>JAZAYU010000193.1:600000-990103 GCA_038501625.1 Corbicula japonica
GGACAGCATATGACAGCTTTCGTGTTCCATATATGAGCGTAATTCATTTGCATTAACAGGAGATTGACAATATCTTACTCTGTCGATTTTATCGTGTTCTGACTAAATGCTGTTATTGCTTACAAATTGTTATGATGATGTATGAGTCTACTTGTCTGCTGTAAGTTTAAGTTGCATTAGACTAATCTGGTCAATTCAAGATCTAAACGTTTCTGGTATTTTTTCTGAAAATTTTCTGAAATATTCTCTATGTTTATTTCGCATATTTGCAATTTGGTTCCCCGAGACATGAATTATTCGGACCAAATAAAATGTTAGTAAATAACTAACATCTTTTATGGTTTATGTTGTTCTTTGTGTTCGTTTGATGATGACCTGCCTAATCGATGATTTCTCATCTCTGAGATCTCTGCTTAGAATGTTGGCAATAGGTACGAATCTTTTACTGTATTTATGTTCATCATTTCGTAGTCAATGTACATTATAAACTTGTCATTTTTTGTCTCTTCAGAAAGATATTTTGCTCCCTGGGCGTGGTAGAAACATGATATTCTATTTCTACAGTGCTCTGCCTGGTTCAGGATTTACCTTACCACGGTTGATTGTTATGCTTACATCTTTTTTGCACGACGGTGGCAGGGGTTTAATATTTTATGACGGTTTGTAGGTTTGGATGTTCCGTCTGATCTGGATCTAAACTGTTCGCCCATGCAATAAAGTTGTATCTATGGAGGAAAGTGTTAGTGTTTATGTCTCATCCCAAATGTTAGATCCAGAGATCTCGAGCTGTTTTGACTCTATTACGAGTAAGTGTAAATTCAAATACGGATGAAATATGGATCTTAAAACTTTTGCATTTTAAACATGTTTCCGTAACTTGATAATATATAAACTTTTTTTATAGATAAGATGTTGGGACAGTATTTCTGTGACCTTTCTATCGAAACCAAAGACAAAAGAAGACGACTTAATATTATGCATTATATCATAATTATTACAAACACTTTTGTACTATATAAGCACTTTTAAAATACAGATTTCTTAAAAAATGATATTACCCCCTACTGGGGAACGAACCCGTACGGCGACATCGCCTCGATATGCAATGCCAAATACGCTTCAAGTTGAGCTAACAGAGCCAACCATCAAAACGGTTGGTCGGATAACCCCGATAAACGTTATCACCACTGCATGATACCGGAAACCCATTATTTACTAATAACAGTACTGTCTATATAAACAGGGAGACTTTTAACGGCTTCCACACTGCATAAGTCGCGCTACCGTGAACTCCATATTGCCCCTACTGGAGATCGAACCCGTAAGACGGAATTGAGTTGTATTTACACATATCCGTCGAAAGGTTGAAAGATATTGTAGCTGTTTCATCACGACATGGCCTAATCTGCAGAATACCTGTTTTCAATGTATTTTGGGAAGAAAAGCCAGACACCATGTTTAAAATGTAAAACATTACATTTAAATCGTAAAATGTCCGAGGTATCTTGATTGGCACATTTTCAACAAAGTCTGAAAGAATATAGAAATACTAATTACAATCCGTTCCAAACAATGTTTTAATGAAAATACCAGTTCAGTTTGCTTACAGCATGTTCATTATAACTACCCTGAGGATTTTAACAGAAACGTGATTGCTTTGTAACATAATAAACAAAATAAATGAATGTGAGGTAAATTTCTTTCTTAACACGAACTAGTTTTACAGCTATTTGTGTTTGGTATTCATATGTTTAGATATTTTTACATCATCTAAACAGTCTACATCTTTTCAATTGTAACAAACAAACAAATGTGTGTGTCTGTCTAGCTTAGCTTAGAAACAGAAGTCTCACAGAAACTAAAGTCGCATAAATGATTTTCGCAGAACAGCGCAGCATAAATAATCGTTTTTGCCCTCAAAACATTCCTTGAAAGGATTGGCACATGACACCCGCAGCATTATGACGCATAAAATTATCTTCTGAAATTTAGTCCAGATGACTGTTTTTGTTGTAAAACCATGAAAAATGATGTGCTACGTCGTTAAATATGTCAGTAAAGTTACATGTACATGTAAATGTAACATCTTGAGCAATTGCAGAAGTATTTGGAAGCTCACTGAGTTTCAAAGTTATATTTAATATATTTTTTTGCATTAATCGGAAATATTGCATCATATCTAATCGTCTGTCATGTCCAAAATCCTTGATAAGCGGCTCTGACAACCAGTGGGAGGCAACTGAAATTTTCATCTGGTTTCTGTAAAATATGGACATACATCAATCCTGTATTTAAAATGATGAAAAAGGACCTTTGCAAGCTACCGAACCCGACAAATATGAAAATATTGCAGGCTCGGTTTGATTGAGCCTATTCATGGGCAGTAATGAAAACACATATAACTGCCCTCACCGCCTAGCCCAGGGATGAGCGCAACTCAATATTAACATCAATAAACAGTACAATTTCGGTACGACCCATACGATGTGGCGTTGAAAATGGAAGCTTCAATGAGTTTTTTTTCCAGATCAATGTTCACCTGCGTATGGTCCCCAGCTAAAAGAATGTGTTTGCCCTAAACGAGTTAACAATTGGCGGAACTAAACAGAATAGAACTTTGAGCGGGGATCAGGATTAAGAAGCAAATCTTGACAGAGCATTTAGATTTTGAAGTTCCATTTGGTATTTTTTGTACGCAATTATCATGCTTTTGCGTCATGCAAGATTGTTTAGGATCTGTCTAGTGTTCATTTGTATAGGCAATATCATTTCTATGTTGAAATTACTTAAAATATCAAACATTCAATTAATTTTAATTCGTAAAGAGCTTTTTTTTCAGTGTTGTATCCTTCCTGAACAAAAGTCAACTTGGTAGTTAAAACTGTCATCTGCCTTTTTAGTCATTACTGTATCCTACTTTTTAAAATGCTCTTTTCCAATTAGCAAACTGAAGAGAATGAAAGTAAGGAAAACCTTTCATGTTGTCTTCTCCGTCTTTCTCTCCTTGTTTAATCTGGGTTCGTCTCTCTCTCTAACAAGAAGATTTTAATTTACTTTAATAGAGCAACAAGTTCAACTCATTAGCAAGGGAATAGTTCCTTAGAATTTTCTGTATCTGTAAACGCCTTAAATATGCCTTACTTTTAACTTGATTTCATTTGATTTCGAAAGACTGAAGAAGTATGGATGCTAACAAGAAGTTCACACAATTTTCATTGTAGTTTAATACTAGTATATGTATCATGGGTAACACATTGTCCTAAAGCTTATCAAAACTTTTCTTTATTTTATTCATAGTTTCTTCTTAGACCTTCTTCTAAATTGAAAAAATATCGTACTGAAGTAAAATTAGTTTGCAAGGTTTTAATTATTATTGATAGAAAAACAAGATTTAAAGATGCATTTCCATCCTAGGGGCTGAAAAACCGCGGAAACATATTTTCGACAGACGTGATTGGTGTTGAAATAAATTTGACACTGTTGTTAATATTTCGAAACAATTCACATTTGTCATTCAAATGATTTTTACGGTGTTATCAGAAACGGATGGATCCTAATTCGCAATGATGGAATACCAAACTTACTTTGCATAGGATTTTTTTTCAAATTTTGAGAAATACAATAAAAAAATTTGAAATGTATATGTCTTTTAAGGAAAATTGCTCTGTACACAAATATTGATCGAGATATCCTACATGAGAATACGTTTGTACCTTTAGATTGATTGGAAGCTTTTTCTAATAAATAACTTTAAAATGTATCGGCATCTCATTACAAAATAAATAAAGATAGTATTGACGCGAAAATAAAATAACAACAAACGCAATTTGTCATACTTCCCTGTATAAAGGAGTTAGATAACGTAATATGTTAGGGAGTGTAAATAAGTTTTTTCAATTATTACAGTTAGTGCACACAGATACATAAATTCAAACACTGTCTGTCTGTTTTACATTTAACATTTGTGGAACTCAGTCTTTTACGAAATGTTTTTATGCTTAGTCCAAAACATTGGTTTTTCATATTTGCTCTCTCTCACAAACACAATTTTCGTCTTGTAAATCAGCAAAAGTCAATACCTCTCATCTGTTTTGACACTTCGTAGTTGAAGATAGGAGATGCGCAGATTTCAGGAAATGTTGATAAATACAATGGAGAGGTATAATATACCTGCAAGATGCTTTTAACTTTGGTAGTATAAACTGTATAGTCCAAAGGTTATGCCTTTTGTGACATCCTTCATACAAGTAATATGACGGGTGCAAAGTGTTAAGTGCACAAACTTATTTAAAAATAATTTAAAAATTAAGCTTTAAACACATGCTCTCTCCCTCTGTTCTTTCGCTGCGTGGGGGGGGGGGGGGGCTGTGTTTTCTGAGAATGGTTATTCCTGATATGAATATTTCACTTTTTTATAACATACATACAAGTTTTATATGAATAAGTATATACATATATACCGTACCTGAAAACTGAGCATGTTATAACGTTGGCCTTTCAAAGAGCTTTGCAAAATTGGAACTATCAGAAAGGAAGCGATATTCTTAGAATAGTATCACACAATAACCTTAATAGCTGGTCCAGTAATAAAAATGAAACCAAATTCAGCCGAAAGAAATATTTGTCTTTTTTTATAGAAATAAGCATAGGACCCACCTGCAGACTGCAGCTGTCCTACAAATTGTATCTGTGACGATTCCAAAGCAATTCTCTTAAGACAAATAAGTCACTTCAAACGAATAAGATTACCTTTTAAGTTAAGATACTTGTTGAGGAAAATTGGCATACCGGTATCAGAAATCGTCACACACCGAAATCTAAACCTGCTCACACAGCCACTAAGAAGAATGAAGCTATAGCTCTGCTTATTAAAAAGAAAGTAGTCACCACAAACAACCTTTGGAAAGAGAATATAGATGGTTACTGCCTTGGAACGGTCAGTGTCAAAACACCCTTTTGCCACTAAACCAGTTTCTCGGGTGCATCAAAATCATATATATCCTGTCAGGTTTTAATCAGTAAACAAGGGTAATTTGCCTTGTTGAATCATCTGCATCTTACTCATCAAACATATGCAGAGAAACATATAAATATCAGGGCCCAAGATCATAAAACTTAAGCAGGAGACCAGACTCAAATATCAAGCATGTGATTGGCTGAAATGGCGACTGGTCGCCATTGCAGCCAATCAGATGCTTGAGATATGAGTCTGGTCTCCAATCTCAGTTTTATGGTCTTGGGCCCAGACTGTATTGACCTATTACTCAAAATGGGGAACATTAAGTTCTGTTTGATGATTAAATGTAAGTAAGTAAGAAAACTGGCTATTTTGATTAGGTTGCTTTTAAATATTGTTCACATCGCAACAATAAATATTCAGATGATTAAATCAAGTTATGTTTAATGTATTATCATACCAACCAAGGAGATTTTAACTCTGCCATATCTCTGGGACGTATTTTATACCATCCTTTGTTAATAATTGCATGGACAGGATGTTCCGATTGCTAATTTCGGTACTTAAGTAACGAAAAAACGTGAGTTTACTAAACAGATAATATTTGTTTCTTAAAGGGATAATATCAAAAGTATCTTTACGAGTTCGAATTCAACTACAGCCATTTTAGAATGCGTAAAGGCAATATAAACGAAAATTTTCGCCGGACTGGCAAGGAATTAATTGAGATTTTCTGCTGCTTGTCGTTGAGATAAAAACTTAAACTTCCTAGTCATAATCAACGGACGATTTTCGAGAGTTCTCAGACATTTGTCTTTTGGATTGGACAATTAATGCTGCACTAAAGACGCTATAGGGACATTCCAGCAGTATGAGAGAGACCTTTTAATTCAATTCTCGCAAGGATAAGATCAGAACTCAATTTATGAGGACACTTGAATGAATCAGAAGAGCAAGGAATCCTCTCAAATACATTATTATTTAAATGAAGAATGTTAAATGGAAATTGAAAGAATCTTCGTGATTTTTTCCTTCGATACACGATACGGTGCATGGTCGGTTTAAATTGTTGTAAAGTTGTGTAAAGTTTGAATTAAATTTTAAAAGTTATAAATAGTTCTTTCTTAACTGTTGTCCTGTGCCCAAGATCATAAAGCAAAATCTGGAGATCAGTCTCAAATCTCGAGGATCTGATTGGCTGAAATGGCGCCATTTCAGCCAATCAGATCCTTGAGATTTGAGACTGATCTCAAAACTTAGTTTTATGATCTTGGGTCCTAATTTAATATACCAATGGCGGATTCAGAATGAAGGGGCTTCTGAAAGTACTTCAGTAATCTGTAAGGTGACATAAGAAAAGAAAACCGCGTACTCCTCTCATTTGAAGTAGGAAGAATTGTCTCAAAAAGCTACCAGAATAGAACATTTTACTGTCGTTGTTTTAATTTTTTCCGGATTAAGAATGTTGCTAACTATAGGATACTAGTATATAGAACAGTGTGAAATAGGCAAGTATGGTTGGTATTTCACTAAAACAAATTAAAACTTTGGGAAGATTTCTGCTAGGTCGGTACCTCATCTATTGACTGACTTTAAGTTGATGAAACCTGGGTACCTGTTTTGACTTAGTGAGAAAGGTTTTGCCAAAATATGAGCCACCAAATTTCGCAAATAACTCACAAGGCAATATTAGTGATAAGACAGATAAGACAGTCTTATCTGGTTAAGGCATTACCTTACAGATACCAGTAAAAGACCAAAGTGTGACTGGAAGGTAGTACTATGATATTAAATTGACAAATTGAAATTGAAAAGATACTGTGATAAACGTCGTCATTTCACATATTTCAAACATGTTAGAATCAAATGTTACACGACAATGCGCATGTGCACACTTTTAGTATAATAACACACATTTTGTAGTCCGAAATAGCTATGGTATAACACCAGTTCATACAATCCTGACCTTGTACAATGCGACTTCTTTCCCTAAAATTGAAAATCTTCCTTTCCGGTCACCAATACCGATCGCCACAAGCTCCAAGTTCTGTTCATCAAATGATGCTTCCAGGAAATGGCTCTGTAAACTACAATTATGCATTTCTAACCATGGGGATTAATCTGAGGGTATAAACGTTACAATCAGTTTATAAGTTGAAAATCCAAATAGACAATACTTCTTAAACATTCCTGGTGTATCGCAAAATACAATATAAAATTATTCATTTCTTTATTTTTTTAAATCAGTAACTGAACTTTTAAAAGGTAATTAAATTCATTTTTTCTAGTTAATCAGCTGTAATGTATTTCGTTGTCAAAAATAAAAAAAGACTTTAGTCATGCGGGTCTTTTTCGGATATTTGTATGATATTTTAAATTTTTGCAATTTTGCTTTGTCAGCAGCTGCTGCTAACATTTTATCGAGAGCTTAACAAAAACAAAACAACTCAAACTGAAACAGTAGTCTAGTATATGATTCCTTTTGCTTATCTTGAATCAGGAGACACAGAAAAAAGTGGCAAATCAAAACCGAGTTTTCTTAGCAGGTTAGACATTTAGAAGTCAAGTTTTCTGTCTCTTTTAACGATTTTAACGATAACTTCCGCAGTGAAATCTCGGGATATTATGTCTAGTCCTAACAAAATTATGTCTAGCCTTACATTCGAAAAGAGTCTGACTTCTAATGCATTAATTTGACAAATGGTATTTGTTAATGTAAGCGAATTTAATGTCGTAAGGAACATAGCTCTACCGACTCTTCCATTAAATATATCAATAACGCATCTTATAACGTCTAGACCAATCACAGTCCCTTTAGTCTTTACTTCATAAGTTTATTGAAGTTAATTCAAATGACTAAACATATTTTATTTTGTATTAGCGCACTCTGCATACCGACTACAAATTTGATTATGCTTTGTGATCAACCCATCTACATTTGATCTTTTCCTCACCCCTTTTTGCGATGTGGTGGCAGGTGTTAAAGAGTCGATGAAATATTTTTGGAGAAAAATTGAAAAAGAACGAAGCAGTTTGATAAGTTTTTTTATTCCTGCTATCGTATTCTTGCAGATGTAGCTACCAGTTTCTCTTGAAAATGCTGTTTTCTTCTTATGTTAATGAGTTTGTGAGCTTTTACAAACATTGATGAGTAGAAAGGTGAGTTGAAGTTTATTCACTAATAAAACCAACATGTATTTCTTTTAATTAGAACCTGAAGGGGTAAGTGTGGGATTGATGTACCTTAGAACCTGAAGGGGTAAGTGTGGGATTGATGTACCTTAGAACCTGAAGGGGTAAATGTGGGATTGATGTACCTTAGAACCTGAAGGGGTAAGTGTGGGATTGATGTACCTTAGAACCTGAAGGGGTAAGTGTAGGATTGATGTACCTTAGAACCTGAAGGGGTAAGTGTGGGATTGATGTACCTTAGAACCTGAAGGGGTAAGTGTAGGATTGATGTACCTTAGAACCTGAAGGGGTAAGTGTGGGATTGATGTACCTTAGAACCTGGTTTAACAATTATCTACTGACAATTCCATTTTTTTAAATTTCTCGTGGTGCTTTTACTTGAAAATGATAAAATTACAAACCTAATCTATGCTTCTTACTACTTTTATAATTGTGTGGAGCTGTTTTCTGAATGTGTCTATTTTTTATTTGCATACTTCGTTTTTTTCTGATAAGAACTCGTAATCTGTCCGAGTAACCCCCTATGTCAAAAATTCTACAACTTCTAGAAAGCAGTTTCATATTTGCTAGCCAACATTTACAATTTTAAGAACGCCATTAAAGATATACCTTTTGAAAATACATTTAGACATAAGTTTTTTGAGGTTACAAGGATTCTTCATCTCGCGATTGTTAGTGGTTCTTCTTGACTCTGGTTTCAGTTTAACGATGCGGTACCTTAATGTTTGAACCAGTTTTTTACTGGTTCAGTGGAAACACTTGGGTTTCCTTTTTTCTGTCCCACAAGGATTTTAATTTCTTTTCAATAATTTAAAAATTGTATACACCGGATGACGAAACGGGTTGCATCGTAGCAGCATTCACAAAACTCGTGTCTCAATTTCAGTCATCAGGTGCTTGAGATCTGAGACTGGTCTCCAATATCAGTTGTATAATCTTCGGAAACGGATTCGGGTCATCTCCTTCTTTTACACTTTTGAAATAATATAGCTTTTCACTTTTATTGTTTTGCTGTAGTAAACGTTTGGTTGGAATGGCTGTTGCACTTTGTCATGTATATCTCTTGTTATTGTGCTGTATCTGTTTGTATCGACGTTGATGTCACGTATTGTTATGACTTTTGATTTCTATCATGTATTTGGTTTTTGATTGTCTAGAATTGTCTGGTTAAAAGGTGTTCATTCTGTTTTTCTGTCAAAGAAAAACAGCAACAATTCAGAAATAATGGTTCATGAAACGCAATTTAAGACGTTATCGATTTGCTGTTATAAGAACAAATAAACATTGCTTACTTGAAATGCCAAGATTCCTAGAAGATAATTATTCCTTTTTTATTATGAAAGATTTATTATGAATATATATGCCTCCTTTTAAGTGTAATCCCTTAGAAGAACTAAATTTATGCCACCTTAAAATTTCAAAAAGTTCATATTGTTAACAGCAGTAAGACTTCTTCATCTTAATTGTAACCTAATCTGTTTCTGATTACATTTGCAGACAATTTATTAATTTGATAGTATAATGTTTATATGAGATTCGCTATCAAAATGGGCTAATTTAGTTGTTTTTTTCTATCAGTCAAAATTATTCGGATAAAGCGTTTGTTATAGCATCTTTACACAGAAACAAAGTGGCAATAGTAATTTAAGAAATTTTGTAAAGCAAATTAATGCAAAATATTTTTTCGGCGTTAGCTGTCTAAGCTCACTTTTGACCTAGTTTTTTCGACCAATGAAATGTTGTGAATAATACTCGTATTCTCTTATTATGCAGAGGGAAAATGAAATAAACTATTTCGATTGGTAGCTATTCACACCAGAGAGGCATCTAGCAGGGTGGAGAGGTATCTAGTGGGATTTTTATTATTATGCAGCGGAAAAATCAAATAGATTATTTCGATTGGTTATTAGTGGGTGTTGTATTGGAGAGAAAAAAAAACATATTTACGATTTAAATAACCAGTTAAGTCAATATTGATGGCTTAAATACAATTTTATATGGAATATTTTTGGGTGTCAGCTAAACACTTGCATACAAGTTTACACAGTGTAAAACGAAAGAGAAGTGTAGATATTTCTAGTTCTTACTGGTTTCTTTCTAGTTCCTTTGATACTGATTGCTAATTTCAAGTACAAAAATACAGGTTTATTGTAGTGTAGTGGATGACAATCTCGCCTCCTAAGCGAAGGCCCCGGGTTCAATACTCGGGAGGGACACTTTTTTTTAAAGTTAATATACGTAAAAGTTGGTAGATTTCGCTTTGTAACAGGCTGTTTGTATTTATTTTTATTAAATTTCAAGGACATTTATTCATCTTGAGTTCTAACTCTACAAGATGTATTTTTTATTGAAACTGAATAAATGTAGATCAAGACTTAATGTAAGACATTGCTTCTTTAACCGACTTGTTATCACTGTATGAAATTGTTGCAACAGCTTGAACATTTTTTTTGAAAGACACTTTCAATGAATTTATGAGTTGTCATGATTCGGTCGCTTAATCTCTAGGTCATACTAAGAAGGCAGGGAGGGTTCGTCAACAGCTATAACAAGTAAAATAAAATAACTAAACTGTGTCTGCTTCGCCTCTCTGTATTTCTTTATTTCTTATATACGTGTATATATAAATATTTTCCATCAACGCCGTTTATCTTTTTTAAAGATATTTCTTGTTACTTTATATACCCATAATCCCGAGAAACGGTTGTTCGAAATTACTGTATGCGACTAAAATTCTTTTTTTTATCGAATTGAAACCTTACATTTCTATATCACCAATATTGTTAGTTTTTTTTTTGTTTTGTTTTATTAAAGAGAATATAATTATTTATCGATATTGTGGGAACACAAAAACGATATATTCACACGTTTCCGATACCATTGTATATATGTCATGGAAAACTATTTTATTTATTTTTGATACATTCATACTGAGTCGTGAAATATTCGCTTTAACCTGATTATTTAATAATGCAAAGGAGGTAAACCTTAAAATCTATACAGATAACAGTGAATATATGTCATAGAATAATATTATTTATTTTTGATACATTCGTACTGATTTGCAATCTTCTCTGTTAATTGTTAGGAACCATTTCTATTAATCTATTAACCAGTGTTATGCTTTGCTTTACTCAATATGACCAAATGTTGACTATAAATTGTATGTATACAATTTATGTCGAATAAAATATATGTTATGTTATGTTATCTCGGACAACGTCATTTAGTTCCGACTGATGTTAATTTCGCTGACATTAACTGCGGCGTAATATTCTTATTCTAATTTAATAGCCAAATAGGTGTCGTTCAGAAAATAATGACATTTCTATGCAATGCATTAGATTCAACTATACTGAACCAAAATAAAAAGTATCCACTTTTTATGCTTGTATTCTCATTAAGCCGTTTTCATTTAATCAGGAACGCTTTGACTGGTGCTTTGTTAGTTAATCTCAGCTGTTTTTAAGTTAAAATGTTCATGAATAAAAACTTCCACACCAAGACCTGAGGAACTGCCAGTCGAATAACAATAAATCATGGATTACAAAAAACTACATATTCATTTTAAAGGGAGGTAATTGGAAATGGTTGGAATTTCTAGCGTTATTTATCGCGAACCAGTTGTGTTAATGATGAATATTTTGTGATTTTATTTATCCACAAGAGGTAGAGAAAGTGATTTAATTCAAATAAATGTGAATTTTTCAAAGAATCGCTGACATTTTACTGAAACCCTTATTATAACAAAGGGAAATATTACTCTGTTGTGGCTGCAGATTTTCAATAATACTTTATCCCTTTGCAATGTTAACAGAAAAGCAAATTTGTACACATATACAATTTTGAGTTTTCATGTTCAAATTTTACAAAATTTAAAATAGGAAAGTGGATACTTTTTATTTTTGTTGAGTATATAATGAGGTTTTGTGCTAGTTGTTGACTACTAATCACTTATTGAATTGGTCTATGATGCCGAATAGATGAAAATAGTTGATTCCGTCATGTAAAAATAAATAGTACTCTTATTGTCTTTAACATTTTATCGACATACATGTAGTATTGATTTTTCCACATTCGCTTATTACTCGGAGCGAAATCTTGAGTATTACCAAAAATAAATTAAAGAGACCAGAACACCCTTTCAATTATGTCTTCTATGATTTTCATCTTTTCGAATAAATTTCCGAATTATTAAACAGTCAATCCTTTATTAAGCAGACACCCAAGGGAGTTGCTTAATACCGGTGGCTGTTGAAGAAAGGTAAAAATTAGAAAAAATGTAAATTAACGACATATTAAAACTGGCTGTTTAAGACAGATGGTTGCTTAATGCAGGTGGCTGCCAAGGCAGGTTAACTTAGAAACTCAGACAAAAAGTACAATCCGGCAAAAAGGGTTGCTCATATATATATTATTGTAGTAAATAATCTATAATGTTTAAATCTATTTCTCTGCATATTTGATTTGCTTAAAAAAATTACGCAATTTTTGTACACTTAACATTGTTTATTATGTCTTTTAAAGCAAATGTTGTTTATCTTTCAACTAATTTTGGTGCTGTCTGCATTTCTTCTCACTGATCTTAATGAGGGAATACGACAGTAAACTGCTTTTTAATATCAAATATTGTATAAATATTTGTTAAGTGAGAGATGGGAAGGGCTGTAAACGTATTTTCCCTACATATTTCATTTGAATTACGTTATTCATACTTTATCATATTACAACCCTTCTACATAATCTAGAGAACATTGTGTTTGTCCATTTGCAGTACATGCTTTGAACAAATGTTGTATGCTTCATAATTATTTGCTAATTCCCATTACTGATTAATGAAAAAAGAAGAATGCATGCATTTTCCTTAAAGAAAATTCTAAACAGTTAAAAAAAAACGTAAGTCAGAGACATGTTCTTATAAAAGGATAGGGAAATAAAAAATAACGTAGATATTGGTGTAGAAATAAAAACTTTCAAATTTCTTGATTCCACCATCAAACTTATACGTAATTGGCATTGAATGGCAAGGCGCTGTCGTCGTACGGGTTCGCTCTCAAGTCGGGGCAATATCATTTAATCTCAATCCTACCATTGAAATCGGTTTCGTTACTACTCTGATATATGATAAAAGAGATATTTTAAATTGTATTACTATAAAATTTCCATTTTTGATACTAATGTCACACGTGCAATATCTTACGGTGTGTTCACATATCTAGAGCTCGTAACGATGTTAAAGATTTCAAAGAACGTAATCTTCAAAGGACACAAAAACTATCAATCAGGGTTATCTGTATCACAAAGTAAGGTTAACCTTCTGCAAGTCTTTACACTATTACATCAAGATATTTCTCAGCAATTGTTTAATAGATATTTGATTTATAAACTAAATGAAAAGCAATATTATTTCTCTACGTTTCCGCAAAATAACCATCTGTTAATTCAAAAATAAAGTTTATCAACATGATATTTTTCAGTGCTTTTCATATTTGGTGATTAACCTTTCTACAGTTAATCGTTATGCCTACCCCTTCTTTCATATGACGGTGGCAGAGTCCAGGGTCTCTGGTCTCAGTAAGGTCACCGAACTTTGTGCTCGGCCATGCTGCTAGTTCCTTATATTTATATGTTTGTGCGCTTTAGTATGCACCATTTTCGAGTTGATGGGTGGGTTAGAGCTAATTCAACAAGAACTCTTGTAGTTTTTGTTCATATAAGGTCTTTTGGGGCAAGTGCGAGGTTGGTGTACCCTAGAACATAGTTCAAACCCCGTGGCAATTTGACCGTTCCAATGGGGGAAAGCCCTCAGGTTATCTTGCTCGTGAATGTTTTTTTTGCATCTTATATTGAACCTTTTTTATAATCGATGCTCTCTTTTGCTCTCTTCTTTTTCGCTGTGTGGGGAGGCTGTGTCTTCTGGAAGTGGCCATTATTGATGCCATTTCACTAAATAAATTATGTTGATATACAAATGAACAACGCCAAGACTCTGTCTTAGCTATGGATCATTTTTACTGTACACTATAATTGATTTCGGTTTACATAAAACAGAAACTTGACAAAAAATCAAATCCAGATGCTATTACCTTCAGCGGGTTTTTTCTCTTAAACAAGAATTTGCCTTATCGTATTTGTGTCTGTGTCAGTATTGCCTAAAGCAAATATCTACATAAGAAGATCTTATTTCATTCCTTTAAAATAACGGCTGCCTCAATCTATCCATAATTGTTATTAATAATTTTTGTTCTTGATGACATTTTTTTATTATGCGCGGCAATGACATCAAAAACTTAAAGATATGATATCGTATTGATGTAGAGCTATGTCCACATCTACAAAAAGAATTAAAATTCAATTTTTTTTGCAACATCTAGGCAAATTAAATTCTCACGATTTCGCACTTTTACAAATGTACAAACTGACATTTTTGAGAGTATATTAACTTCCCGATATATGTCCGCGCGGTCGATCATATATAAATATCACATCCCATTGGGGGAAACAGTACGAAATGTTAACCCGAGAGAAGTAATGTCAACCGAGGCGTTAGCCGAGGTTGACATTACCTTCTCAAGGGTTAACATTTCGTACTGTTTCCCCCAATGGGATGTGATATTTATTTTATTACACCGAGTTAGAGATCTTGACTATGACCAAATTTCGTTTGGGAACAAAATCAAGCGCCGGAAGTCCAAAATCAATAATGCCCAATAAGCGGCTACAAATAATGATCAAAATGCGTTTATCTCCCTTGGCCAATTACGCATGCGTAGAAGTTAATTTGTAGTCGGATTTCCAAGATATTTATTTTTAGATCCACGCGAGGGTGACATGATGCTGTCGCATATGTGACAGTAGCGATTATCTCCCTGTGACGTCACATTACGCTATATAGTAAACTAATCACGTGAGGTGTAATAATTTGTAATATCTTCCGGAAATTAAATTCAATTGATATTATATAACAGTACAGTAATAGAATTATGATTTCACCAATCGTGTCACGGTTGGACAAAAAGCAATATTGTTCCTCATAAATCATGATTACACCAATCAACTTGTGAGATGTCGTTCTCATAGCTATACAATATGATAAAAGATAACGTTGAAGGTCATCAATTGTTATAGAACGGAAATATTGCAGAGTACATTTGATTGAACTTGACAGTGTTGAAACCGCCTGCACATCCATACATGTAAAGAAAGAAAATAAAGAACGAACACAATATGTGCATCTTCTGCAAAACGTCCTCCTCGAGAAAACAATAATCAAGATTGAAATAAAACCGAGTCAATTAAATATGCATGTCAGGAATGACCATATCCAGTAGACACAGCATACCCACACAGCAAAAAAGCAGAGAGAAAAAGTGAATAGTTATACAATGATCAGTTTTAAAACATACGCCACAAACAATTAACGAAAGTGTGAACCCTAGTGGTTTTTGCCACTCAGGGTTTAAACCATGTTCTAAAGTGCACCATCCTTACACTTGTCCCAACAGATTATCATATGTACAAAAAGGTAAACGTTGTCTTGGTGAAATGACTCCAACACACCCATCAACTCTACAATGTTGCATGCAAGAGCACACAAACATATAAAGTTTATTGCATTGTAAAGTAAAATTGGGCGGGTTATGACCATAGCCTATGCAGTAAAATCAGCAAGAATGCGATAAATAAAAATATTTACATTCCTATTAATTTCTTCGTTTAAAAAAAATCGGTTCATTTTGCATGAACCGCATGACCCGTAATGACTTCAGTAACGTCATGGCTGTTACTATTGAAAACTCCCACGTATTACTCCCCCTTTTCACTTAATACTAATTTGTGAAAACGTTAGACTTAAGTTTATTTAAAGAAAAAAATGAATAAAATGTAAATATAAGTAATGATTGCTAGCGCGCTTTATGGATTTGCCAGCTCTCGCGTGCACGTCCAATCTGCATGAACCGCACCAAAATAAGAATCATTCCTTAATTATTAAAATTGATGAAAAGGGATCTTTGAAAGCCGCCGAACACGATAAATATGAACATATAACAGGTTCGGTTTGATTGAGCCATTTCATTTGCATTAATAGGAATGCATATCACTTCCCACTTCTGCAAACCCCGGGTTAAGAAAAGTCTCCATTGCATGCAATCAGGTACTTGAAATCTGAGATTTGTGTCCGAAACTCGGTTTTGTAATCTTTGGCCCTCTAGCCGTTCCGTATAGTGCTGCGAGAAAAAGAGATTGCATCAATAAGTCACAAAAACATGAAATTTGTTATGATGTTGTCACATTTATTTCTACTGATTTTGATTTTTTCAAAATTCTAATTTCCACGATTTTTCAGAAAATAAATATATGAAGGAAATTAACATATAACAGTTATCCGGTGAAAGAACCGACTTATTAAGCTTGTTTTTCATTGCATTCATTTATATTATTTTATGGACATGTGAAATATATCGTCTAGCCGCTATAAACTTAGCTAAATGAGGCTTTCGTTCGACAGATTTAAGAAATACGTGCAGTCAAAATAGTACAAAAACTGTAGAACATAATATCGGGTTTGAAACTTTTTTTCTCTATAGACTTCCATCAATTATTTTTTGTGAAGGATCGCAATAATTTATCTTAATTTATTTTATAATCGCAGCTGTAAATTATCAAACATTTCACGCAACAATACAAATCATGCTATTAAATGGAAAGAAATTCCGGAAAAATTCAATCAGGAAAGAAAAGTCTGAAGAAATATACGCCCTCTGTCATAGTTACCCGTGTTTGCAGACAAGAACAGTATTATGCAATCAATTTTCCCCATGTTGATTTCAAAAATTCTTGATTTCACAATTTGCTGATGGATAGTCAAAGAGATTGTCCATGACGAAAGTATATATAAACACTGGCGGTATTAACGGGTCTCGGTTGTATAAAAACCTCGTTATTTCTTCTTTTATGTACTTACTAAATAATCAATACACATCTTCAAATACGCTTTGAAGATGGTTTGTTTACCACTGTTACACAGTTCAAGCCTAAACAAAATCATTTGGAATGTGGACATACTCGTAAATGTAAAAATGTTTCAACACTGATGCTTAAAAAAAGAGCATAAAAAAGCAGCGAACGCCAAGAAGAAGAAGCTTAAAAAAGAGGGATACTACGAAAGACCGGTGGTGACTTCAACATTCATACTTCACACTTCGCACTTCAGACTTCACATTTCATACTTCACATTTCAGACTTCACACTTCAGACTTCACACTTCAGACTTCATACTTCAGACTTCACACTTCATACTTCACACTTCACACTTCAGATTCACACTTCAGACTTCATACTTCACACTTCACACTTCATACTTCACACTTCATACTTCACACTTCACACTTCATATTTCACACTTCAAACTTCACACTTCATACTTCACGATTTTGTAAATCACGTGACTTGACGTCATCAGATTGTTATTGCATAAAGGCGCACTTTACCGGTTTAACCTTAGTGAATCACCAAATTTCCTACTCCATGGCTTACAAGAATTTTAGCGTTATGGTAAGCTTTTTATACCGCTGTATTTTTTGGAACTGTTCTGAAATTGTTAACAAATTTCCTGATGCGTTGTCATTCATTATTATATTTATTAATGTTACATCAAATGGAGTTCCAAACGATAAAATAACTGAAAACCAAATAATCTTAACGTGATAACTGTAACAAGAACATTGTTTTGACAACTAAATATATCATTAATTTAAAAACAATCGATGCATGACAAATTTAACTGTTTAGAATATACTGTCCTAAAATGAATAAAATAAAGATTTTTATTGTCAACATGTAAATATATAAAATAAGATTAAGTTGTTTTTTCCCCTAAAAAACAATCTACTCGTGGTTCAAACTTTCTTACAAAGTTAAAACTTTAAAACGCTTCTTTTTAATTTTCAGGTCACAATACTGTGTATGTGTTCGATTATCTGCCAGGTTTATGCTGCGTCTCCTGTCGGCGAACGAGATGAGCATTCGTGTCAATTAAAAATGGACCTAATCATGCATTACTTCTTTCTTGGCTACAAATACAAGGAAATTTTGGCCGCTCTGATCTGTATTCATGGATTTAAGATAAGTTACAGACATTTAAAAAGGCTGTTGAAGCGGATGGACTTACAAAGAAGAGTCTCGGAGTCTCCAATTGAAATTATTATCAGTGCCATTTTAAAAGAACTTTCCGGAAGTGGTCGTTGCTTAGGGTATAAAACAATGTGGAGAAGATTGAAGAGAGTGTATGGTGTACATGTTCGTAGATCAACAGTACTACGCTTAATGTGGCTTGCTTGCCCAGAGGGTATGGAAAGAAGAAAGGCTAAGCGCTTTCTTCGTCGTCAATCCTGTCCTGGTCCGGACTTTATTTGGCATATAGACGGTTATGACAAAATAAATCCTTTTGGATATGCGGTTCAAGGAGTAGGCTTCAGATATATCTTCGGTATAATCACAATGATGATCATTCAGCAGAAAAGAACTTTATTCACGGTAAAAGTACCTCCAATCAAAGAATAGAATCAGTGTAGAGCATGTAACGACGTCAGTGTCTTGACTTTTGGATCAATTTTTTTCAAAGACACGAGAGACAACAATATTTACTGTGATCGGGATATTTTTCAAAGACAGTGTCTTATGTACTGCTTCACACCAATAATAAGACGAGAACTGGAAAACTTCGCTAATGAGTGGAATGTTCATGATATTTCCCGTGGAAAAAAATTGGACCAGTAGGAAAGCCTGATATTATGTATAACTTATCAGAATTGTATAACACTTCAAGTTATAGTCACAACGTTAATGAAGACGAAATTTATGTGTGTATGAAGTTGTATTTCCAACCATTAAATCTGGTGGAAAGGGTGCTTTCCTGAATTCTGCAGATTAGATTGATCCAGCTAGTAAACCCGACAATGCCATCTTCCACGGAAACAGCATTTGATCTCTACATAGAGATTATATCGAAGCTTCGAGATTTTCTGTGAATACAAGAATATATTAAATAATAATATACAAAATAGAGAAACCACATATTGTCATTTTAATCCACTGTTAATTAAAAACTAATATCCGCCATTGATGAATCGCAGGATATGTCACGGGTGAAGTTAAGAGGCGCAAAGATGTATCACAAAGGACGTGATCTGAATGTGAAAATAGACAACCCATGCAAAATGATCGTGTCCTTTTGAATGTTGAAAATAATTGATTAAAATTATTATTTTGTAATCACTGTTTACATATCCAGCTTTCAACCTCTCCATACATATATATACTCAAAATAGTTACCACTTTGGTAATGACTACCAGCTTACGTATGTGATCTAAATGGTTTCATATACATTTTACTTGTTTCTAGGTAGAAGTTAAAACCTTTCCAGAGACGTCATTCTTGAACAAACGTATTTGCGGTTTCCCGCAAACTATCGTCTGCTGAAACATTTCCGAACCTTGAATAAAAAAGCATTTTACTATCAAGAAAGCTTTCAATTCCTTATTAATGCAATATTCTGTGAGGTAAAGAAAATGTTTAATAGCTTTGAAACTGGTTTCAGATCGACGTTTATGATTTCATTGTTTTGTAAATACTCAGCTCTGTACAAAAGAAAAAAAATCTCAGTAGATTTATCTAAATCAGTTCAAGATAAGTTCAAGATAAACTCACTATGTATGCACTTTATGAAAAAGGCGTTCAGTAAACTTATCCCATTAATGCCAAAGAGGGAGTTTCTCAACCCTAAACTGCCGGATGATGGCATGTCGTCATTTTTTTTAAAGCGTCGGATGTTGTTGACTGGGGCCAAGCAAGTAGACATATGTATTTTCCATTTTGACTCGGTAAATTCTAAAACCCAACATAATACTGCTTAGTTGTCTGTTGTCTGAAGATCGACTCAAAATTGCCATATTTTATAGCGTGTTTAAATACCCAACTGTGAAATGCCTACAATATGTTTATACTACAAGATATGCGTAAATGAATCTTGAATATAAAGATACGAGTACTATGAAAGCACCTATTAAAAATATATCACTTTTAAAGTTTGTCACATCCGCCCTGTGTAAGTCCAACTTGTAAGAAGAGTGAAAACTCTTAAAAATGTGATTATCACAAAAACTGTTGAATATTGTGGTCAATTTTGTGCTCCGGAAGGACGTATACTATTTGGCGCAAGTCGTTCCTCAGCTTATCGTTTGTATGTAATTGTGTATCAGCTTGACGACTTAAAAATCCTTCCACTTATTTTCTTTGCAGTTCGTAGGTACATTGGTCGAGGCCATCGGCTTTTTTAGTGAGATCACATGGTCAGATGTCGAGGTGACATTTTACGATGTGAAAACTCGATAATTGGTCTCGGTCTGTAAATGATTCCTGTAGCCCTTGAAACCACTACTATAATAAGTGACAAGCATTTTTGGCATGATGCACTAGGAGGCCATTAAAGAACCGCTGCGGTAGCTCAGTTAGCGGGGCACTTTATTATTAATCCGAATGTCGTCCATTCAATTGTTTTTGCTTTGGGTTAGGACAGGGTGGACGTGACGTTAAAGGACACCACATAGATGACCCCTGTCGTTATAGGTCACTCCGTTAACATTTAATGTTACAGTAATGTTAAACCGTGCTTTCTTAAGTTTGATAAAACATTGATGAAACTCCTGCGCCATTGCAACAGCTGCTCTTAGCTCAAATTAGGATACTGTTTTCCTTATCAAGTCAAGTCCAGTAAATTTTATATAAGTAGAATCGGATTATAAACAAATAACATATGCTCTAGAGAGCTTTAAACACTGACTAGGTTATTGTTTGTTTGCTGCTGTTTCTTTTTCAAGTCAAGTTTGTCTTCAGTTGAGCTATGAATAAAATGACAGCATTGCTTCTAAAAAGTATTGAGGTGTTCGTCCTGGAATACTAAACAAAATCATATCTAAACAATATTTCATATTTTAGACCCCATTCAAACTGCGTCATTTTCTATTCTCAGTCTTCGATCAATCACCTGCCAGCTTAAATCTTACTTTACTGAGCAAAAATAAGAAGTATCCAATTTTATGCTTATATTCTCATTACGGTATTTTCATTTTAAAAATACGGTACACACAGAATAGTGTTTTATTATTACATTTCAGTTGCTGTTTTTTAGTAAAATTGTTCGTTTTCCACACATAGAACTGAGCGACTGAATAAAACTTAATAAAGGATTTTAAAACACAGTACTTTGAATAGAAAAGTAGGTAATTGGATTTTTTAATTTCTAGCACAGTTTATGGAGCACTACTTGTTTTATAAACAAATGTTTTGAGATTTTATGAACCACAAGAACCTAAGAAATTGATTTTTAATAAACATGAATATTTTTAGAACCACTTACTTCTTCCTGAAACCGTTGTTATAAAAAGGAACAGATAACCAAGTCGTGACTATACATAACATGCAATCATCTGCTTATTTAAACGTATAATAATGTTTAACACTTGTTAAAAAAATAATTATACCTGTATGTCAACTCTTTTCCAAACCCACTCTCTATACAAAATGGTTCTACAAAATGCTTTGTTCTTTTTTAATAAAATAAAACACTATGTCATGTTATGGAGTTCTTTTGAGGATTAAAAGGGTGACAACTGACACTTCTATTATACACCATAAGATGTTTTTGTACTTTTAGATGAGTATTGACTGTGAATTTCCCAAAGGGGGAATCCAAACATGTTGGGAATAAATAGTTGAATAATTCACACCATTAAATTTCTTTGAAATAATTTCAGAACAAATAAAGGCAATTTGTTATATCAAAGTCCTTTTAACAAAGTCCTGGAGACTACCAAAACCTATCCTTTATGTGCATTGTACATATTTTACCTACATGTAACAAACCAATAAGCAGCCAAACGTTTTGACCTAACTATTTATTTTGCTAAAAGCGCGAAAACCGTGTGACGTCATTCGAACTTTGAACCTTGATTTGTTGAAGCACGAAGCATGAAGTGTGAAGTTTGAAGTGTGAAGTTTGAAGTATGAAGTGTGAAGTACGAAGTGTGAAGTTTGAAGTGTGAAGTCTGAAGTGTGAAGTATGAAGTGTGAAGTTTGAAGTGTGAAGCAAACTTATGAAGTGTGAAGTTTGAAGTGTGAAGTCTGAAGTGTGAAGTATGAAGTGTGAATTATGAGGCACAATGCTATGATAATAATAAAGTATTTATCTATGAAGTGTGAAGTCTGAAGTACGAAGTATGAAGTTTGAAGTCTGAATAGTGAAGTCACCACCGGTCTTTCGGATACCTTGTCATTAGCCTATATTCCATATTTCGCAATCGGTCATTGCAACCAACACAAAGATCACGTATTTTCTGTTCTCTAAATTCAAGATATAAATGCCTATGACAGATAGCTGCCTTTATCACCAAAAACTAAAATCATACTAACTTTTTTGGGCGGATTTTAGTGATTACATGGCTTTGCAGAAACCCGCTTGATACCCCTACTAATGTATAAGAGTAACTTTTATTACCATTTTAACAAAAGAAGCCTTTGTGACTGTTCCGGAAAAGCCCTTGTTAAGGGACATCCGAGATAAGTGTTTCTGACATGACACAAATAACTGACAATGCACCTAAGTCATGACAGTATTTATGTCGGACAAAATTTAAAGTACATATAGTATATTCATCAACCTTATAGATGTCACCGAAGCATCAAAAGACGAAAAACACCGTTCGACGTCAATATTGTTGCACTTGAGCATTTTAATAAAATAAAACTTTTCGTCATAATCAACATCATTAACATCGCCGTCGCTGTCATCGCCCTCATCATTTAAAATATTTTCAAAATCGAACTTTCCAATCTTGTAATTCGTATTATGGTGTATTCATCATTATTTATTGTATTGTCATCAATTTCTTGTCAATGCGCATTTATCATCATGTCTTCGTGTTTTCACTATCGGAGCATCATAACCGGAAATGATCAGTATTAAATATCAGCAGGGTTTGCAAATAAACGTTATCCTTGAAACAGTTCGGACTGTTTTGTAAGTTAAATATTTAATTTTCCGAATACAAGCTAACTTGTATAATCTCATAAACATGACAATATTAGACAGACCATGTGTGCTGTAAACAACTTTCTAGTTCATCAGTAATAGAAAACTAAGTAGCCACCACCTGAGCTTACGTATAGATTTTTAATTTTGCCTAAGACATGCGGTTTATGTTTAGGTTAGTATGGACATAACGTTAAGGTCAAACGCAACATTCCGTAATACGACGGTTGATAGATCGAGAATTAAAAATTCAAAGCGGGTGCAGATCTTTTATATGAAGAATAACCTGTAACTGCTTTTTTAGGACAAAGACGAATAAGTCATAGGAAAGACAAGGCTCTGCTAAGCCTTTCTTGACTATATTATCCGATATTTAAATAAATGATTATATAAATTATGATGCACAGTGTCAGATTAATTTTGTATTTATACAAAAGCATAGATAACAAATGTAAATTATGTTTGTTTGCATTACGGTATCCTTTGATGGCTGTAATTTAGATGATGGTTTGTCTATTACAATATGTTTCTAATTTGTTAAATTATAACTTGCAAAGATCGCTTGAAATCACAGAGCATCTGCATGATATTAGACATAGTGGTGTCTGTAAAACCGAGTCCGAGCAATGCATTATCCCTCACTCTAGCATATCTATTTTCATTCTTTATGTACTCAAAGTCCAGTATTTCCACTAATATCGTGTGTCGGCTGATCTGGATCTAAACTGTTCGCCCATGCAATAAAGGTGTGTCTATGGAGGAAAGGATTAAGGTAATATCCGGTCATTTTAGAGCGTTAACATGATGTTTTCACTGTTCTATCAGGTCATTCACTGACTTACTTTTAAGTCATGCCCACTTTGACGGAATATTTTCTTATAAAGCCCAACACCATCCCTATACTATCCTTTATAAAACAGATGTACTACGAGAATATCTGAAAAGCTACTCGAAAACAATCAACGATCTTGTTTAAGGGACAATTTGCTGACGTCGTTTCAGATGTTCGTTTTGTATCTTTATTATATGGTCGCCAGATAAAAGAATTGGTTTGCCCTAACCGAGAAAACAAGTAGCGAAACTAAACAGAATGGAAATTTGACAAGGGATCTGAGAATATAAATCCTGCATATCACGAACAACGCCACAGGCAAAATTTAAAAAGCAGGAAATATGTCCTTGGGGTGATTGAACAATATCTAAAACTATATTGGCTGGAATATTGAAACCATCCATCCTGAAAGTCCGTCGTGTTACTTGCTCAATATAATCTCGTAAGAACGTCCACTGTATTTTCAGGTTTGCAATAAATTTCGGTTGACATATCTTTCGTTTCGCTTAGTGCTTTTAGTCGAAGGGGCAAGGTTTTAAAACGCTACAGTTCAGGATACTGTCTTGGTAATCGGTATCATGTCAAGATTGGCGTGACATATTCTTGATGTGGTTCGGTCTGTCTGCTGGAGGGGCGGGGTTTTAAGAATATTGTGGAGCAAACTCCTTTAACATTTTTAAGATCTCAACTTGTCAAATGTGAAACATATAGTTTGCGTTTAGTGTATATAGCACTGTATATAAACCGATTGTATCATCTACCGGATATAGCGCACTGATTGTCACAAAATCATAGTAAACAGTTCAAAAATGAGGACCTTTTGTATGTATTGTAATGAGAAATCCAATGGACAAATACATGTTCAACAGGCGATTCTAGTAGCACTTGTTTTGGAAGACTTTATTACCTATTTTATGCAATATACTTTTAAAAAATCGCTTAAATCACTCACACAAAGTACCGTTTGCACTGTTAACTGTTATAAAATCAGCGTAAATGTTTATGTTAAAACAGGTTTTGAGAGGTATTCTCATGCTAGCAATGATGAAACATATCATTTTTATTCTTACAATAATAATAATACCATAGCTAATCAATTGAACATCAAAACATTAGACCAAACATGCATGTAGCTTCGACCCAGACTGTATCATTTATTGAACATGTTAACTCAATCATTTGTATGTTTCTAGTGATCTATGTGTATCAGTTATGGCGATTTTTTAAAGATGATTTTAGTATATTTTTCGGATTTTAGAACAACGGCTTGATGTAAAAACATGTATTTAAAGTGCTTCGTACAGAGATATGTGATACGTTATGAAATATAAGGGCCTCGGTGCCTTTAATATACTGCGGCGACACGAAACAATTGGATCTACCTGACTTCATTAGTTAACACCCAGGTCGCTCTGAGAACTACAATTTACAACAAGCGATTATTAATGTCCCAAAATGTTTTGGATTTGATAAACAGTCTGGTTTTTTTTTAAGTAATAGTTTAGAAACTGAAAGTGCACGATTATAAATACATACGCAGGTAGGCAATTGTAAGGCAAAGCAAGTTATTTAAATACTGATATTTTAAGCTGATGATAAACCCTTTACTCCATGTACGACCAGTAGATCATCGTCAGCTGGAACATCCATGTCATTTTATCGGAATATACAATGGTCACTTGTTTTCAGAAATATTCTAATAAATGCAATAGCAAACAGTGTACAGCAAAAACAACGTACTACATATCCCATGGAGTAAAGGGTCAAATGGAACTTTAGCAAAGGAATCAATGTCTTGTTTTCCGCCCAAGGATTGACTATCACAAAGGTCTTCCCTTGAGTGTCAGGTTTGTTCCCATGCTGATGTCAATTAAAGAAAATAACGAATTCGCTTTCTAACATATTCTCATAATACATTTATACTAGCCATTAAAATACTGTTTTGACAACTGATTTGTGTAAACTATGTGTATGCCACTTTATCAGGTACAAAACAGTTTTAAGTTTATTTCGAGGTTTGTATGAAATATTAAACGGTCGCCCAGCTGCGTTGGACCTGACAGTGTAATTTTTCCAAACTTACAATTACCTATAGTCACTATTGTTGTATCATTCTGTCTTATTATTTTAAAGTTCTTCTCTTCGTGTTTTGTGTACGCCATGATGTATTATTTCTCCAAATATACCCGATTTGTATAGACAATATATGTAGACGAACTCCTCCATCTTACCCAAAAGCATACACTTGATAAAATCAGCAAATGCGCATCGCCGTAAGTGATACAGATTATTGGAAAATCATTCAACGAAGATCGCACTACATGATACAATAGAAATAGGTGTGTTTGCTATAAATGATAGTATGATAATGCTATAGATGATACAGTCATTACGAAACACACCCCTCAAACATTTAAATAATTTACACTATCTTTACATTTAAAGCAATATTGTAATGTAATACTCTTTATAATTATGTCATAGAGTCATATAACTAGTATGTATTCGTGCATCAGAGCGTCTATTTGTAGAGAATAACAGTATTTTAATACAATCATGTGGGTCATTTGCCAGACCTTCTTGTGATTAAATGCAATTTTGCAAGTTTTTATCCATATATATGCGCAAAACAAATGGTAATACAATCAATAAGGACTATACAAAATATAACGTACTTGTTTTTGTTGAAGGTACTTAAAATGATCCTAATAATTGCGTTTTCAATGTGTTATTTACGAATTGTTTACATCGCAGCCATGCAATCACCTCACTATATCCGGCATATGATACAATCGGTTTATATACAGTGTATAGGTGCGATATATTATAAATTTGATGATGGCTTTGTCTATTTGTTGAAGGAGCGGGATGGTCTTCACTATCTTCTGTATTGATTTGATTTCAAAATTTCAAAGATAATTTTGTCGAATCTGTCGGTTATTGTGACGCAATTGTCATGTGGCTCAGTCATTTCAATTATACATCTTATTCAATTATTTGTTTTAGAGAGATTAATATTATTCTACAGTTTTCAAGCAATTTATTTAAAGCTGCATATTTATAGTACAGGGTAGAATACTTCGTTGTTTTAGATGTGGTTAGTATTAAATGTACAACTAAGTAAAACATATAATCGTCTGAACGGGAATCGAATGTCGCCTAATTCTGGGAATCATCAAAACATTCAAATGTAAAACTAAGTAAAACCTATAATCTTCTGAACGGGAATCTAATGTCGCCTAATTCTGGGAATCATCAAAACATTCAAGTTCTGTTGTTGTTGACTTTTACTGAGTTAGTAACTCTATAACAATTTCGGCTAACTTCACTCTTACGTTGAGTGTGTAAAAATATTACACCACATTTCTATAGTTTACATACCTTCTACAGTTTTAATAATACCTATTGATATTTGAAAACAATATACTCGTCTTGATTTATGACCAGGCACCTTTAAATGTTTGGCATCCAATGCAGGTTATCGTTGCATAACTTTAATGATATTCATTCATTATTTGTTTCAGCAGATCGGTTCTTGAATTATCTAATTGAACGAAATACTTCTACAATTTTAAAGATAATGGGTTTAAACTTCAAACATACCATAAGCATCTTAAGAAAATAAATTGTTACACATTTCTGTGTTTCCTTTAACAAAGCGGTGTTATTTTCCAGTGATAGCAGAAGTACATGTTTTGGATGGAAAACAAAATGATGTTAACTGACAGAAGTATAGTTTTAATTGTAGAGCGATGTCCAAATATTCTTAGTGTTTAATGTGCTATGGCAGTTTAAGTGCACTGTCTTTGATATAAAATAAACTTATGAAAAGCTCTCTAACGATAAAATGCATTTCTATAAAACTATCTATGTTATTTATGTTTTTATATACGTTAAGAAAAGTAAGAACAGTAAAGAAAATAGTAAGGCATAAAATCTCTAAAATTCTTTTTGCAACCAAACATAAAAACGAAGCAAGACTAAACATATATTTAAATATCTTTATGAGTAATGAGTAACTGACAACAGTTTCTAAGGTCCTTTTTCTAACAAAAGTTTACAATACGAGATATATGTAAACGTGTGTTTGACAAGATATAAACTGGTTAGTTCTGGCATTCCATCTAACAAAGTATACAATCAGATTTATTCGTAGCAAGATTAACCTTTGATATTATCTAGCACTGACCTGACATGGAGAAATGGAAACTGGAATCGGGGAATAAAATGCCTTAGAGAGTAATAACATCAAACAAAAACACAGATATACAATGTATATTTCATTAGGACTCAGCTGTCGGAATGGCATTTATGAGAACAATCAAAAGGGACTTTCACTGATAGGAAAAGTATTTGCAGGGTTGTGTTTTTTGCGAGATCTTTCTTCATTCAATAAAGCAAATCATGCTGTTTTATGTGTTTGACAACTGTTGTGTTTAAATACGTTTTACAACTTTTTTATTCTTAAGTTAATATAACAGTCGTATAATCAGAGACACAATAAAATAAAACTGATATTAGAGACGGGTCTCGAATCTCAATAATATTATTATCTGAAATGGAGACCATTTCAGCCAATCAGATGCTTCAGATTTGAGAGTGGTCTCTAGTTTTATTTTTATGATATTAGGCACAGGTCAACTGACTGACCATTTGAAATGCGACAAACCCATAAATGCGTTTTATGTGTGTCAACAAAATATTTTTTAGAGGATAATTCTGTTTGTAAGATCTTTCTTGATTTAAAATGAAATGTTTTCTCATTGATATGAAAGCGTAGTGTTTTTGGCGCCGTAGACATTACTGAACTAATAGTTCGTTAGTCATATCAATGAATATCTTCCAGTTTGGTATATTTGTGATTTGTGTGTTGTGTAAAGATTTCGTTTTTTTTTTCATTCTCTTGTTGTGTCTACTTTGACATTAACTTTTAATGATTATAACACATGTACTTCTTATACACATGTCATCTCTATTTTTTGGCTGTATGGGGAGGCTTTGCCTTCTAGATGTGGCCATTCCTGATATACAAATTTCACTTTCTTTGTTATATTTTCTTCTCTTGTCTACGGGTTGACTGGTGATCCTCAGACGTGGTGTTATCTACCAGCTAAATTAAAATTTGGTTGTTATTCAAATTCATCCCATGAACACCCAGACAATATAAAAATACGACAGGCTCGGTTTGACTGGTCCTGTTCTTGGCCAAGGTCTTCAGTGCTAGTTATTACCAATTTGGATCCATACCAGATCAAGGTGAATATTCAACCTTTAATATGGTATTTTTTTCCATTCCATTTCCGAATCGTCCCCTGATAAAAGAATGGGCGTGCCCTAAACGAGAAAACAACGGCGGACATCAAACAATAGAAATCTGAAAGAGGTTCCAAAATATAAATCATGCGTTTCACAGAGCAAAAATTAAAAGCAGGAGGAATAACAGTGGGTTGATTAAACACTTTTCATCGTTAGACAGGTTGAAATTGTAATAAATAAATAAACCAATACAAAATCGGCCGAAAATCGAAAAAAAACATAGTATCTTTAGAGTTCTATTAACCAACATAAAACCGCGT
The DNA here is from genome assembly GCA_038501625.1 of Corbicula japonica. Lineage (NCBI taxonomy): Eukaryota > Metazoa > Mollusca > Bivalvia > Venerida > Cyrenidae > Corbicula > Corbicula japonica. The sequence continues at coordinate 629,647 of JAZAYU010000193.1, forward strand.
ACAACGACATTCAAAAAATGAAATAAATCAAATACAGCAAATAATGTAATTGAAAACAACACAATAAATGTACATGTAGACTTAAAACAACGGCCTTATGATATTGGAAGAGATAAAAAAATGGAATTTTAAAAGCCACAAAACAAGAAATATCTTGAAATATTGCAGGTTCGGTTCGATTGAGCCTAAACATTGGCAATAATAAAAATGCATATTACTGTCATAGCCGCAAATCCACCCTTACGATGGTGTGCATATGACAGCGAACATGGAAGCTTCAATGCGGTACTTTCAGATAAGTACTATTCCATGATCTGCTGCGTATGCCCCCCCCCCCCAAAAAAAAGAGAATGGTTTTGCTCTAAATTAGAAAACAATGGTCAGCACTAAGCAGAAAATTAATGTACCAGAAGCCCGAAAGGTTTTGTTTTTACCAAGGTAAATGCAGCTGATGACAGTTGATTAAATTTAAAAGGAACGTCAGTGTTAAATTATTTAAAAGACCAGCTTGTTGGGCATATGAGACATCGCTTTTTATGAACATCATTACTTTCTGAATCCTATCCTATGTACCAAGTATCTATCAAGCAGGCAATCTGTCACCATTAGTTTACAAGCTGTCGGCTAACCAGCAACAGGCCATTTCACAACAAGTTCCTGGTGGGACTCGAACCTTCGGCCTCCTGATTTTTAGGCTGACGCCTTGTTCACGAGGCCGTTGAGAAAAAATTTGCACAATATTTTATGTCTGAATCTCGCAGAGAAATTTATTAAATCAATAATAACAGAGTCAGTAGCTCCAGGAAAGACTTTACCGAATAAGTACAGGATTAAAATTTACATATGTTAGTGAGTGTGCGTCTCATTCGAGAACATATAATAAACTGATTTTTTCAACGATGTCATTTCTAAATCTAATCCATTTGCTTTATCAGTCGTATCAGTCGTATTCGCCGAAGCGAAAACGCAAAATTATTTTATTCATTTATGCAAATGTATGACCAAATAAGTAGAAAACTGAAAAAGGCCAATAGAATAAAAATTACAAAATTTAATATATTGTCCTAGACGGAGCATCAGATATGAAAACAGATGCTCAGCCACCTAATGCATGGAAAAAAGTATCAAGTTCACCAAATGGTGACATTGGAAAGAAACAAAAACATATGAATTACTGTGAGGATAGAGTAAGTTCATAAAATAAAAGTAAATCTAGTAGAAATATTGAAATTAAAGAAGTCTACTCTATTAGTCTAGTGCCAATACCCGCCAAAATGTAGACCAGGAACAATTAAACTAAAGTATCTCGAAATTAGGTTGAATCACTCACAATAAGAAAACTCAAAGTGCAGTGGAAAACATATTCTCTAAAATGAAATTAAGTTACTTGAATTCAATTCTTTATTTATAATTAAAAATAATTATCTTTTAAAGCCACCGAGTACGTCAAATATTCCAAATATTCAGGCTCGCTTCGATTGCCCTTGTTCATGGTCAGTAATAGAACAGAAATACAAATTGCTGGCTACGGCACCCTAGCCCTGGCTTGAGCGCAAATAGATATTCACAGAGATAAATATATCGTGCTCAAGGGAATTCAAAGGGCGAAATTGATAACAGCACTGATTGTTTGTAAGGGGAGAAGTTTTTACAGCCGCATCACGTCACAAACAACGCAACTGTGCTATATATGGCCACATGGATCTATTTTTTGCAAATTACCTCCCTTTTAATTAAAAAACAAACTCCAAAGCTTAATTTAATACAGCCACATATTATTTTCTTATGAGAACTTCCGAATTTAACATATAGGTGATCAAATTTCTCCAGATATTTGCATTCGCTGGCACCATTAATATATAAGGAGTTTTCCATGTTATTTCTGTCAAGTTTCATTTTGGTTTAGTATATACTCTAAAGATAAAAATAGAAACGACAATGGGTCATTATCGTTTTTTGTAAATATTTAATCGTTGCTAAATGTAAATCTGATTTTGTCTAATGTGATGATGACTGGAACGCATTTACCAAATTACTAAATCCACTAAATAATATTTAATTCTCATTAAACAGAGAAACTACAGACATTGTTCTAAATTAACACGGCAATTTCCATATTTTTTTTCTTTAAAGGTAAAGGTCTTCTTTTTCAAAAGTGAGCCAATACAAATTTAGCAAAATATATAGATAATCATGAAGTTATCGAGTTCTTAACTCTTTTTCTTCTACAGCCCACAATTCAGAAGTAATCGACTTAAATAGCAAATATCATAAAAGCAAAAAGGAAAATACGAGACTCGTAAAGAACAAACTGTAAAACAGCAAACGAGAAATTGCTTGAAAACGACAAACAAACAAATGCATCTTTGATGCGATAAAACAATAAAAACGAATAAATACTGCTAGATCTTGACATCAATGATAGTGAGAGAAACAGCTTAGTTCTCTCAGAAATTCGCTGGTAAAGCATTTAAGGAAATACAACCGACATAAAAAAGACAACAGGAGAGATAATTAGAAAAGAAAACTTCACAGAGAACGATACAAATATCACATTGTCAGAAAATGTGCAATTCACGCCTAGTAATGGGAGAGTATTTAAGCCTTCATGAATAAAGAATAATTTATCAACAGTCATTTTACGTGTATAAATAATAAACATAAAAGACACAAAAATATCATTTATCAATTTTCAGGGAGATATTAAATTAAAATGATTGAGAGTTGCCATGTACACAATTACTGACTGACCTGACCTTTTAACCCTGAACAGTAAAAAAGCTAAATTGTTCAAAACATCAATTTTTAATCTCTCATCATTTTAATATATATAAATGATCACGATTTTAAACAAATAATGTCCCAAATATTGTACAGAAGGTGGAACCAATTGTAGGGGGAGGAGATGGAATTAAATACTTTGATAAAGTGAAATAGGCCACACACAGCCTCCCCACACAGCCTTGGAAAGGTAAGTGGCAAAATAATTAGCAACTTGGGATTTCAACCAGGTTCTAGGGTGCACCAACCTCACACTTGCCCGAACAGGTTATCGTATCACAAAACAAGTACAAGTTGTTTTGGTGAAATAACTCCAACCCATCCAACTGCTCAACAATGTTGCATGCAAAAGCATGCATACAAATAAAAAATATGAAGCTAATAGCATTGCAAAGCCAAAGGGTGGGTACTCAATGATCTTACAGAGACCAGAGCTCCTGGAGTAAAATCAGCAAGAACACGATGACAGGGATAAACGAAACGAATCGAGTTTAGGTTCTTTTAAGAAAAGATTTCCCCATAAACCTTCATAAACTCTTAAACCCCTGCCATCGTCTTGCAACCAAAGAGGTAAGCATAATGATCAACTGAAGATGGGTTAATCACCAGGCCTGCAGAGCGCTGTAAAATATCATGTTTGTGACCTTTCTTTTTAAATTTACAGATGGTTTTTACAAATAAGCGGGAGAAATTAACATTGCCTTTTATCTTCTTAAGGTTGTAAATTAAATCTCCATAAAAAAACGGCTGTGAAATACCTTTCTGGAATGGTGATTTTAAACTGCACCTTTACTTATGAATTAGATCTGGGTATCTGGCGATAAAACTTGCAAAAGGTTTTCCTTAATTTGTGATACTGAAAACCCTGTTTTAAAAGTTTTTCTGTAATGCACAGATTACGTTCATTGATATCATTCACATCGTTGCAAGCTCTGATAAGATATTCCTGCACTGAATATTTTAAAGTCAAATGTTTTATATAAAACAGTTAGAAATATAATGTAAAATTGCATTTAAATTAAAACAATATCATAAAATCAAATAAATAAAAATTTTCTTGATGTACAAGATTTTCCATTCTGGATCAACTGCACAGAAGAAAAAAATGAATTGACAACATTGAAAAAAAAATTGACCCCTGATATCATTTGTTTTCGTCTTTAGTGCTTGTAAGAGCATTCATAGTATCAGTATATTTTAACCCACCATCTAATATCACACAAGAAACTATTCAAATGTGCAATATAATGCAACATAGCTTGTTTAGAAGCGACTACTTTCTATACAGGTGCAAGGTTATAGTTATGTTTGCATGTAAAATATGTTGTTTTTTTCAAAGAATTCGATCACTATAACATCATGGTAATGTTTATGAAATATTTCCTAGACTTGTCTAATGTTTTTGTTTAGAGCTAGTTGGTGTTTTGTGACAATGGTAGCGAGAATGTTTACCCCTTCTGCCAGTTCTAAAGCCAGCGCAGGCAAACAATAAGTTTGGTCTGTAAATAGATAAAACAAGACACCGAACACGACAAATATCAAAATATTGATTTGCTCTCATGAGCACTAATTGAAATAAAAATTACTCTCCATTCCGCCTAGCCCCGGGTTCAGCACAGCTCAATATTTTCACATATATAAATATGGTACTGAAATGCTTACAAGGAGCTACAATGATAACAACACTGATTGAATGTAGAGTTTTATTGATGTAAAACTAAAATTATCAGAAAAATAGGAAGCTGTCTATCAAATTTAATTTAGAGCAAAATACTTCTTTTATATAATGGTTTGAAAAAATACACGAAAAAAACTGCTAGGTTTATTTTCATTGTGTCATTCAGCTATATTAACAGCACAAAAAACTTGAACTGTGCATTGATGGGTTAAAAAATCTCGATATTAAAAAAATGGTAAGTGAGGAGTAAACTGGTTAACGACTTAATATTCAAAACAGCTTTTGTAACTAATTAAATACGAGGATTGAATCAGCTGATTCAAACAAACATGATGGCTATTACTTCTAAATTAGGGATATGCTCGCAACCTTTTTGGCCAATCGGTAGAGTGTTCCACGTGATGTGGCTATGCGCTGGCACCGTAAGGTTTCGATTCATTGTTGGCTTATAATTATTTATAATTCACAATAGCACTGTTTATGCGGTGTGGCGGCCGAAAAAAAGTCTCCCCGTACAAAAACAGAACTGTTATCAGCATTAAATATGTTACCGGTGGAACGTGGTGTAGAACACTATAACAAGGTTATCCGAGCAGCCTTTCTTGGAGTTTTGTCTATGTTTTGTGGCTAGGCGATGTCGCCGTACAGTTTCGATTGCCAGTAATTACCTAAATAAACGAAGAGTATATGAACATAGAAATGACCTTAGTTTTCATGGGGTTTGCGGTTTGCTTTTTAAACTTAAAGGACTCCTATTTTGACCACTTATGACAATTTATATTGATAGGTATTCGTCTAAAGATTTTACCCAACCATACATTTCCGTAAAATTCCGAACATTACCGGACGTGAGCAATATGAAAAGTTGCATATAGCACACCTTTAACGGAAGCAGCCGAACGAAATTCCGATATTTTCCGAAGAACGAAGACTCGGAGTGACGTCGTCTACAGTACACATGCGATATCGCAAAAATGAGTCTGAATTAAATTGTTCATCGTCTTCAGGAGGATATTCAGAAGATGACGATACTGATAGAAGTGACGGAGAGACCCTGCCGTATCAATTTGAGCCGGTGGTGTCGCAGGAACGGCGGGCAATACGACGAATGGAAACGGCAAATCCAGAACCCGACCCGGAAAATGTTAGACTTCGCGATGTAAGCTGGTATGGACAATATCATCTCTTTAGACGATTTGATATTGCATTTAATTTGATTTATTTATTATTTATTAATTTGTGTCATTAAAATCATCGAAAGAAATTAAATATACTATAATGCACCCAAGATATAGTGTTGATGGGGCTCGGAAAATGTCGGTATTTAGGTTTTTCCTTCTATAGTAGGGACATTTAACAAACACTTCCATCTCGGAAAATATCGTTAAAATCATGCAAGTTTATGATTATAATATTATAGTGATCAGATCCAACATTAAAATTTCTACGATTGTTATCTTTGGGCTAAATGTTATTTATGTTAATTGTTATTATTTATTTACAGGTGTACATGTAGGCACTGTGTTGTGATGACTACACCACTGGAATGCCTCTGTTGTCGGGAAGTAGAGGTGTATGAGAAACTAGACATCTACAATGATGAACATGCCACAGGTCTAATTTGCATTACTAACCACTTAGGATTTGCCTCAGTCTGCCTCGACCCTTATGTCCTTGAAACGGCTTACTTCCAGTATCGACAGCAGTATGGGGGAGTAAGAGTTGATAACCTAAATGAGTATGTAATATTTTAAATATTTTGTGGCAGTTTTTTTGTGATATGAGCCTTGACTTGAACCTTTCATCTCAAACATACATGTACTCGGTGACTTTGCTCACTATCCACCAGTTGAACTACAGAGACCACTTGATTTCAGTACAACTACATTCCCCCCAGTTATGTTTATTTGCCAAGTTTCGGTTGGTTTTATTTCTATTAGACTTTTTTTAAATTTACATTATAGATAAACATTTTTAACAATTGTGTGACCAGTATCAATCCAGATTAGCCAACACGTAACCTGTCTTCTGTGCCCAAGGTTATAAAGCTGAGCATGGAAACCAGTCTCAAATCTCAAGCATCTGATTGGCTGAAATGGCGACTGGTCGCCATTTCAGCCAATCAGATGCTTGAGATTTGAGACTGGTTTCCATGCTCAGTTTTATAACCTTGGGCACTGATCATGATCTTCGCCATAAATGACCTAATAAATTTCCAAGCTAGCAGTGTACATCCTGACCAGATAGCACAGACATGATGGCTGATCTGGATCTACGCTGTTTTGCCTATGGTTAACAACCATATTCCATTGGGTTAGTGGGTAATGTAAATGTATCCAATGTATTTTGCATTATTCTTACTTTCTTTCAGGCGCTAAAGATATGTTGGATATAGGAAACTAGTCAGGTGGTGTTGGGGCTATCTTGGAAAGGAAGTTAGAGTGACACTACCAGCTTGTGCCGTGACAGCTATCAGGAACCGGTACCCGTCGGATGACTACAGATGGTTCCAAGATGTGTGAATATCGACTATCTGTGTTGACTGACATTTTTTAAGTGGAAGATGATGTTACTTTGTTCAGCTATGATGTATATACATGTTAATATAATAACAGAGATGGTTTTTCTTGAAAAAAAAATTTTAATTGGATGCGTCTTTGTACATTAATATGGCGTTCAACTATTTCAACTGTCACAAAACCTAGTTTCAGCATACAATATTTACACTTCAACTTCATTCTCTATGATGAAGTCTTATTCATCTAACGAATCAGAAGTTCTGATGGTAAACAGTGAGCCGTATTATTTAAAAGGCATGGCTACAATAGAGCCGTTCACATTTTATTGGACGTTGCACGATGTTTTGACGTGTGACGTCGCCTTGCCACGTTTTGCCACGAGTTGCTGCGAAAAAGCGTGCCGTCATTCACTTTGTCGTCAACGTAGCTGTTTCAACAGCCATTCGAAAAATCCGTAATATTAAGAATTCTTCTAGTTATTTCTGTATTAATGAGATTATTTCGGGCTTCACACACTTTAAACAACCCAACTGTTTTCCATACCCAAATGGAAACAATCAACTCTCGATTCAATCCTTAAGTATCATTATAGTGTCATTACGTGATCTGATGGTAATTTAATAAAAACATATTTAATAGTACATTTTGTGTAACTCTTTTTTGAAACTGATCATTTTATTAACCATGCTCTCTCCCTCTCTCTTCTTCTTGACTGTGTGGGGAGGCTGTTTTTTCTGAATGTGGCGATTCCTGATATGCATATTTCACCTTTTTTAAAACAAAATTATTGTTTTTGCAATATGCTATGAAATTCAGGCTTTATGTATTTGATAGATTAAATATTATTTCCCTAGAAACTAGAAAAATAAATTATGCATACCTACAGATATTGGAAATGCTTTTAAACATTTTTCCTTAGGCGAAAACAGAACAGTTGAATTACAAATGTATCACTAAATATGATAATAAGATTATAAAAGTTATTGCAAATCATACTTTACAACTAAAAATTAAATGTGTGTCCGTGAACGTGATAAGAGGGGCGATCCAAAATCTCGCGGAAAAGTGTTCTTTATTGAAAGAATTTTTCTGTGATGTTTCGGATCAATTAAAAAAGGATGAAGGTTATTTCGGTCAGCAGTTGGACAATATTAATTTGCATAAAACAAGAGAAAAGAGACCGCTTGTCGATGCTGTTGTTTAATTAATGATTTGGTTCAAACCATAACGCCAACACGGATTTGACCAAGTTTCCATTGTAAGTTTGTTGGACTAGACATTTTGAGATATACATAGGTTCGACTCCTGGTCAGGTATGTGTACAATTCCCAACGCATGTTATTGTGGTCATTGTTAAATATGTGCATAATAGAAATAAAAAAGACAGTTTAAGATTTGTTTTACACAAATAACAAGCTGCTGCTTCAAACAGAGAGGGAAACAATGTCCGAATGTTCATTCAAATTCTTACGACATTATTTTAATTTTCCATTTGAAATGCTGTCTTTTTTTCAATTATTAAATTCATATGTAAAATTAAGGTTTCTGTATTCCACTTTGGAGATACCGTCTACCTAATGTTCTTCAGGGAAACCTCTCTTAATGTTCTTCAAAGATACCATTTAAGTGTCCATCAATAAGGTTTGTAGCTTTGGTTTAATGACGTCTTACTTCTAGATTCGTCCTATTTTGTTTCTCTTTTGATCAACTTGGTTGTTAAGTGTTACAAAACAACTTGATGTAGCGGCGTGCGAAGGCGCTAGACAAATCGTAGTTATAAATACATTCATGTCAGTTCTGAAAAAAGTGTACCTCTGCATTATGTAAGGTCTAAAAACAATAAAGATTGCAGCTGTTATTCATGGACATCTGGTATTCTTAGCAGATATCTCTCTCATATCTGTATCATTCCGAGGCTGCAGTATAGTAACATATTTTTTAAAAGAAAATGACAGGTCGAGAGTGGATTAATTTTCATAAATTACTTTGCTGCTAGATAAAGGTGACTTATCATGTGTCAGAGACAACAAGTGTGTGTTTTCAAATACTAGTATCAAGTTTTAAATATTTAGTGTAAAGGACATGTAAACAAAGTAAATGCCATGTACAGAGAATATTTGTTTTTACCAGTAAAAGACAGAAATATATTTCACCGAGTGAGCTCCGCAATTCGTATTTTCCATAGTGGCGAAGCCACGAGTGAAAATACAAAATTCCGGAGTTTATGAGTGAAATGAATTTCTATCTTTCACTGGTAAAAACAAATTTTCTTTTATTTTATGCTTTTTGTGCAAAATTTGCGTGAATTTGACAGAAAAGCTGCAAAAACGGCGCCAAATCCGTTGGTTTATGACGTGACGTCAAGACGACGTCAACTTTACCGATTTGAGCCCGTTTTCTAAACATTCTCATTTGGTATGTTATGTGCGTTTGGATATCAACGTGAAAAAAAAATCAGTGAACAAAAACATATTCCACTGTTTGAAAACAGTGAAATACCACTTTTATTTCATCGGGAAAATTCTATAATTTACTGAAAAGCATAAAATAAAATATTTTTACACAGTCAACGTACGAGTGAATAAATTAAAGGCCAAGGTAGTAATAACCACTTATATTAAATGATCAAATGTACTAATTATACCAACATTTTAGCGAAGTTATCTTCTGTTCTGACATGTATATACATTGTAATGTGGTAAAAATATAAACCACATCTGAGACATTGAAGTATTCCACCCTGAACTGTGAATCTGCAGCTGTTACATTGTAATTGCAAAAAGATACCATGTTTGTTCACTCACTTCTGAGATTAATGAGCAGTTGCAATATGTTACTAAACAGCAAGTGGTGTTCATAAAGGATACATAAATAGCTTCGGAAAAACATCTTATGAATTACATATGGTGTGTTTCAAACGCCATAGAATTGAATGTGTAAACCCAAAACAATACTCCTTTAGCAGATGTATTATAACAAGAAAAACAAACGAAATCATTTGTTTCGTTTATTGTATGTAAAAAAGTTAAAATATGCATATCAGGAATCGCCACATTCAGAAAAAACAGCCTCCCCACACAGTCAAGAAGAAGAGAGGGAGAGAGCATGGTTAATAAAATGATCAGTTTCAAAAGAGACACCACTAATAATAACATCACCATACCTCAGACTTTGACTTACGCTGATAATATATTTACGAATCCTGTTGACATACTCAATACATTAAATGAACATTTTGTAAATATTGCAAATATTGTAACAAATACCACTTTTTCTGCTGAAAGTTTTTCTAACTTGAAAAATTTGCTTGACAAGAAACTAAACAATTATGTATTTGAAATAGATTTTATTACTCCGTTTGAAGTTAAAAAACTAATTGACAAATTAGATGTGAATAAGGCCACTGGGATTGACGGTATTGGCCCAAAAATTTTGAAATCTTGCGGTGATCATTTATCGGTAGCAATCGCTGGTATTATAAACAACAGCATTAAATATGGGGTATTCCCTGATCTCATTAAAGAGGCTTGCATTTATCCTATTCATAAGGGTGGATGCAAACAGGACCCAAATAATTATCGTCCGATATCTATCTTACCTACTCTTTCTAAAATATTTGAACGCCATATTGCTTTACAATTACAATTGTTTTTCAAAAAAACTAATGTACTTCATGTAAATCAGTCCGGTTTTAGAACATCTCATTCGTGTCATACAGCTCTTATCAGACTTGTTGATACTTGGTTAAAAGAAGTTGATGATGGTAATTTTGTTGGTGCTGTATTTTTAGATCTAAGAAAGGCATTTGATCTAGTTGATCATGAAATATTGCTACATAAGTTATGCCTTCATCATTTTTCCGAAAAGGCTGTTAAACTCTTTAGATCTTATCTTACAAACAGAACACAAATGGTCAAAGTTGGTTCTATTAAATCTAATACCCTACCCATTTCTACTGGTGTGCCTCAAGGATCTATTTTAGGTCCCCTTTTGTTTCTGTTATATATTAATGATATCGCATATTTATCCGAGTCAATGAATATTGATCTTTACGCCGATGATTCAACATTGTACAAAGCAGGACCCAATTTACAATATGTTGAAGCAGATCTCCAGAATAATTTAGTTTTGATTGAAAAATGGTGTTCTATCAACAATATGCTTTTACATCCTGATAAAACTAAATGTATGGTTATTGGTACAAGACAAAAACTGAAAAAGTCAGTCCCACTTCATCTCACAGTATCGGGAAAATATATTGAGAATGTTAAAACCCAAAAAGTATTGGGTGTTTACATAGAAAATAATATGTCTTGGAAAACTCAAACAAACAAAATGTCTTTGAAACTTAACTCTAAGATTGCTCTTTTGAGAAGAATTTCATATTATCTCACACAAGACACAAAAATTATGTATTATAATGCTTACATTATGTCCTCTTTTGATTATTGTTGCACTGTCTGGGGAAAAGGAAACCAGTCTGGGATAAGTAAAATACTAAATATTCAGAAAAGGGCTGCTCGCATCGTTTTATGCAAATCTTACCGAACACCGTCATCCTCTCTTTTTAAAGAACTGAAATGGATTCCTTTTCAATACAGATGTAAATATCACGCGGCGCTTCTAGTTTTCAAATCCATAAACAATCAAACACCTAGCTATATATCAGACCTATTGAAATTCTCTACAAATGATAAATACAATCTTCGCTCTTCGACTATGAAAAATCTCTCACAATTGACTCCACGAACAAATTACTTAAAAGACACGTTCAGTTACTATAGCAGAGAAGTGTGGAATAGTATACCAATAACAATACGTTCAGTTAAGTCACTCAATTCCTTTAAACATCTTTTGAAACACTATCTATTTAATCTGTCGCAATCTTGATCTAATTAATTTATATAGTATTTCTCATATTTCTAATGAGTGTCTGTCTGTTGTGAATGCCAAATATTTTGTTTTAATTTAGATGTAATGTTGTTGTTTTTATAGAATTGTTTTGTTATTGTTATTTTATTATATTTTGTTAAGAAGGCCATATTGTAAATAAGATTGGCATCCTTTTGTTCAAACTTAATATGTAACCTTCTAAAAATAAAGAATTTATTATTATTATTATTATTACTAACAATTAACCCTCTTACGCCGAGAGCGACATTTATGTCGCTCCCGTATAACGTCGAGAGCGACATTAAAGTCGCTTATCGGGAAAGACCGAGAGCGACATATTTGTCGCTTTTAAAATACAATGATATTGAAATATAAAACATGTATATTCCTTGTCATATTTTTGGATAGTTGTAAGATTGTATTAACAAATGGCGCGCCATGATTGCATGTAAACAAATTCTCCGAAAAATGACGTCATTAAAACATAAAACGACGTCATTTTCGGGGGTCACGTTTGGCGTCAAATGCTCGATGTCGTTACGGCGGTCGCGTCAAGACATCAATTGCATGGTAAAAATTTCACGGTGCCTATCCATATCGGCTGTTTCTTTGCGAAATTCGCTATATCGGCTATTTCTTTGCGTCGGCAACGGCTATTCTTTGCTAATAACAATGAATGGAGAGCATATGTCAGAGTTTCCAGACGCAAATGTTACAGATATTAGGTATATTGTACAAAAAAGGTTGTGCACGGAACATTAGAATGTCTAAACTATAAATTGTAGTGTTTACTTTTTAAATGTCGGCGATTATGGCCGAAATCTCGATGAAACAAGTTGACGATACACAGACGTAGAGCACAGATCCAGCTTTTCCGCAGTCTATAACGAGTGTTTGCTTTGATATCTAACGTATCAAGCGATATATTATATTCACTTCTTCAATATTCTTCCAAAAAATACTTACAAATAGGTAGAAATATTAATAGATTTATCCAAAACCCTTTACTTTCGGTTCAATTGGGGCACCGGCGGCCTCTCTGCTCAACAGTTTTAGATGCACAGGCTGACTCTCTGCATTGCGCACAGGTAGGCTCAATGATAATGACTACTTAGGCACCTGTTTACTCACTGTATTATGGACAATTTAGAATTGTGTCAGTGCATTCTCCTTATTAGAATGTAAATTAACGTTACATGAGCAGGGGACTTCGAAGTTGAACGAGAAACCTTAAGGTTTATCGCAACTGTGTTAGTATTCTTTTTATGTTAGGTTATTGCATACATCGCTAAATGTTTATGAACATGCTAATAGATATGTTTAACAATAATAAAGCTTTACAAAACTTTTACAAGGTTAAAACACGTATTTGACATGTACAGCCTATGTACATTCTATATTGCAGTTTTAGCACAGAACTCCACTTGCCCATTTATTGGTTTATTCGCCGGTTCATTCGTTCTTCCGTTCGTTCATCGTCCGTTTTCCATCAACCGATCGTCCGTCGGTCTGTTCTTTCTATTTTTCCTTCCTCCCTCTCTTCGTTCATTCGTCCTTTTATCCACCTGAACGTCCTTCCGTCCGTCCATTCATATTTCTCCCTAGTAGTCCGTTTCATTGAACCTTTTGTATAAAATGATCATTTGGTTGTATGGCCTTACATAATATTATCTGAACAATTATCTTAAAAATCACTTTTTATATGCCCGTCGAAAATAGGTCGTATTATGGGAACACCCATGGCGGCCAGGCGAGTGGACGCTCTGGGCGGCGTCCACAGCGTATCTGCTCAATAACTTAAACAGTTGTTGACCGATCTTCATGAAACTTAAGAAAAATGTTTGTGTTCATAGTATCTCGGCCATATTCGATAACCAGCGAAATCGCTCAAGCCACTACAGAGGTTGGACGCCCGCTCGACTACTAGGGAGAAATATGAATGGACGGACAGACGGACGTTCAGGTGGATAAAAGGACGAATGACCGGAGAGAGGGAGGAAGGGATGAGAGAAAGAACGACCGACGGACGATCGGTTGATGGAAAACGGACGATGAACGAACGGACGAACGAATTACCAGGCGAATAAACCAATAAATGGGCAAGTGGAGACCTGTGCTAAAACTGCAATATAGAATGTACATAGGCTATACATATCAAATAAGTGTTTTAACCTTGTAAAAGTTTTGTAAAGCTTTATTATTGTTAAACATATCTATTAGCATTTTCATAAACATTTAGCAATGTATGCATTAACCTTACATAAAAAGGATACTAACACAGTTACGATAAAACTTAAGGTTTCTCGTTCAACTTCGAAGTCCCCTGCTCATATAACGTTAATTTACATTCTAATAAGGAGAATGCACTGACACAATTCTAAATTGTCCATAATACAGTGAGTAAACAGGTGCCTAAGTAGTCATTATCGTTGAGCCTACCTGTGCGCAATGCAGAGAGTCAGCCTGTGCATCAAAAACTGGTTAGCAGAGAGACCGCCGGTGCCCCAATTCAACCGAAAGTAAAGAGTTTTGGATAAATCTATTAATATTTCTACCTATTTGTAAGTTTTTTTTTAAATAATATTAAAGAAATGAATATAATATATCGCTTGATACGTTAGATATCAAAGCAAACACTCGTTATAGACTGCGGAAAAGCTGGATCTGTGCTCTACGTCTGTGTATCGTCAACTAGTTTCATCGAGATTTCGGACACAATCACCGATATTTAAAAAGTAAACACTACAATGCATAGTTTAGACATTCTAATGTTCCGTGCACAACCTTTTTTGTACAATATACCTTATATCTGTAACATTTGCATCTGGAATCTTCGACATATGCTCTCCATCCATTGTTATTAGCAAAGAATAGCCGTTGCCGAAGCAAAGAAACAGCCGATATAACGAATTTCGCAAAGAAACAGCCGATAGGGATAGGCACCGTGAATTTTACCATTCGGGTGTGCGAGTTCCTTCAAGATCTTGTCAAATACTTAGGGAATGTTATAGTTAAATGTTGTAAAAGGTTTATTCTAGCCGAAGATGAAATTTCCGTGAAAGCAAGAAGAGTCGGCCTAGACAAAGAGATCCAATTTAAGCATTTTCCAGAAATGTTACACGTGCCTTGTCTGTTTTACGAATTATAATAAGTTAGGAATGCGAATTATTTATAGATCTAATTCGATTTAATTAAAACTCATCAACTTCGAAGCTTTTTACGATTTCGTACAAAGAACATTATTTAGTCCTGGATAAACAAGCCGATGGATAGCATACATATCATTTCTTACATGCGCGTATACACAACAGAGTGATTATTAGGGTTGTTCATCAAAATTTTAATGCTGTACATGTATAAATATATGTCAGGTGTTTGCAAATTACTCTCATGAATCTTTAAAAAAAATATTTATGAATAAATCTTATAGAAATACGAGTTGTTTCAAATTAGAAAAAGCATGCTTTAATTTCACGAGAATATTTCAAACCTTTTTAGTTTTAAATGTTTATATGCGTTGAGGAAATAGTAACTTTTTTCGGTCGAAACATTTCCATGACTTTAATTTAATCTTGTAAGTTGTTTTCAGCATTTTTTTTTATTTTTGCGAGCGATTTAAATGTAAACCATCATATGACAAAAAAGGATAAAGTATTGGGTGGCTAGTTTATCGAACGGGAGGCGGGATGCGGATTGTGGAAGAAATAAAAGGTAATTAATGTATCAAGGGTTTGGATGTTAACTTATTGATAAGTCGATAGATCGATCAGTCAACCATTTGATAAATCTATTAATCAATCAATCAAACAATTTATCGATCAACCAAATAATAGATCAATCAGAAATCACTCATTTATTTGTATCGCGCACAATTTTTTTAATGATGATAAAAGAATTTTTCTCCGGTTTAAAAGACATTTTTTTATAAATACTTTTTCCTTACTTAAGCATGGTGGAAAATCTGCTCATAAATTTTACAGAGACATTGGTTTTATATCTAATGGTGTTTTGAGTACAACATAATGTCTGGCATAAATAACCCCGATATTTATGTAAAAAGTTGCATTTCGGTAAAAGTTTGATTTTGCCCGGAAGTACTTTTATTTGTTACTTAACGAATACCAAAAGACGATGTGCCAGTCTGCCATAAAAACAAGTATGTTGGTGTTTCAATTAAACGGCTATTATATTGTTTTCTAGGCGAACCGAACTAAATCTAGACAATACGTAGATTTTCAATGAATCAGAAATCTGAAAGACGAAAATATATGGCACTAAAATTGGTTCGATTCAGTCTCTTTTTCCCATTTATTTTGAAGAACACACAGAGCAGATTAATTGAAAATAAAGACCTGTGAACTTTCCGGTCGGTATCTTACGCAATTTTTTAAATAAGCAATCGAAACAAATCATGTTAATCTTTTTTGAAAAGCGAAACATATACCCGGTATATTCAATAAAGGCTATTAAATTCACTTCTCCCACTCTTTGAAGGCAGCTGCACAACCAACGCTTAACTCTTATTATACCCCCAGTTTTTTAATACCGGGAAATCTGGAACTCCAACCCGAATGGGACGGATGGACTACCAATTCAGCAAACCGTTTTTATTTTATGATAGAAACAAATATTTTCTTTAGAAGTCTGGTTCCCGAAACCTTTTTTTTTCAAAGATTTCGTTTGCGCGTAAACTATCCACGAGGAGTCATGCGACTGCTATTAAAGTAAATTATGAGTTATATCTAAAATTCACACCAGATGGCTTGCCGTGCAACCATTCATGTGTATCAAAATTTAAATCAGAAAAAAATCATTTACCGGTATTATTTACCGGCACTGTCTTTTTCTTTCAACAAAAAAAATCGGAAGTTGATGCATTGGGATAGTGAAATTGTGTACATCGGTACACGGCTGCTCTAAATGGTAAATCAGTCTCCGTCAGTACTTCTTGAAGACCGGTTGTCGGTTTGTGTGTCCGATCACAAACATATAATACGCATGTTCTGTTTCAGAGTACGTATGTGCTTCATAGCATTAGTTTCTTCAAACACAAATGTCAGAGAAGTTGTAAATATAAAATATAAATATATGCATTGTACTTTATTATAATTATTAATTTTAACAAAAAGTTAATGATGATACACTTATGACGCTTGAACAAATACATATGAGTCTCAAACCGCATCGAAAATAATAGCGACGTAAACTTTGGCGCTCCGTAACGTCATTTCCGCCGCGACAACATCCTAAAATAATGACTCCGGCGTAAGAGGGTTAACAAAAATGAGAACCCGAGGGGTTACCGCCTTGGAACGGTCAGTGGCAAATGAAATTGCCACTGGAGGTTTAAACCAGGTTCTAGGGTGCACCGACCTCACACTTGCCCCAACAGGTTCTCATATCACAAAAAAATACATGTAAAAGTTATGGTAATAGTTAATTGCATCATGTTATGGTAATAGTTAATTGCATCATCTAATATTTTTTAATATCGGCGACTAACGTTAAATGATTTTTTCCTTTCAAGTCTTTAATGCGGTCATGTCAAAATAACAAACTGTCAAGATTATATTTGCTCAAAAATCTATTGCAATAAATTGTCAATAATCTGAGGTTTGCTCTCGTTAACGAAAATAATCAAGTTGTTGCAACTTGACAGGTGTCATTTAACATGCTCTGTTCAAGGTACACCAATCAACAAAACAAAAGATCACGGTCTGGAATACAGATCTTCCGGTCTCCCAATTTACCACTATACAAACAATTAACACCTCTTTGTCAACCCTGCTGAGACATCCTGGTCGAGTTAGGCCTGGGGAAAACCATGCGAGTTTTAGAAAGATTTACCAGTTTAAGTTATATTTTACAAACCTTGAACAAAATATTGAAATTAAATTCGTACGAATTTGAGGGTATTCGGATACGAGAATGGTATCCGGATACGATCTTACTATTCGGATATTCGGTTATCCGGATAACCGTTCCCATCCCTATTAATAAATCATCAAGGTACCTCGAGGTGTTGTTAAAAGCTGTAATAATATCATCTTGATGTTCAGTAGAAAGAGATAACATAATGTCTCTTTCATAACAGTATAAAAACAGATCAGCAACAAGGGGTGCACAATTAGTACCCATTGGGATGCCTATTACTTGTTTATAAATAGAGGTACCGAATCTAACATAAATATTATCCAGTAAGAAAGTTAGCGACTCTATTAGGTCTTGACAAGTCCATAAAGTATAATTATCATAAGAACCATCTGTAAAAAATGCCCTATGTTCATTACAAGCGATGAAGGTTTTATTTTCTCTAGCAAACGTTTTTTTCAATGAGACTGGTTAGTTTGTCTCTTATTAAATTATGAGGGAGCGAGGTATATAAAGTTGAGAAATCATAAGTAGACAAACAGAACGCCTGAAAATTATTTGATTTAAGCTTATTCAAAACGTCATTTGAATTTTTAATCGACCAAAATAAATTTTTGCCAGAAGTTTCAAAAACCTTATCGCAATACCTAATTACATGTTCTTTAATAGCTGTAAGACAAGAAGTTAAGAGCACGGATAATTTAGTAGTAGTGCAAGAACTAGAGTTAGCAATAAATCTTGCTTTGTACGGCGTTTTATGCATTTTAGGCAACCAATACATAGTAGGTACTTTGTCTTGTTTCGGCTCAATAATGATTCTAAATTTTGTAATTTGTAGAGTGTGTGCAGTAACAATATCACTCTCAGATGAAGAAGTCAGTACATAACCATTAGTGCTGTTCAGTTCTTCAGTTTGAATATTAATATAGTGCACCCGTCACACTATAATTACATTATTAGAAGCCTTATCAGCGGGTGTTAAAACAAATTTGTTATGAAAGTCTTGAATTCCTTTTTTTCAAATGACGAAAGTTAAAAACGAGGTCGAGGTGGTAATAAAGCAATGTTTCTTTCATAAAATGATATACGAGTGTCTATTCTTTGATGTTGCGCATGCGTGAAATGATGGCGGTTTGAAAATTTTTCCTGGACAATAATTCTTGGAAAATTTGATTTAAATCTAGTGTTTACCTAAAGGATATTACAGAATGTGTGTTTGGACAAATATCTTGGATACATTAAGTGTTTTGGCGGCAGTAATAAGGTCGATATGACCAGAAACAAGCGAAAATCGGACAGTGTTACCACCACAAGGAGACAAAGGAGACAAAGAAGTCAAGCGTAAGGTGAATATGGCCTCTGGTCTACAAGGTCTACAAGATAAATCATCGGTGGGTACAAATCCTTCACCTATCCCGCCTACCACTCCACATTATTCATACGCAAATATGAACTCACCTGCTATGATTAATCCTATGGGACATTTGGTATCCCCACCCACATATCCGTACATTCCACAATATGTAAACATGAACCAAGGGTCACCTGGACTACAGACGACACAGAATTTAACCCAGAATACTAGCCAGAATAATAATCAAGAAAATAGTGTAATACAAAGTTTACAAAGTGTTATGACTAGACTTGATAATATTGATAGAAAGCTCGGTCAGTTAAATACCATACAATTAACTGTTGACAGAATAACGGCACGTCTGGACTCTATGGATCAAAAGTTCACTGAAATTGAGAAAAGCCAAATATTTATGTCTGAACAATATGAAACGGTGTCAAAATGTACTAACTCTAATAAATTGTGCATTGATCAACTGCAGAAGGATGTAAAACACCTGAGACTAGAAAATGAATCTTTAAAATCCAAAAATGATGATATGATGGATGGTATTATTGACTTAAAGTGTCGGTCTATGCGAGACAATTTGTTGCTTTTTTGGGGTGCCGGAAGGTAACCAGCAAATTCCAGATAACCCACTGAACGTAGCTTTTGAAGCATTGCCGTTTAATCGCGGCTTAGAGGCAGAAGCTGATATCACCGACAGTGAGCACCCTTGCGAGTCTTCGGGGGCAACTGGTGGATCTCCTGTAAATGCTAGTCAGCCGACGGATACACTACCTAACTCAACTGATTCGAATGTGTCTTACAGTACCGTAACCTCGCAAAATGAAGATTGAAAGGTCAAAGTGTACGACTTCTGTCATAAGATTCTAGGTATAAAGAACCCGGATAAACTCATTAAAATAAATCGAGCGCATCGTATTGGCAGATTTATACCCGGCAAAATAAGACCGTTGGTGGCGAATTTTGATTCGGATTCAAAGTCTTTGATCCAAAGTGCTCTCAAAGCAGTAAAACTTCGCACTACGCCTTATAACGTGTCAGAGCAATTCCCCCCTGAAGTAAAAGAGAGGAGAAAAGCTCTAATTCCCGAACTTATTAAAGCACGCAGGGATGGTAAAACTGCTTTTTTACGACGTGATAAACTGATAATTCAGGAAAGTCGTTCTAACACCGACAAACGTGACCTGTTTATGCCATAGGGACTCAGAGAAAAGTGTGAGTTATCAATAACAGCATGGAATGTTGAAGGTTTGAAAACATGTTTGAACGATGAAGACTTTTTACAAGTTATTTCCAGTAGTGATTTTGTATTTTGTAGCGAAACGTGGCAACGCAAAATTGACAATTTTGAAATTGATGGTTTTGAATGTATTAGTGTTCCCCGGAAAGCTAGTATAAGAGATGATATTAAACGAGGGCATGGTGGTGTTTGCCTGTTTTAATTTGCCTAATAGATTTACAATGGATCAGACGGTCAATACATCGGGTAAAAAGCTTTTAGAGTTATGTCATAGTAGTCCTATAAAAATAGTAAACGGTCGAATAGGCGATGATGCAGGTATAGGTAGTTTTACTTTTGTATCTGATAAAGGTTGTAGTGTAATAGATTATGCATTGTGTTCATATAATTTGTTCTCTATAATACAGGATTTTATTGTACATGATTTTCAGACATGTTCTACTCATGCACCTATTGAAATCAAATTTAGTGTTAATAAGTACTGTAACGAACAATACGATGTTCATTTGAGCAATGAAAAGCTCGTTTGGAACAATGAAAAAATAAGTGATTTTAAAAATGAACTTAATTCAAATATTGATAATATAGTAGAGTATGTAAATAATATCACAACAAATAAGGTGGATGTTAATATGGGTATGGATATATTGTCGAGGTCTCTATATGATATTGCTTTTAAAATTTTTGGCAAAAATAAGTCTTATCAAAAGATCTACAATAGAAAATATAAGAGCCCTTGGTTTAATAATAGTTGTGAACGTTCTAGGCGTGAATTTTGTTCTGCAAATCGGTTATATTATAAAAATAAAACATTAACAAATAGACACGTAATGATTAACTGTAGAAAAAGATATAAACAAGAAAAGAAAAAAGCCTTTAACATATACAATAATAATAAAAAGATAAAATTTCACGAGTTAGCCAGAAACGATCCTCAAAAGTTCTGGAAGGAGATTAAGAAATTTAAAAATAAAAATTCTAATAGAACAAATATTAGCACCAATGAATTTTATGAATATTTTAAAGACCTATTTTCCGATAGCGACGTTTTTATAAATAATGACGTAGAAAATGATTTATCTGAAAGTATTAATGATATCAGTGTAGAACAGTTAGATTCCGATCTTAATTTAGATGAAGTTAAAAAGGCTATTTTACACTTGAAAAAAGAAAAGAGTGCAGGTGTAGATATACTTATATCTGAAATATTTATCGATGGTATTGATATCTTAGCACCAATATTATGCACACTCTTTAAATATTTATTTATGTATAGTATATACCCAGAAAGTTGGGCACTGGGTACCATTGTACCAGTACCAAAAAAGGGTGATACAAATGATATAAATAACTATCGTGGAATTACTGTAACAAGTGTGTTTTCTAAGATTTTTTCAATTATATTAGATGAAAGGCTGAAAAAATGGGCGGAAAATAATAAATTGCTTTCCGATTTTCAATTTGGATTTCGTTCACAAAGGAGTACAGTTGACTGTATATATATATTGAGTTCGATTATTAAAAGAGTTGTTAATATAGAAAATAAAACGTTATATTGTGCTTTTATAGATTTTAAAAAGGCCTTTGATTTAGTTTATAGACAAGGCATTTGGCTTAAGTTAATACAATACGGAGTTTCGTCGAAAATTGTCAAAATTTTAAAGGCTATGTATGAAAATGTTAAATGTTGTGTTCGGGTAAATGGTGATACAAGTAACTTTTTTAGCAGTAAAACTGGTGTTAAACAGGGTGAGCCATTATCTCCCTTTCATATTTTTCATTAACGACATGTATGAAGCTTTGAATGATAATACAGTTGATATGTTATCTTTACATGAATTGAAAATATTTATGCTTCTTTTTGCTGATGACACAGTTTTGTTTTCATATACAAGAGAAGGATTGCAAAAACTTCTAAATAACTTATATAAATATTGTCAGTACTGGGGTATTGAAGTAAATACCAAAAAAACTGTTATACTGATCTGTAAGAAAAGTAACACAATAGAAAATGTTAATTTTTATTACGATACATATAAACTAAGTATTGTTAAGAAATTTACTTACTTAGGGGTAACACTAACAGCCAATGGCAATTTTTATCAGGCACAGAAGGCATTGGCTGCCCAAGCACTAAAAGCATTGTTTTCTTTAAATACATTATTTGAAAAGGTGTCATTAGGTGTTACCGAAAAAATTAAACTTTTTGATTCTTTAGTTTTACCTATATTGTGTTATGGAAGTGAAATATGGGGTCTACATAAAGCTCCTGATATTGAGAGAGTTTATGTTAAATTTTTAAAGCAATTATTGAATGTTAAACAACAAACCATTAATGCTACAGTTTATGGTGAACTTGGACTTTTTCCATTATCAGTGATAAGAAAAGTTCGCATAATTAAATATTGGTTCAAAATTTTACAAAATCCAGATTCATTGCTATATAAAATTATGTTTATGAAAGAATTACATATTTACCGAAATATTATTATACTTGGCCGACAATTCAAAAGTTCAAAAGAATCTTTGAAACTAAACAAAAATCATTATTGGTCAAATTAGCTAAATTTATTTTTCTAGCAAATAAGAAAAGAGATACCTTTATTTAATTTATGTTTTATTGCTATTTTACTTTGCCTTATATGAAGGCATTGAGTAACGCTTATCGTTGTATAGATAATTGATATAGAAAATATATGTCTTTCTTTTTCGCAACATTCCTTTGTTAACATACTTTTCTCTATGTATATGTTTATGTTGTAAACCGCCGTCAAATGATGGCAAAAACATGTATAATGTTTATGCCAATAAAAGAACTTTGACTTCTTGACTTCTTTTAAATATGTGTTTTTTCCAGTTAGAAAGTGAATTAGGCTAAGCATGTTCTCTTTTGCACCATTTATTGCAAAATAGGTTTAAAGACTCAGCAATTTCTGTACGACATGCACTAAAATCAATTTTGGATGGAATTCTATATTTGGGACCTTTAGAAATTAAATTACGAATTCTAGAGTCTATGATTACATTAAGATCACCGGTAACAATATGACCGACAGGCTTATAGCAATATTTAGAAGTTAAACACTCTCAAGATTTTGGTGTATTATCAATGATCTGTAAATCAGAGGTAATTTTATTGTAATTAAAAATTGTATTTCTAGTTGGTTTGTTGTATTTATAACAAACCATAGGCGATTCAGTATTCTTAAAATAATTAGGAACAGCCGATTGAACTGTTTTATCTTTAAATATACTAGGAAGGTCAATAAAATCTATTCCTTTATTTAAAAAAGAAATTTTAAGGAAATGTCTTTTATGGTCAGATTCCAAGTCAATGTGTGGCCTGAGAACATGCCGAGTATAACACTGAATCAGACTAGCAACCTCGTAAAAAGGATGGGTTCTTATGACGATGTAAAGTCTTATTTAATGTCCCTTTTATAAAGCCCCCTTACCTATATGTCTTCATATTTTCGGTTTTGGAAGGCCCCTTCTCTCTATCTTTCACAGTTTCCGTTTTGAAAGGCTTTTCTAATTAAATAATGACTCTCTTCATTGATCCAATAGGGTTGTTGTTTGCTTTCACATGGAAGTATAGATAATATAGATAACCGAACTGTTTGAAGCGACGTCGATCTATGTAGGCAACAGTTACAAGCACTTAAGATGTTGATTATAAAATACATTTTTTAAATTTAGTATCTTAGAAGTTTCGCTAGTACATTTTTATCGTATGATGTTGATATTCAATTATTTTAATTTCAAACGCTTATGTTAATACCACATTTTAATTGATTGTTTCATATTCTTGTTCTAAGTATGTCGTAGGTTTATTATTTGAATGCTGTTTTAGTATTTTAATTGTATTGCTTGTAATTAGTTATTAGTTTATATCATTGTAAAGCGCCTTTGAAGATGTATATGACAAGGCGCTATATAAGTCTGGAAATTAATAACAATAATAATAATAATTATAATACTACTACTACTACTACTACTACTACTACTACTACTACTACTACTACTACTACTACTACTACTACTACTACTACTACTACTACTACTACTACTACTACTACTACTATAACTACTACTACTACTAATAATAATAATAATAATAACAATAATAATAATAATAATAGCACAATGCAGTTTACAAGAAAACTGATAGTATGATTCGAGTACCTACATGTATCCAGTTTGCTTGCCTCGAGCAGTTCCTTTGTGATTGCCTCTTAAGTAGTTCTACTTAATCTAATTGAAATAAATAGACAGATTAATACGCATATCAGGAAAAGCCATACCCCGAACTCAAAAAGTAAACATGCATATCAGGAATTGTCACACTCATGAAACACAGTCTCCCCTCACAGCAAAAAAGAAGAGAGGAAGAGAGCATGTTTGTTATAAGTATGTCAATTCAAATAAGACGCCACAAACAATTAACAAAAAAGAGAACCTACGGACATTGAAAACAAATAGTTTATTAAACATCCATTTCCATAAAAAAATCACCACACAACACAAAAAAGAAAACCACTTGGTTTGAGTTTCCAGGGTGCACCAACTACGTAATTGCTCAGCCAGGCAGGTTCAAAAGAGAATATGTATTTAGAATATGATCAGTTTAACAAACAAACCGCAAATTATTAACGAAAATGACATCAACTCGGAACGGTCGGGGGCAAACAGTTTTGCCACTGAGGGATTAAACTAGGTAGCAATGCAAACTTCACAATTTTGCAATATTACCTGCGGATTTTATTATCAATGTGGGGCCATTGAAGATGAAAAAAATTACACCGAGGATAACTGTTTAACTGTTCAAATCTTTAGAAAAAAATATATAGTTCAAGGAGAATCAATCCACAGCGATGAAAATTGATTGACAGCAAAACTTTACTTAGAAGTTGAACACAGCGTCTTTCGATTGGAGCGGCAGTTCTAACAGGAGTCGCAAAACATAAAACGTGATCGACGTCTTTTGAAGTGTTGTAGTGCAACAGATATTTGCGGAGTTCGCTGGCTGGTTGAAAATCTCATTGAAATCGAAATTTGTAGTATGTACATCACCTTTTTACAAATGGTAGTCTACAATTCTGAACTAGTCAGACCAAAAGTCATGACTCGTTTTGGCATCTATTCACTCACTAAAAACGTTCCTATAGACGAAAAAAATAATTTTAATAGCAATTGAAGTCTTATGAAGATGCTACGTTTTCAATTTTTCCTGACAGTTTTATTTCGATTTTTTTAAACAATGCTGATTGACTATTGCATGCATTCATATTCTTATATCCGTTCAGTCATTTACACCGTAATTGTAATTGTAAGATAAACTACCATGGAGATTAAGTATTTACCATCTAATGAAAGCGGAAATTAAAGGGAATCTCTTTCGCTACATTAATGGCCATTACTCATATAATACAGTATATAAGCCTATGAATCAGATAAATAGAAGTGCCAGTCGTAAGACAAAATATTGCTAAGTAAACTATTCTCCCGTTCACACGAAAGATCGACGTTGCAATGTTCGGTGATAAACCAATCTCTGTTGGAAAAATATATAGCGTACCAAATATGGCTTCCGATCTTCCTTTAGTATGGAAGTTTTAATGCATTTCTTATTAACAGCATACAACATTTATGGAAGGGTCTGCCGGGTATCAACGGTCTTGAAGATTTTCATTTAAGCGTTTCAGGCTTAAAATGACAAAAGCACACAAAGCCGTTTTTATATTCTCTTTATAATAACTACATGTATCTTAATAATATAATAATCAAATTATTTTTTATATGCCAATTGTCGAAAATGGAAAAGTGTTTTATCGTTGTGTGCATGTTCTACTGCACTAAGCGGATAATTGCCTACTAGATTAAGAAGACTTACATGGTATAAATTATGACGATTACGGTCTAGGCTTCTCTTGTTCCCATGATTAGGCATAAATGTATTTGACGTAAAATTAAAATGAAAATGACAATAAACCATTGAGAGCGTATTTATTTGTTTGTTTTGTGAAACAAATGCTGTATAAAACATGTATTTTGAAGATTTTGTCTTGCTTCTTTAAGGATTGAAATGGGTACTAATTTAAAGAAATCCCACTTGAGCAATATGTGATTTAACTGTACTAACTCTTTAATAATGAGGAATAAGTTTTATTATTATGCCCATACATTTAAAATGGTGATTTTATGACTGAAAATGTTCAACATTTTAAGAATTCAATAACACATTTGAATTTCTTGAGAATGCTGATAAACTGTCTGCAATCCTTGGATCTGAAAAACTATTTCTTTGATAAAAGTTTGTGCCAGAATCTACAATGACATTATCTGTAGGAGAACAATGATTTTTCACTCATGTAAAGTTTTTATTCTAACTTCGTTCATTAATTAATTTTTTTAAATCAATGTTTTGATACCTGCACCTCAACATATTTTAGGAAAAAAATGAGACACATGGATTTTATCAAGTGGCTGTTTTGTGCAAATTTTACTTTAAATAAAAAAGGTGATTGTTTTTTTTGTCTGTGTTTATTTCTTGATTATGGAAGTTTACCACTGTTGTATTCTATGTTTCTATGAAACATTACTAAGATGTTTTATTTCGTATAGTGTTCTCATTGGTCAGTATTGCTTGTGTGTTGAATGGTTATGTAATGCATTCTAACTGCATGTACCAAAGTATTCTACATGTGACGGCTTAATAACCAATAACAATTTAACAGTTTATTTATCATTTTATTTTTCCATTTATTAATTAACCATTTAAAACATTATGTACTTATATATTAAACGTAATCACACAAAACTGTTCAATAACAATATAAATGGACTGTCATCAAAACAAATGACAAGCAAATAGCGTAAACTTAAACGGAGTTTGTGAAAAAAATTGTACAAATAACTTTTTACCACTATAACAATTAAAATGTTTATTTTTAGACAAGAATTTATAGTTTTATTTTAATAGCAAAACAAATATGTTGCTGATATTAGAAATAACATTTATACATTCGAAAAGTAACCACAATTTAAGATAAATGGTTGTAAAAAGATATACGGCAAATAACTCCAGTTACCAGTTACAAAGATTCACAAACAATGAGTCAATAATGGGTGAACTTCCCTTTACCGTCTTCGTGTCCTATAGGTAATGAGAAATCAAAAGTTCGAGCCCCATTGGCAACTTGGGCTGAAGGTTATAAAACTGAGATTGGAAACCAGTCTCAAATCACAAGTACAATCAAATGCTTGGGATTTGAGACTGGTTCCCATGCTCAGTTTTATAACCTTGGGCACAGGTATGGCATAATGAGGTATAGCCAGCTAGTTAAATAATGGTTACCAATAGCAAACCTGCCAGGCGCCTCGGCACATAGGATCGGACTCCGGGAGATAATTATGCTCTTTAAAAAGGGGGTTGTCATAAGCTCTAGTGTTTGCTCTTTTATTTAGGGTGACATTGTAATAATTAAATAAATACTTCATTTTTCATTATAATTGAAGGTAGAGGTGTTGTAATTTTATTAAAATATACCCCATTTCATCATTATTGGACAATGACCGAGTACAAACGCACATTTCGATGTGTGTGTAATTACCTTTCTGTGGTTTTCTGTCGAATAGTTATGGTCTTTTACATAAAAAGCATCTTTTATGGCAATAAGATTCTTATGTTTTTTTTCAAGTAAACAGCCATTTTTGATAGATTTTGGTCATATCCCAAGGATGGAATACGCCAACAAAAGCTATATGTTTCGAGATATCTCTAGATACTTACATATGCTCGAATACGTTGGCCGTGACTTTCAATGCTTGATTAGTTTTAAAGTGTTTTATAAAACAAAACACAAAAATACAATATCTATACTAATCAAATAAGTCAGACTTGTTAACTACTACCAAACATTTTATATCATATAAATACAATGTAGATGAAAAGGGAAGTCTACAAGTCTACTTGTCTACATACAAAGGTATGGCAAAAATTATACTTCAAAAGTACAACACGTGAATATGATAACAACGACTGCTTCATCTTCGAACAAAATAAATGGCCGACTTTTATAGATTATACATTACTTAGCAACATATTGCAAATGAAAAAGTGCGATCTTATTGAATAAGATCTTCCACACTTCAAATCTTAATCAATTTGTTCGGGTGTTTTCGTGATTTTATGCGAGAATTTGTACTAACTGAAATAATCAATTAAGTACGGTTATGCACAGGATATTAAGTGCCAGTTAAATACGTAATTGTTTGTTTATCGGAAATAAAATTTTATGAAACCTATGTTAACTTTTCCAAATTAATAATCTATAATCAATTAAAAATTAAATAATATACACCCGTTGCAGTCAAATTCACCTCATTCGCCACAATCATTTTGAAGTAACAATCAATACACTACACATTAATAATTAAATAATAAATTTATAAAGAACATTCAGTTTATCTGTAAGACAAGTCTGAACGTATAATACATAAATAAGACGTTGATAAGAACGGAATGAATAGCAATACACTCAATCATCCACCAATGTTTACTTTGAACTTTTTTGAAAACCAAAAGTACGATATATAATGCGACGGAATGTTTTTACAATAGTAAAATGTTGAGCGTTTGAACGTACAAACAAAGAAGAATTTATATTTGAGTCACCCACTAATCAACATATAAATTTTCCGTCTTTTTGTCCTTTCCGCTATGTCCAAGAAACACTTTTTCTAGAAACCGCTTGGTCCTTTTGAATGAGCTCTTTCTCTCCTTTGGTTTAGAAGTGTTCTGATCTATGTCCTCACTGTCAGCGTCATGTTTCAGCATTATTTGCTTATGTATCCCGACCAGTAGTTCATCTACCTTATGGTTTAATACCGCCGACAGTTCTATATATTTAGATCCGTAAGCATCTGCCGCCGAACGCCCTTCTGAAATAAATTAAGTCAGATAATTAATATCGTACGTATCGTAAAATGTGTAATCGATATTCGATCTTTCGACAAAGTTCGACAAATGTGTTATAGATGGAAATGTAACATTGAAAGCCGCCGAACACGACAAATATGAAAATATTGCAGGCTCGGTTTGTTTGAGCCTGTTATGGACAGCGATGGAAATGCATATTACTGCCCACGCCGCCTACCCCCGAGTTGAGGCCGATTAAATACTCACATCAATAAACAGTACAATTTTGATCCATCCAAACGATGGTATGCATATGACGGTGATCATGGAACCTTCAATGAGGTATTTTCAGAATAATAATATTCCATGTTTAGCGGTGTATGGTCCCCAGATAAAAGAATGCATTTCAAGACAACGTCAAATGCAAAATTTAAAAAGCAGGAAGGATAACAAAGGTATGGGTTCAAGCTGGACGCAACAAAAACACATTCAAGCCAGTGTAAACGAGCTTTTTGGACCACTAGATCCACAAGGTAGCGTTATCTACTATTTCGATTTGTCGTTTTAATTCATAGACGCAAACGCGGCTGCCTACCCTTTAATGCAGTTGACCGTTTTAACGAAGTAGCGTTGGTTTTTTTTTTCTTTGCCAGTGGCCTTTTCAAAACATAATTCTATACGCTAGTCAGAGAGAAGACTAGATATCCGGGTGCCCACAATCAAGGCCTCTATCATTCGATTAGCCTATGAAACGAGTCAGATTTAATTTAGTCTTTCCTCATCCCATAATAAGCCATACATATACAAACACAATGTCGTCATTTTGCGCGAGGCTGTTCTGTGACGTCGTTGTTAGATATTATTGAAAATAACTAGAATGAAAACCACTTAAAGTTCAATCACGAAAATACATTTTTCACGAAATGTCAGTTTTTAAAAACCTCACTTATCTG
Source organism: Corbicula japonica (assembly GCA_038501625.1). Classification (NCBI taxonomy): domain Eukaryota; kingdom Metazoa; phylum Mollusca; class Bivalvia; order Venerida; family Cyrenidae; genus Corbicula; species Corbicula japonica. The sequence continues at coordinate 659,862 of JAZAYU010000193.1, forward strand.
ATATTAACAACATGTTTAAATGTCAAAGTAAAAACAGTGGATAAGAATAGTATGATATTTGAGTTATTTAATGCCAAAGGCTGGAGATAGTGTGCGTAAAATTATTAAATAACGTCTACGATCGGATCAAGTGAGTAATTGGTCATACTATTCCCATAAATCGCAACAAAACAAGAAATATCCATTTTAAATTAACGGCGTTGATATAAATTTTCAGGTCACGTTTTGAAAAGCGAAATATACAGATGCACATGCTGCACGATTTATGATGGACTTTGTGGTGATAAGCAGGACTAGGCGTGTCTACTTGAAATATCTAAAGTATTTTATTTCTTTCAAAGGGAGGATTGAACCGTGGTCTTAGCAATTTTTAAAAAAAAAAAATATTCATATTAAAGCTGTGTTGTAGTTGGTAGGTAATATCGTAAGGAATTGAGGAATGTAAACAACCACAACAACACCAACACCACCACCACCAACAACAACAACAAAATCAGAAAACGTTGTTTTAATACCAAATTTTTGCGTAAGGTTCCCCAAAACAGCTTGTATATTCGTCAGTCAATTAAAACTGTGTAAAACATAATTTCGACAAACAAAACCCCATTAGATGAATCTCTGGTGAAAAAATAAGCATCAATGACCAGCGAAATATTTAATAAATTATGACAGAACACGACTGAAGGTTCGTTTAAGATCGCCTTTCCGATCGCCTACTGAGCAATTAACCCTGTTATTATTAGTAGTGACATTAGTACAACCCTAGCCAACGGCTCCGTTAACTATCTCAATGCATTGCCTCTAGCCATTTAGATTTTCCTGTCGTTTTGTATTATATTGATTGAAGTTGTTGTGGTTTGTGGCTTTATTTATTGTTTAGTTATCTTGGAAGATTGTCTCGTCGCCTAGGCAGTGTCACGTTCTTGTTTATTTTGTTTTTGAAAGGCAGGATTTATATTCTCAGATTCCCTGTCTAAATTTTTTCTATTCAGTTCCGCCCATTGTTTTCTCGCCAAGGGCAAACGCGTTCTTTATCTGGAAACCATACGCCGCTGATCATGGAATAGTGTTTATCTGAAAATATCGCATTGAATGTTCCATGTTTACCGTCAAAAGCAGTATCGCTTGGGATGGATCAAAATCGTACTGCCTTCTGGTGTAAATTCAGTTGCGCTCAAACCTGGGCTAAGCGGGAAGCCTAGAACAGGCTCAATTAGAGCCTGCAATATTATCACGTTTGCTGTGTTCGGTGGCTGAAAAATTCCCCTTTTCATCTTTCAAAACACCAGGTTAGTAGTAAGAATAAGACTTTTTCAAATTGTAACTTCGGATAATAAATCTTAACCAATAGTATTTTTGTAGGATAGGTGTTATTAACACATTTGCCCTTGGGCGATTTGATACATCAGGTGCTTTACGTATTGAATGCATTTTAAAATAATTATATTTTGTTATCCTATGATCAGTAAATGGCGTTATGGGATGTTCGGTGTTTCTATGTTTGAGAATTAATAAAAGCTGTGCTATGGAACGTGACGTTAACAGATCATTATGAAAAGCGCCAGGGACTCGGCTATTACGAAGATTTTTTTCTGTCTGGATTATTTTACTTGATATTAAATGTTTCATTTGCTTTCCGTGATTTTTACTAATTTTTTTTACAAATTGCTGCCACCATAATTAAATGATACAATTATTTTGAATGACGATATATTTAGTAACAACCTTTATTATAACCGCTATGAGATTATTGTCTCAAGTATAAGGACATATATTAAATTCTTCAAATCGTCATTCAAATTAAGGAATTATTAAACAACATAAATAGAAGCAATTAAAGAATAAAGAAATTCTAAACGATTGACAACTAGCATGCTTACATCGTACATAGGTTTGCGTATTTCTTTAATGTACGAGATACTTTGTCCTCAATAATACACAATAAAATTTGCGAGAAAAATACGTAAGCTACAAGTAAACGGTTTAGAAAGCGTCGTTAAACGATAAAAGTAAAATGTAACTTTATACGCATGTAATATCTTTTCTTGGTAAATATCAAATGTTCCGGTTGTCTTATATTATTCTGAACTAGAGTGTTCGCTTATCACAATTTAGAATCAAATGTGATGGACATTTAATACTTTAAGATTATACATGTTTATTGTTTTGGGGTTGGCTGCCCAAGCTGGCTATTGACCTAGCTTGTTAACCAATGAAGTGGTGTATATAATACAATACGCGTTTCAAATTATTTTGCAGAGGGTAAAAATCAAATAGTACATTTTTACCCTCAAGTGGATTGTTTTGTAGTATTTCCGTAAGAATTTGCCTTTTAACACACAGATTGAAACTAGGTAGATCCTTACTATTTTAGAATAAATTACCACAAAGTCGGAATACAAAAATCCATCAAAGAAAATATAAATCAAAATGTTCTAAGATTTTCTTTTATGTTTTTATTATTTTCCTGAGCTTCTCTTACTGGTTATTTCCCTTTACTGACACGGCTTAAGTCGACGTCGTATTTATTTTTTAGGCAATTCTGGTAACAATACCCATTTTTTAGGACAGAATCTACAACTTGATTCTTAGTATGATTGCTTCACACGCGAAGGCCTCGGATTCAATTCTCAGAGGCGTGTTTTCCATTTGGGTTTGTTTTCCTTTGGTTTTGGTAATACAATACTTTTGTGAAAGTGCGTATTTGATAGATTAACTGTTTGACTAAGCTAAATATTTGAAATTAGGTATACCGGTATTTAAATGCAGGAATAATTACTGCATTTCCTAATGTGTTGAAATTGTTACCTACACTTGTCCCATTCTAATAAGTGTACATACCTTCTTGACTTATAGTACGCTTTCGCACAAGATCCGATTTATTGCCGACCAGTATAATTGCTTTGTTCGCTCCCACTTCTTCCCGTATCTGTTTCATGAGATCTATGGCGATATCGAAGGTCTCTCTCTCAGTGATGCAGTATACAACAACAAACCCATCTATCTGGAATCCTTCATCATCTTCCTGTAAAGAAACCAGTAGAAAATAAAGCATTATTTCAAATCAATTGCCACTACTTTAGGAGCAGTAAGAATTGATATAATTGAACCGGGTGGAACTAAAAGGAAACAATCTCCCACTCTTTCTTTAGCACCTTACCACAAGATCTGGTACCTTTTTCAAACAAATTTGGGCTTGGTGCATCCTAGAACCTGGTTTAAACCCCCAGTGGCAATTTGTTTTGCCACTGACCGTTCCAAAGCGGTAACCACTCGGGTTCTCAATTTGTTAATTGTTCGTGGCGTCCTTTTTGAAACTGATTATTGTAATACCAACTATGTTCTCGTTTCCTCTCTATTTTTTGGCTGTGTGGGGAGGCTGTGTCTGCTGGATGTGGCCATTCCTGATATGCATATTTAACTTTTTTTGTAACAAGATTTTTTATATTTGCCTTTAGCTTTTAGACATACTGGTTTGTAATTATTTCAGGAATTCATTAATTTGTATTTTATTTTCTACCATCAAAAGAAACCTGCAAAATACCTCATTTAATCGTTCAGAGGCGTGGATTTTTTTTAATTAACCAATGTAAGCATGTGTGTTTTTTTCTTAACCTTTTTCCATTCAGAGGCGGTGTTTTTAGTTTAAACTATTTTATTTTACATCGATTGTGAAACAAGTTATTCCAACTTATATTAATCACGCTCGATGAATGCTTCCTGGGTTTCCAACCAGTACTCGCGCCGAATGTGGATTGAGGAAACTGCAGGCGGTGTTTTTATATGTTGTTATTCTTAAAGGCAGCCTTGACAAAAAGATCGCAATAAAATTACTTAATTTAAGCCTTTTAAAAATGTCACCTGAATTGTTAATAGATCAAAATAGATTTTTGCCCGTGGTTTCAAAACTTTTACCCACTGTCTAATTACATACTCCTTTATGGCTGTTTATTTTTAGTTTAAACATATTTATTGCATATACAATCAATTACCAACACAGCAACAATATGATTTCGAAAACAAAACAATAAGCAAACTGGTCGGGCAACAAGTTCTTACAACGTTAATGACAGCCCTCCCCGAAGAATAGTAAATTATAAAACAATGTGTAAAGATAAAGAAGGAATGATTGTATTATATAAGTAACAATAATCACCACAGATTTCATCCACATAAAGATAAAAGATAAATTAGAATTGAAAAGAATGGATCCATTTCTGACAGGTAGGTACACCGAGGGACCGTCGGGGTAATTAGTTCATTTTATTTTATTTTGTAACGTATCAGTTTGCTGATAATGTTTTTTCCGAAGATTTAATATAGTTTAATATTATAATACTAGTTTAAAAGAGTTAAAAATTTAAATTTAAAACGATGTTCATCAGTAAAAATATCAACAACAACAAAAAAACAACTTTTATTTGCAAATCGGCAACCATATTGCCTTTGGCAAAATATCATTGTCGTTCAGAATAAGACTTATTGTTATTGGTGCAAAGGGTTGTAATTCCAATATCAAGATTCTTCTTTGTTCACCGTATTTGCGGCATTTAAGGAAAAAGTGACTTGCATCTTATAATTTACCACAATCACATAATGGATCAACCCGAAGGTGGTTTCTATGAAGGCCATCGTGTAAATCACTGCACCGGTTTCTAATCCGCGCGTGCATAACAGAAGTGCGTCGTTCACCCGACAACAAACGTTTGGGTACGACAGGCGCTTGAAATAAACATTTGAGCTTTGATTTAAAAATTGGTAATGTAACTGAGTTTCTAATTTCCAAATCTAATTCGTTCCAAAGAGACACCGAGGACGGGACAAATGAATTGGTGAAGAGCTGAGTCCTTCTTACGATCGAAACGAAATCTTCACTATTACGAAGAGGATAATTAACCGTTTCAGATACAATAGGTGGAAAAATATCTAGCATGTAATACGGTCAAATCCCGGCTTTTGCCTTATAGACAATAGTTAACTTTTGAATAGTGCGTCTGTCTTCTAGAGATACCCAACCTATTTCTTTTAAAAGATTTGCTATCGATACTGAACGCGTTAATCCGGTTACGACGCGAGCCGCTTCGTACTGAAGTTTTTCAAAAGTTTCTTTTTCATAACTAGTGCACCCGTCCCATACGGCTGACGAATATTCTAAACTCGGCCGCATGTAGGATAAATATATTTGATTCAAAGTCGATCTTCTTAATTTAAATTTCAGCGCTGTCATGTTGATGCTGAGTTCGTAATGCATTGGAGATGTTGATGCCACTTTAAATCTGATGATAAGGTCAACCCTAAATGCTTATGATGGTCAACGAATTTATCTGCACATTGTCAAAGAAAAGTATTGGTCTGTTTACGAGGTTTGATAAGAAGAACATAGCTTCGGTTTTTTCGGATTGAAGTTTACAAACCATTGCCGGGTCCAGTCGTGTGTTTTACTTAAGTTTAATAGTGGTTTGAATTTGATCAACGTCAGCTTTATGGCTGTAAATGTGAAATGTGAAGAATACGGATAATTAAGTTGTTGTGCAGTGGAGTTGGTGATAAATCTTGCTTTATATGGTTTATATGTTTTTGTGCATTTTAGGCAACAAATACTGAGCAGGATTTTTCTTGTCAGTGATTCTCAAATCTGATTCTAAAATTTTAATAATTATGTGGAGTCTGTGCAGCAAAGATATTACCTTCTGATGAAGAAGTCAGTGTATTTACCTTAAAGCTCTTCGGTCTGAAGATTAATATAGTGTAAACGTTACACTATCATTGCATTACTTGATGCCTTATCAGGCGGTGTTGTGAAAAGCTTGAGTTTTCTTTTTCAAATGACAAAAGAGAACGAGGCCATGGTGGTCATCATGCTATGTTGTTATTTATTAAAGGTAATACGAGTGTCAACCGTGAGAACCAAGCGCGTCTACCAGATTATTTTAAATAATTTGAAAGTCGTGACAGAAATTTTTTTTTTGTGTTAACATAAGTCCTAATTTCGTTAGATTTTGATTTTCATTTTTGTCAAGCATTTCGAAAATTTAAAATCGGGATTTTGAAATGTTGTCTTCCTGAAAACAGTAATCATTTTACCATAATGGGCGAAGTTCAGAAAAAACATGGCTCTAATTTTAAAATGATCATGACGTAATGTTATTGAAAGTATATTTTCAAAAGGATGAATTCAAACAGTTATAGGAATTTTAATAAAAATCAACATTGACAGTCAGTCTTAATTCGAATTAATGTAAAAAGAAAACACAACTATTTTACCAAGAGACATTTTGGGGTAAGTGTGAGGTCGATACACCATATAAGCTGTAGAAAGCCTCTGTGACAGTTTGGTTTGTCGCCTACCGTTCCAAGTCGGTAACCCTAAGGTTCTCTTGTTCGTGGTGTTGTTTTTTTTAAATTGATCATTGTATAGCCCATGCTCTGTTTTTCTCTGTAGGTTTTAGTGTTTTGTGGGGCCGTGTTCTCTGAGTAGGGCTAGTACTGATATGCAGTTTTTACGTTTTCTGTACTTGTTTGTTCATAGGAGAACCTAATCGGGTAAATGTTAGGCTAGTGCACTCCAGAACCTGGATTAACCCACCCCTCCCCCCACCAAACGGCCTATTGTTTTGCCACTACATCTTCCAACGGTAACCCGTCAGGTTCTTGTTATCGTTAATTTTTTATATGGTGGCTAATTTTAATTTGATCCTTTTATTAACCAATGCTCTCTTTTCCACTCTGCTCTTTGTGGGGAGGCTGTTTTTCCTGAGTGTGGCTATTCCCGGGCTGAAGGTTATAAAGCTGAGATTGGAAACCAGTCTCAAATCTCAAGCATCTGATTGGCTGAAATGGCGACCAGTCATTGAGATTTGAGACTGGTTTCCATGCTCAGTTTTATAACCTTGGGCACCGATATGCATGGTTCACTTCTATCTATGCGCTTAGTTAGGATTTTGTGTTTATCATTAAAATACTAACAAATATATTTTCGGATCGTTACGACATTTTTTAGGAATGATATTTTAATCTTCGATATTATTTTTTTCAGTTATTACATTACCAACAATTATGTGGAATCATTAAGAGCAGTTCTTACGTCATCAGGATGCCGTAAATTATGTTAAACTTTTCTTGACGCTGGTTAGTTTTAATAATATTTAATAAATTCAACACATGCCAAAGCTTTAAAATAATAACTGCGACCAACTGCTTCCAAAAGTCTGCATCAGCTGTAAGTCTGCGAGTTGTACCTGTTTTCTTCATTTTCTATTTTCTAGCACGTCTTGTTATCAGAATTGTTCTGTGATTTATGTACTTATCGTTTAACACAAATATCAGTTTGAGATTAACCTTTACCGTTTTTTATGTTTATAGGTTTCACGTGATTTTATTTCTGCGTTTACTCAAAATTCCCGAAATCACTACAGAGACGAAGTGAAAAATGTATTTACATTGGTTTTAACATTTATAACTTTTTTTAATTAAGTTTTTGTAGAAAAGATCAAAAGGGAACATAAAATAAAGGTAAAAAGGGAACTTCAAATCATTAGATAATTGACAAATATCAAAATATTGCATGCTCGGTTTCTTTGAGCCTGTTCATCAGCAGTAATGGAAATGCATATGACTGTTCACGCCACCTAGACCCGGGTTGAACGCAACTCAGTATTTACATAAATTTAAGTGTCGTGTTCAATTGTTTTCAAAGGGCTAAATAATTGATAACAACACTGATTTAATGTAGGGAGTCTGAATCGCAAGTACATTAGAAGCGACAGTAAGCATACAGAACCTCCAGTGAGCAGTCTATTATACTACAAATCAACCATAAACATGATTTTAACAAATATATCATATCGAACTATAAATTTAAAACCCATTTCTTACTTTTTCTGATCACGAGGAGAAGGTGCTTAGAAAAGCTCTGAAAACACTATACATCCGAACTTTTGACTAAGATAAAAAACTGTTCCAAAGTAAAATATGAATTAGGAAAGGCAACATCATGAAGACACAGCATCCCCACATAGCCAAACATGAGAGAGGAAAAGAGAGCATATGTTATAAAATTACTAATTTTAAAAAAAAAAGACACTACAAAAATTAACGAAAATGAAAACTCGAGGTGTTACCGCCTTTAAAAAGTGAAATATGCTTTACGGGAATCACCACACTCACAGAAAACACAGCCTCCCCACGCAGCGAACGAGTATGTGTTTAAAAGAATATCAATTTTAAACAAATAGATGAAAAGGGAACTCTGAAAGCCACCGAACACGACAAATATTATAAAAAAATACTGCAGGCTCGGTTTGATTGAGCCTGTTCATGGGCAGTAATGGGAATGCATATTACTGCCCACGCCGCCTAGCCCCGGGTTGATCGCAACTCAGTAATTACACCAATAAATAGTTAAATTTCGATCCATCCAAAACGATGGTATGCATATGGCGGTGAACTTGGAACCTTCAATGATGTATTTTCAGATTAATACCATTCCATGTTTAGCAGCGTATGTTCCCCAGATAAAAGAATGGTTTTGCCCTAAACGAGAAAACAATGAGCGGACCTAAACAGAATAGAATTTTGACAGGGATCTTCGAATATATATCCTGTATATCACAGACGATGCCAATGGCAAAATATAAAAAGTAGGAAGTATAACCTTGGGGTGATTGGACAATATCCAAATCTATATTGGCCGGGATATTGAAACCACCTATCTATAAACTGGCCGAAATATTAAAACAAAAGTAATTTTAGAAGTACTATAAACATAGTCCATAAGTATCGTGCTCAACGACCTCCAAAGGACGTACCTGATAGACACCACAAACAATTAACGAAAAGAGTTATTTTAACCAACTTTTAGGTAGGGTGCACTAACCTCTTACTTGCCCAAACAGGTTCTGATATAAACAAAGTGCAAGTTGCCTTGGTTATTAAGCTCAATAATTGCCCACGTCGCCAAGCCGCGCGTTGAGCGCAACTATATAATCAAACAAGTAAACAGTATGGTAAAAAAAGTAAAATATTTATATCAGGAACTGCCACACCCGGAAAACAGCCTTCCCACGTAGCAAACAAATGGAGAGGAGAAGAGAGCAACCCTCAATGCAGTATTTTACACTTATGTCTTTTCAATATTATAGGCGTCTGTTCCTTAGATAAGAGAATCTGGTTTCCATAAACAATGGGCGGAATAGAACTGACTAGAACTTTGACAGGGGATCTCAGAATATAAATCTTGCATATCACAGAGAACGTCAGAGACAAACAGGGCACAAGATCATAAAACTAAGTTTTCAGATCAGTCTCAAATCTCAAGGATCTGATTGGCTGAAATGGCGACTGGTCGCCATTTCAGCCAATCAGATGCTTGAGATTTAATACTGATCTCCAGATTTAGTTTTGTGATCTTGGGCACAGTACAAAACATGAGGTTTATCCTTGGGTTTCCAAATTATACAAAAAAAGCTTTTCTAGCAGGATTATTAAAACAACCAATATATCAAAGAAGCAAGACGTATGTATTTGAAACAAGATAAGGTTTTATTACACAATTTATTAGTCTACATAGTGTTGAAAGACATTTAAAGGACTTTATTGTTAACAACACTAATTGAAATACGGGGAGATAAGACATTCCTCTTAAATTACATTTTTGTGGTTACTTCTTCGTTTTAACTGAACTAGATTGGAATTGGAAATGAAAAAAAAATATGTTAAACCCGCCATATTAAAAAAGAGGAAATTCATATGTAATTGCCACGTTCTGAAAAGCAGATTGCCCACGCACCTTAAAAGTTTGGACGAAAAGACAGCATGCGTAAAGAGAGCGACATAGGTTCTAACTTGCATTTCCATTACTGCAGTATTCTGAAATATATTCTTGTTTGTGTCCTGTCTTGAAACTCCAGAGGCAAAACAATTTAAACTTCAATAGAAGGCGGGGTTCACTGGTTTCAGTACTGTCTCATCTATCTTAATTATTAACCTCAAAAATAACAGCTGATTCTAAAAAACAATAATTTGCATACATGTCAAATGCTTAAATTCTGACCTGCTGAATATGTTACCGACTTGCAACTACAAGGCTGAAGGTTATAAAACTGTGTTTGGAAACTAGTCTCAAATCTCAAGCATCTGATTGGCTGAAATGGTGACCAGTCGTCATTTCAGCCAATCAGATGCTTGAGATTTGAGACTGGTTTCCATGCTCAGTTTTATAACATTGGGCACAAATGTAGTCACAAAATATCTTTAATTTGTTTGGCAGAACCATCGTACTTTTTCTATTGAAACACTATTCCTAAATTTATCTTATCTTTGCTTGTTATAAAAATCCGTACAATTCGTAAGTCAATACATATAACGCTCAAGATCTTGGTTAGCTTGTTTCCAGGCTTATTGATGCTTATCAACCTGTTTATTGTTGTATCGATTGGAAACCGCTGTCAGAAGTATATGTTCTGTTTCTGAAATTCGTGGCATTTTTGCTTAAAAAGCGTAAAAAATTCAGTTATAGAATACTGAATAATTGTCGACATGCAGGCTTATCTCGTGGTACAATGGTCGAGAATATGAGCTTTATTCTGTAACCAGTAAGTAGAATAGCAAGTGTTTATTGTATTTTCAATAACAGCCAGGGCTCATACACCGACACAATATGAACAAGAAATATCTTTAAAAAAGATAATAGTATGTTTAATCGATTAAAGATTAAACACTTTAACCAGCAGAAATGACTCCTGTTACGTCACACGTCACCACGTGACTTTGCCTATATAAACTCTTGTCTCCGCAGATTCCAGTCTTTTCGATTCTTAATCAACGGATCGAGGTAGAGGCATTGCTACTTTACATAAAAAACTTTGTTTAATAACTTTCAAATGTCTATTTTTCACTTCCTTAACGATGATAATTAATTTTTAATAATATTTTAAATATTTTGAACTACTTACAGTAATTTTTATGCTTTTAAAGCAGTTTTTATACACAGCCACGTGGGAAGCACATGGTGAGCTTATTAATATTTGAAAATACATATTTGCTCATTTACTTCATACTCATTTAAGATAATCATTTTATTCAAAGCAATTTCAATTTATCTTTTATATATAATATAAAATACATTTCTATAATAAAATATTTTAAAAAAGAATTTGTGTTGCTGACGTCATGACCGCGCGCAGCTGCCAAGAGCTCGCGTAAACAAATCGATATTACTGTAGGGTCTATAAATTTACAGGTTACGAATTTCGAATTTTTGATTATTTTATAACGAACCTTGATGTAAACCATATTTAAATAATCTCCCACCAGCATTTATCATATATTATGGGCGACCTGTCGTACCTATAACTTTTTTCAGGGGCGTAGTAAGCCTCTACATGTATTCATGCAGATTAATTATTATGCTATAGACGGTTAGGGATCTTGCAATCTCCCCGTCCACTAGGAAAAATTTTAAAACGATGATATTAGAATCTGCCTGGTGCATTCCGGGCATTCCTTGGTGATTCGTGTGGATTCAGCCGAGTACTCGGATATAAGCAGTTGCACGCCTGTATATTATAATTTTAATATTACGAAATTAGTTTTTGCAATTTTCTCCTAAAGTTTTTCTCTTATTCTATACCCGAGTAAACAATCCAGAGATGACGAAGCACAAACAGGATGATCTGTCTCGACAAGTACATCGAAAACGGACGGCTTTTCAAGGCGGCGATGACACACGGATGGTCCAGGAGCAGGTGTGGTGGTCCAGGAAACAAAGTGTGAAGGAGGTTGAAACACCATTTCATACATTCTCCACACCAGGTGAAAATATTTTAAAAATCCGACCTTATGCTAGTCATGCTTGACCCACTTATTTTAAAATGTTAGTCAAAATAATCAAAACATTTGAAAAACCTGTTGCCTAAACAACCAGATCAAGAATCTTGGGTTAAACAACAATTACATGTTTTGAACGGTGAATCATTTCTTAAACGGAAATACCTCGAAGTCTGAACTAACTTTTTCAATCGCATTTATATCGTAAAAGATATGAAGTTATCAGCCAATGTAAGGTTCGCTTTAAAACACATCGGTTGTTGATTTTACGATTCGAACGATATATTTAACCATACCTCCTCGGAAAATATCCGTTCTAGAGAACATTTCCTCAAGTCCACTGGGGCGTTATGCTCTTTATTCATATTCAAAAAATTTTGTCAACTTGTTCAATGATCTATACGGCAGGAGACAGATAAAAAAACTGATCGTTTATTACATATGATTTTGTCCTCGTTAAATCGTCTGGTAATACCTGCTTTTATTTAATGTCGAGGAAATGGGTTGGTCCTTCATTTGTCTCACATAAAAATAATAAGAAGAAAAGCTGTCAGTCGGGTAACCTTTAGTTTAAAACTCAAAGAAAATAACATTAAAACAACTCCATTTGGTGTTGGAGGAATGTATTTTTATTTCTAAAACCATACCGGTAGGTCGTGCATTTTTACGCTGAATCTATGAAGCCATGTCATCAGCTAAGAAACCCCCTTATTTCATTAGGAATATCAAGAAAATAAGAGAGAGAACGCTTCCCTGTTTAAAATACATAAAACGTGTATATTTAGCGGCTAGACTGGCTACAAGATGTTATGCTTGAACTTTAAACTGACGCATCCGACAGTTCTAACCTTTAGCGGTTTTTGAATGGCCATTATGCTAAAATAGTGTCTTTAAGGGCATAACTTATTTTAATAAGTACTCGTGTGGTTCGAGAATCGCGCCTTCGTTGAAACATGAAGTCCTCACAAACGTAAAACTTAATGCATTGAATTCGAAAATTTTAATCCTCTTTCAATGTAATAGAACTATTTAGATCAAAGTGCAAGCATATTCCGGGAAAATGGAATACTATCTGCAACGCTAATTCTGTTAGTCCTTTTCATTGAGCAATAGTGTTTGAATTACTTCCGGTACTTTTGAACCATGCCAGATCTCTTACGAGTGCGTAGAGCATTTCATACCGACATCAGCCTCTGTATCAGATAATTCAAAAAGGGGCTAAAACTACTATTTAGACAACTTTACCGCATTTGCGATTAACTGGGGTCTCGAATATCATTTGTATTACTCTAAATATCAATGTTATAACGGAATTTATTGCATCCCTTAAAGCTGCATATTCACAATTCGTGGGAATACTTGAATATCTCAAATGCGGTTCATATTAATTGCATCCACCATATAATACTTCAAAATGACTGAACAGAAGCGAATTTCACAGAAATTTTGTCAAATCAGTGTCATTTAGGATCTGTGTGTGAGAAAATTTTACTGCATTCGTAGCGCTATAGCAATTTTGGCTTTGAAAAAATCAACTCGTACGTTGACTTACAAGAAAATTATATTCCATTTACTTTATTAACGGGTCTTCTACTTTTTTTACATGTAACAATAAAATTTGATTTTTGAACATATACGATATTTTCGTTATTGATGAGTAACTCCCTTTAAATCAATATCCCCATTTAACTGTTAGCGGTCATATTGCTGCTTTAAGTTACGTTAACATAGTTGACTATACCAGGTAACACGGAACATTCCATGATAAAGCTATATTAGATTGTTTGCATAAAAACACAGGAAATGTTGTGGAATTTTTTTTTTAGGAACAATCCTCGGCAAACTCATTTTCGTCATTGAACAGTAATAAACACGTATGTCGCTGTGTTTTCACTGCCGGTTTTTTCGTTTTAGTCTTACTACGGTTTAGTGATTTTCTAAATAAGAACAACAAAATTTATGTTTGTAATACGTCTTTAAGATTTTGTTATGAGAAGCAACATATTTGGGCTCTATTTTACGTCATCGAAAACTGAGCTAAGGGGTTATTGTACTCGGTATTTATGATCACGTGGACATATGCAAAATTAAATCAATTATCTGTCACGCAAGTTTGTCATTTCAGTTGAAGTCACTTGAATCTTTTGAATTTTTACATAGTTATGTCCGATGAATTATTAAAACGAATTACGTTCAGGCGATTGGAACTCTTTGAATATTTTGCCATATTATATATGATTGATATTATAATGTGTCTTTCTAAATATTACTATTTCTGGCTATCCGAGCTCTTTGAAGGATGTGCAATGTTGCCTATAATGAATTGTCAGTATAATATGACGTTAAATAATTCTACTATTTATTGCCATCCGAGCTCTTTGAAGGATGTGCTATGTTTTATATAATGAATTCTATTTATAATGACTGTGACTTTCAATAATTTTACTATTTCTGGCAATCCGAGCTCTTTGAAGGATGTGTCATGTTGTATATAATGTATTGTTTTTAAAATATGACTTTCGGAATAAAACTTAATAAATAGTATTACATGTACTATATGAAACAGTTGGGCTATCTATTGCTAAATTTCTATAGACCCCCTCTCCCATCAGCCCAACAATTCATTTGACGACCACCATTTTCAATTAAATTCAAAATATAGAAAAAATAATAATGATTTAAATATTTGGAAAAAGGGCTGCCGAGCTTAATGTGGAGGCAGGCAGTCCGTGTTTATTAAACAAGGGGTCGTCACTTTTCAAAATTATAATGTGATGTTATCAGTTGCCATATGCTGTAATGTGAAAGCCGGCAACATCTTTTGGCATTTAAATACAGATAGGTCCCGTTGAATGCTATTTTCTGGACATCCGAGCTATTTGAAGGATGTACCATTCTGCTATTATGACTGTTGACAGCATAAATGGCATAATAAACTTCTGTAAGCGGATTTGTTTCCGTTTATACGTTTGAAAAAATGTGGAGGCAGGCAGTCCGTGTTCATTAAACAAGGGGTCGTCAGTTTTCAAAATTATAATGTGATGTTATCAGTTGCCATATGCTGTAATGTGAAAGCCGGCAACATCTTTTGGCATTTAAATACAGATAGGTTCCGTTGAATGCTATTTTCTGGACATCCGAGTTATTTGAAGGATGTACCATTATGCTCTTTTGACTGTTGACAGGAAAAATAGCATAATAAACTTCTGTTTAGCGGATTTGTTTCCGTTTATACGTTTGAAAAAATGTAGAGACAGGCAGTCCGTGTTCATTAAACAAGAGGTCGTTAGTTTCAAAATTATTATGTGATGTTACCAGTTGCCATATGCTGTAATGTGAAAGCCGGAAACACCTTTTTGCATTTAAATACAGATTGGTTACGTTGAATGCTATTTTCTGGACATCCGAGCTATTTGAAGGATGTACTATTTTGATATTATAGCTGTTGAAAGGATAAATAGTGCTATAAACTTATATTTAGCGGATTTGTTTCCGTTTATATGTTTGAAAAATTTTCTTTACCTTCATTTCCACTCTTGACTTACAATTAAGTTATTAAATATACCAACAATCAAATTATGTCTACTAAGTCCAATCTAGAGATGGCCATAAGTGGTCTATATAAGCGGATGGTCTTTGTTCCAAATACAATTATTCCTTTATTTATTGACGGAAAAATTGGTATTTTATATATAAAGTATTTTTTCACAGGCGGTCGTTATTCAAGGGTAGTTTGACTGTAATATTAAACCAGTGACATAATGCATGATGATGTAAATGTTTATTGACTTTCAACCGGTCGTTTGAAGATTTAATTATTTTTTGTCGGGTAAGTGACCTTGGGTTAGGAATAAAACACTAAATCTTACATTGATGGTCAAAAAAATTTTACAGAGTCGTTAGGGATGAAGTCTTATATAAGTTTTATTTGGTCGCAGCCTCTACCTAGAAGGTCTTGGCGGTATATTACGAACAATTTTATTGCAAACCAAATGTAAACAATATTAAACAGTTTCCTGCGAACTAACTGCAAAAACGGGGGTGGTTGTCTTAAAATTCTCGATATCAATCGAGATACCCTTTACTTTTCATCAGTTCTTCCCAGAATACGAGATTATGGTTAAAAACCACCCGGTATATTGGGAGCTGTTTATAAATTCCTTGTACATTGCCAAACACGTTTTTAATACAACAGACATTGTTTTTGTCACTGAATTTTATCCTAATGTATAAATATTAGTTGGCTATTTTACTGTCATTAGCTAAATAAACTTCTGCCGCAACCTGTTTATTAACCGGCAGCTTGGAACTTCTCAACAATTAGTATATAATAAGTACCAGGACGTAATGTTTGCATAAAAGTGTCATGGGTTTTGGGTCGTTTTATGATATTCCGCTTTTTGGCGGAAGGTTCGTTCGCTTACTCTCTCACCTTTTTGGCGATTGTTTAATATCATAAAACTCTTGCGCTCGTGGACGAAGCAAGAAATAACGTCAATTCATATTCAATAATTCTAATGGAAGTTTTACTCAGTTTGCATTGTTAAGCTATATATTAAATATTATCTAAACCCAGCCATGACAATTTTGTGCCAATCCTTAATAAAATAAAAATATATAAATCATTTGTTTTAGTCATTGTTTGCTGGTTAATAGTATGTTTAATCGATTAAAGATTAAACACTTTAACCAGCAGAAATGACTCCTGTTACGTCACACGTCACCACGTGACTTTGCCTATATAAACTCTTGTCTCCGCAGATTCCAGTCTTTTCGATTCTTAATCAACGGATCGAGGTAGAGGCATTGCTACTTTACATAAAAAACTTTGTTTAATAACTTCCCACCCAACCCTGCCCCCTTTTCTTGGTTTTGTTTTATATTTCCAGGGTATAACACATCGTCGTGGCTGGAATTAGCTTGCATCTGGCGATAACTTGCAACCAGATTCCTGTAAACCATGTGATGAAAAATTGCAAAAAGACTGTCTTTATACATCTATAACTGGCATCGGTACAGATGATGTTCGAACATTTGGGATCAAAGACTTTTTAAAGGGAGGTAACTCGTTGGCGAACTCCCAACAGCGGTGTTAACATAATTTTTTTAAAAGGGAGGTAACTCGTTGGCGAACTCCCAACATAGGTGATTACAAACTTTACAAAGGGAGGTAACTCGTTGGCAAACTCCCGGCAAAAAAAAAATCTTTTATGAAGGGAGGTAACTCGTTAGCAAACTCCCTAGTTAACCTGAACTTTCTTATTTTAGTATGCTAGCGATTGTTTAATATCATAAAACTCTTGCGCTCGTGGACGAAGCAAGAAATAACGTCAATTCATATTCAATAATTCTAATGGAAGTTTTACTCAGTTTGCATTGTTAAGCTATATATTAAATATTATCTAAACCCAGCCATGACAATTTTGTGCCAATCCTTAATAAAATAAAAATATATAAATCATTTGTTTTAGTCATTGTTTGCTGGTTAAACGGCGTTGATGGAAAAGATTTATATATACATGTACATGTATATAAGAATGAAGGAAATACAGAGAGGCGAAGCAGACACAGTTTAGTTATTTTATTTTACTTGTTATAGCTGTTGACGAACCCTCCCTGCCTTCTTAGTATGACCTAGAGTTTAAGCGACCGAATCATGACAACTCATAAATTCATTTAAAGTGTCTTTCAAAAAAAATGTTAAAGCTGATGCAACAATTTCATAAAGTGATAACAAGTCGATTAAAGAAGCAATGTCTTACATTAAGTCTTGTCTACATTTATTCAGTTTCAATAAAATACCTCTTGTAGAGTTAGAACTCAAGATGAATAAATGTCCTTGAAATTTAATAAAAATAAATACAAACAGCCTGTTACAAGAACTATCTTTAAAAAAAGATAAACGGCGTTGATGGAAAAGATTTATATATATACATGTATATAAGAAAGAAAGAAATATAGAGAGGCGAAGCAGACACAGTTTAGTTATTTTAATTTACTTGTTATAGCTGTTGACGAACCCTCCTGCCTTCTTAGTATGACCTAGAGATTAAGCGACCGAATCATGACAACTCATTAATTCATTGAAAGTGTCTTTCAAAAAATGTTGAAGCTTTTGCAACAATTTCATACGGTGATAATAAGTCGAATAAAGAAGCAATGTCTTACATTAAGTCTTGATCTACATTTATTCAGTTTCAATAAAATACCTCTTGTAGAGTTAGAACTCAAGATGAATAAATGTCCTTGAAATTTAATAAATATAAATAATAACAGCTTGTTACAAGAGCGAAATCTACCAACTTTTATGTAAATTAACTTAAAAAAAAGTGTCCCTAATGAGGATTGAACCCGGGGCCTCCGCTTGAGAGGCGAGAGAGTTATCCACTACTCTACAGAGAGCTAATTGTGTTTATACTTTGAAATTAACAATCAGTATCAAAGAAACTAGAAAGGAAACCGTAAGAACTAAAAATATCTGCACTTCTCTTTCGTTTTACACTGTGTATTGTACGCAAGTGTTTACCTGACACCCAAGAATATTCCATACTCCATATAAAATTGTATTTAAGCCATCAATATTGACTTAACTAGTTATTTAAATCGTAAAATGTTTTTCTCCAATACAATTATCGCTTTTAAAAACGAAAATGCTCGAACATGTAAGTGCCAGATAGAAATACTTACACAAAATTTAAAAATCTTCACGGTAATCGTAAACAACACCCACTAACGACAATCGAAATAATCTATTTGTTTTTCCCGCTACATAATAATAAAAATCCCACTAGATACCTCTCCACCCTGCTAGATGCCTCTCTGGTGTAAATAGCTACCAATCGAAATAGTTTATTTCCTTTTCCCGCTACATAATAATAGAATACGAGCATTATTTACAACAGTTCATTGGTCGAAAAACTAGGTCAAAAGTGCGCTTAGACAGCTAACGCCGAAAAAACTCGTTTGTTGAAGTAATGACCTAATAGTATCTAGTATTATTAAATCAACACTGAAACCTGATAATTGTTGTACCGCTAATAGTATTATTCTCTGTGGAATGTGCAACTTTAGCAAGAAACACAACAATAGAAAAGCAATCGATTTTGGGCTTTTCATATAGAAAAAAGTGACAAATAATTATAGCTGCTGACATTTACTTGGCATTCAAATTATATAGATATTTGGAGACAGAAACAGTTGTGGAACAAAGGTTAAACTTTATCTTTTATATATTCTCAATGATCTGACGAAACAAGTAAGTATACGTCGAAATATTGTTATTCGTTTTAAGAATAAGTTTCTACTGTCAAGTCAGTTGTTTTTCGTTTTCTGCCAGACGAAGTTCTGCAATTCGTTTATGTGAATTTCTGGCATTTGGTGAATAGAGAGAAACTTAATAGAATCAACGGTGTGTACTTGACGATGCCCATTACCCAATTACAGGTTTTTCTAATAAAAGCACAGAACTAGCCTACAGTAGATACAAAGGACATCTAGGGGGACGAAACGGACAAAGCAAATGAATTAGTACGCCGAACATGGAATGGTATCACTCTGCAAATACAGCATTGAAGGTTCCATGTTCACCACCATACGCATACCATCGTTTGGAATGGATCAAAATTGTACTGTTTATTGGTGTAAATATTGAGTTGCATTCAACCCGGGTCTAGGCGGCGTGGTCAGTTATATGCATTTCCATCACTGTCCATGAACAGCTTAGTCAAACAGAGCGTGCAATATTTTCATATTTGTCGCGTTCGGTGGCTTTAAAGTTCCCTTTTGATCTATTTGAATCATTATTTTGCTGGATAGGTGTAACAAACTGGCATTACTTTAGGTGTTTTTCAATTCAATGGTAGCCCATTTATTGATCCGACAGTTTGACAGAAATCAATTCACATAAGTTCAATCAGAAGAAAATATCGCAATTATAAGCTTAAATTGATGGCAAATGTACAGGCCGCTTACAGGTGGAAACTAGTAAACGTTTTTGTTTCATAAGCATGCATTGTATGCCAGCCTTATTCTTCTTTAAAGTCTGATTCGTGCTTTCAATCGGAAAACCACATTCTACACATTTATATGCTTTTATAATAAATGACTCATCAAATATAACAATGAAAGGATGGCTATCATATTCGCCGTTATTTTCCAAGATCTCTCTGTTGTAAATGCTTCCAAACTCACTCATCTGGCTGTGTCTTCATTTCTTGACAATGCAAGCTATATATAATTTCAAACTACAAAATCTGCTTTACAGCAGTGTTATTTTTTCATTTTTTAAGAAGTCGTATTAATTTTGTGATATGTAGTATTAAATTAAACGGCGCTGAACATGAAACGGTACTGACCGGAAATAACACAATGAAAGTTCCATGTTTACAGCTATATGCATACCATCGCTTGGGATTGATCTAACTAGTGCGAGGCTTACTGCTCACGGGCTTTTACTTAATTGCACGAACAGTACCTGAAAGTCCTCTGACTGTAGAAACTCCAGGGTAGATTCTTCACCATCGACCTGTAATGTCACCGTCCGGTCACCATCCGATTGTGCTGAAACAAAGAATATCCACGTAAGTATACGAACAGTTTATAATTGTTTAATTTACGCCAACATTGCAAGAAGGCCATGCTGGTTCTCTCAACTATAATTTCATACTTCACTCCAGCGTAGTTATCAGCTTCAATTACCTCCCCTGGTAGCAACCTGCATATTTCGAACCATGTAGAATGTCAAGATGGTCGATGAATATATAGGCATATTTGAGAAAAAGACAAATATGCATATCGGGGGGGGGGGGGTATGATTGAATGTACTCTCTGTCTTCTGCATGATTAGCTAGACGCTGTCGCCGAATTCGTATGAACGCTGCCGCCGCATTCGTATGAACGCTTCCGCCGCATTCGTATGAACGCTGCCGCCGCATTCGTATGAACGCTACCACCGCATTCGTATGAACGCTGCCGCCGCATTCGTATGAACGCTGCCGCCGCATGTCGTTGAGGTTATCCATACATTTTATTTTATCACTGTTTGCCCCTGGTTTTTAAACCAGGTAGACAACACTTTTCAAATTTGTAACAGCTGTTCCAGACTACCAGTACTGTGACCTTGGTATTGTATGTTTTAACATTAAACTGGTTTAAGCTGTATGTTTTAAAAGATAATACATTTTTATGACATCATTGTGTTTGCAAAAACGGTGGTACGTTCCATGAAAACTGTACCATGAATGTTGTCCCGTGCCGTATATTTACATATTGCACAGTCATATCAACAACGGATTATCTCAAACTGTTTTAAATTATTGCACAAATAGAAGTTTCTGAATAAACTACGACCATAAGAACAATAAGAATAAAAATATTTTAAAATTCTAAAAAAATCATATCACATCAAATGAAGTTGAAAACGGTCATAAAAACCATTTTATTATGAAAACATGTACTTTATTTCTTGCCGGGTGTGGTTTAAACCCTATAATTGGATCAAAATGACTTTATATCGCGATACAATGAGGAATTACTCAAATTCACATGTGAAAAAAATATTGACCACTCAATAAGTTCCGGAAATTGGGTGATGATATATCTTCGTATATATATTTCGCTTCAATAATACTACTTTGACTGCGGTTATTGTCAATTAGTCACTTATATTTAAATATGTAATAGTGTTTTCTTTTTGTAAAAAGACACTGATGATAGAATTATCAATATCAGTATTGTGACGAAAGACCTTGCTAAAATGCTAAAATGGCAATTAAACGTCGTTTTGAATCCTTAGAGCACAATCATATAACATGCCACAAAACTGTACAATATCACTGAGAAATAAAATCTTGTTGAAACAGAACTAGTGCTTTTCTTTGCTTATGATAGTGTCAGCATAATTTATAAACAACCGAGTTCGATTAATCCCCCTGAGATAGAATACTATATTATGTGTAACGATGCATATATTTTAATCGTATCGAACGACTATCTATAATTTACCAGCTAGAACAACCAAAAGATATTTTATAACCCATCCACAGTAGCTTGGTAACAACTAAAATAAACAAGATTGCCAAAGTGCCACAAAATACGCCTATCGAATAATTTTCCATTTTGTATCAATAAAGGGCCATAACTCTTAAGTGGCTAAAGCGCTTTGGCTGGTTATCGAACTTGGCCGAAATATTATACCCATAAACATTTTCCTTAAGTTTTAGGAAGATCGGTCAGCAACTGTTTGAGTTATTTAGCGGACATGGCTGTGGACGCCGCACGGACGCCCACCGCCTGCCATGGGTGTTCACATAATACAACAAGAAACATTTACAATCGCCAATTCTATAGAAGCTGCAAACAACATCAGTCAAACCAAGCCTGCAATATTTGCATATTTGTCGTCTTCGATGGCTTAGAAAATTCTTTTTTCATCCACATATACTTTAATCAAACACTAAATAATTGAATGGATTATTATAGAGTGTTTGGGACTTCATTGTACATTATATTGCTGTTTACCAACAAGTTGTTGTCAAAGATAACAGTTACAATCGAAAGAAATCTACTGCTTTTATTACACGACAGCTTAAAACACAACTGTTCTCGTGCAAAGAAACAAAAATAAAATAAAAAATAAAAAATATCTCGGTTTAATACACTTCCATTGACCGTTCCAAGGCAGTAACCCCTCGCTTTCTCATTTTTGTTAATTGTTTGTGGTGTCTGTTTTGAAGCTGATCATTTTACTAATCATGCTCTCTCTCTTTCTCTTTTTTTTGTGTTGTGATGAGGCTGTGTCTTTTGAATGTATCAAATTTCAGATTGCAAATTTCACTTTTCTATCTAGAAAAGCATATCTACACAATTATTGGCAATTATTTAGAATAATTAGGCAATATCTATAAGTTTAATACGAGGAATTCACTGATTATTCATGCAAAGATTATCCAGTTAAAGCAACCATATTTACAAGTAAATAAAATCAAACAAAACTTAATAAAGTTTTGAAAAAAAGTAATTGTGTTAAACGCATTAAATACAAAGTGAACAAACGTTTTTGTGAAGCTTTTGTTTGGTGAAAAATATTGAGCGAGTCCCTAATTAACTATAATAAAGTTTTGAAAACAAAGGACATATTAATAAAAATATTTGTAATTGGTATTAGACATGTTGAAAATTCACTATTTTATAAGGTAGTGAATAATTATTTTCCTTTAATGGCCAACATCAACACAAACAGTTCATTCAATGATAATGGTCTATACGAATGGAAAGACAAGTGAAAGCAAACAAGAAAAACGCTAAAAATATATAAAGCTACATTGTTAGGTGATACAAAAATGAAAAAAAAACAATGTCTTGTATTAACACTTGTGTACGCTTAAATCTTTTGTGGATCTACAACGATAATTTCACGGACATAAGTCAGGATGCTGGAAGGCGATGCAAATTAAACTTTACACATTCCACCACAAATTTCTTAACACAAGATTTTCAACTCTTCAGTTCTATAACAAATATAAAGTAAATCAAATAAAATATGTCTTGCTTCAAGCAAAGTCAATCTGGATAAAAGAACAGCCGAGTTCTATTCGTATTTAAGTAGGCTAGATCATTTAAGGCTCCATAAAATGTGATTCAGTTTGTCTCTGTATTTTAATGACCAGTCTCATATGAGCCAAACTCTGCCTTATGTTCTTAAAGATTATTCGGCACTACGAGATATCGATAAATGCACACGGGATTAAAATAATACGGAATCGACCCTACGATTTCGATTACGGTATTGCGCATGAGCAAAAAGCAGTACCTTGAGGCTAATTACCTGTAAATAGACCACCGGATGTTCCTACTCGGGCTAGACAATGGCTGACACTAAAAAGTCCCAATTTTTTTGCCTTTTGGGGACATTAAATGGCTAGTATGGTCTGAAAGGAACATGTTTAGTAAATGACATGCTTTTACTGATAGCAAATTTAAATTTGGAAATGCAGTATATGAAAAAAGGCCCTGGTTTTAGGATGGCATATGTAAAACAGTTTTGAAGTTCACAGAGAAGTGAAAAAAAAAACAGACCACCGGCTTCAAGGTGTCAAATCTCTGTTAATTGATACATGACCCCTACTTTTCTTGCTGGAAATGGACAGTAGAAACACTTAGCTTCAAAAGCATGTAAGTTAGCACTTTATCAAATGGTACCAGCTATGATTGCCAGCCTTTTGAAACATGTCATGTTAACTATATTTTATAAAGGGAAGACTATTTACAGATCTTACACCTATAAGAAGTACAAATGGAGGGCAGCATTTGAATATTAATAGTCTCTGTAATTTAATTTTCGACTAAAATTGAATGCTGACCAATTTTAAGCAAATTTGAAAGTCAAAAATCCAAATAAATGTGTTACATGAAGCAAAATGTGGTTTTAATTAGGTTTGGGGTCAATTTTAACTAAATTAAGAAAATCAATTAAGTCATCGGAAAGTATATGCATGTATTGGGCAAAAAATAGTTTTATAAAATTTGTTTTTTTTTTGTAATTTGTATTTCAGTTTGAAGTATACATATGAAAGATGCGTGACAAATCTGATTCAAAGAGCATGAACCTGAAATAGGAGAAAAATTAGACTACTGGAGAGGTAATTTTTTTAATTTACCCTTAATAAACAGTACAAACACTCAAACAGCGCAGAATTTGCCCTTCTTTTACATGACTATGCAGGGCTGGACAAACCCACTAGCCCGACGCCCTGGACAAGCTGAAAATTGTATCGGACAATCTCAAAATATCTTATTCCTTGTCCGGGGGCTAGCTCCAAATTTTAGTGCAGACTAGTTTAAACTTTAAGTTGATATGCGCCATTCTCTTTTTGCACCATGTGCATATCATATTACAACAGCAATAAGTTTATCACAAAATAACATGTTTTAAAATCTTTTTTAACATTATCTAGCCCCCATGTAACGCTTCCTCTTGAATTTCCTGTTTCTTTCTTTACTGTAAATACTGACCAATCAGAATTCGCTTATTTGCGCAAAAGTGGGACTAGCTAAACTGTTTACCCAGCTTGTTCTGGACTAGTTACAAAAAAAAAATTGTCCAGCCCTGCTATGGTGTACCATAATCTCTGGCATGTTCACACACCATCACTTGAACATGCAAAATTTTTGGAAGACACAGAATCAAACACCACAAAGTTTCTCTGTGGACCATGTTGTACATACACGATGGGTCCCTGTGGTCACTTATTAAATCTTTTATTTAGTGGGTTAATCTCATAATCTTGTTCAGTTGTTGTTTTTTTTTCAAAATAAAAACAATGCTGTTTCAGTTTTCACAGTTAATAACTTAACCTACGTCATGGACACACCTTTTCACCACATGGTCAGCCCATGTAAATCCAGATCAGATGGCAGAGATGTAGATTCAGATCAGCTGGCACATCTTTTTGTGGTTTTTAAAATGTGATAGTACTCTGGTTATATGCTAATCTTGTGTAGGAATTAAAGACGGCATGAAATTTTTCATCATTACCATCTTCCTTTTTTGTGATTTTTATAAAAAGACCCTTCATGTAATAAATAAATTATGGCAACAGTATGGATTGTTCACTGTTAACTGCAACAGCAATTTATGTACATCTTCATAAGCCACAGTCTGATCAGGATCTACACTGTTTAAGTTTAGATTCATGAGGTTATTTCTGACCAAGAAGCAACCAGTTTAGATCCAGATCAGACACCAAAAATGTTCGGCTGAAGTGGAACTATACTGTTGTCCATGTGATATAAAGAGTCTCAATAGAGTCTTAAGTCAAGAGTCAGGATACCTGAAGTAATTATTTATCAGAGCATACAAAATCAATGTATTTGACAAATTTTATTTTTTGTGTCTTAATATTTTTAATCAATTTTGACTGTCAACAAATAAATTTATAAAAGCAATAAGATATAAAATGATGTTTTAAGATAAATTAATTTGATGTTGAATTTAATATTTCAGGAAAACAGCTTCACATGGAATGCTGTGGGGAGGTCAGTTTAACTGTTCTATACAGTAGAGGAAGCATACTGCCTACAAATATATTATAAAGACAAAGAAAATGTCAAAAGCAAACAAAATCATATTCATATTTCATATTTTCCGGGAAAAAAGACTCTTGTCACTCACAATGTTCCCCGGCATAGTTATATGAGTATCAGTTATTTGTTATCTTAAGGCTATCGGTTACTGATTTTATCAACTTGCGGATCTAATTTACAACGGGAGAACAGATTAGTTATTCAAAATTTCATTAAGAAGAAAAATGGTTTGTCAAGATCAAGGAAGAGAGAATGAAAATCACTAACACACACTTTTATAACTTATTTATGTGCCTCTAACATGAAGAAATAGGACAGAAAATATTCGACTAGTATCCGAATCAAAAGCAAAATTAAAAGATGTTTTATTAAATTACATTTTTAAAAGAGTGAAAGAGTGATGAAAACATTGAGCCCAACTTTGGGCTAGGCGGCATGAACAGTAACATGCACTTCCAAATTTGATTACTGCTCATAAATAAGCTCAATTAAACCTCGCCCTCTTTATTTTGATATGTTCGTGTTCGGCTTTAAAATGTCCTTTTCATACAGTAAATTATCACCGTAGCGTTGTTTGTGCCGTGTGGCACCGAAAAACGTCAGCATTTTTTCATTAATCTAACACATTTATACGGATTTCGTGTGCTTATACTTTTTGACAAAAATATTTTAAGTGATATCTATCGCAAGACCGTTCTTATAATTTAATAAATATTGTATCCTATTTTTGAGATAACACAATAATTAAGATATTTGTGCAACGTTTCCTCAATGTATTTTAAGAGTACCAACAGTTTCCTTTAAGAACAAATTATTGAAACAAGCCAGTAGAAAACATCGTCGTATTTGCGCTAAATGTTTTTGGAAGATAATTGAAGTATCGGTTATTATAATAAGTCTCTCAATCCTAGAACTCATTTCCTTGCAAAAATGATTAAAGAAATATATCAGACTGTATAAATACAACAGGAAATATTGACAAGACACGAACAAGTTGTTCCCAAAATAGCTAACGGGCAACTGTAGTAAATAAACAACAATCTCGCACTAAATACAATTTTTTGTTTCTTTATAGATTGTTTTGACTTGTTTTATTATTGTTCAAATAAGTTGCAGTTCATTAAAACAGAATAATTGTTGTCGCCGTCTGCATCATCATCATCACAACTGTTACACTATAGCAGTCATAGTGAGGCTTTGACAAGGTACTTGTTATTAACTGTCTCTGACTTTAATCACAATATAATAGAGGTCAATACACGCTAGTACGAAAGAAACCATTGATATCTAATACAATTAGAGATTATATGAACGCGGAGTCTTTAAGTTGCAATACGATTGTCAAACACCTTTATTAGCTGCGGACCGAATACAAGTCTCTTTTGAACTCACACCTTGATGTTCTCTCAAATATTTGCAATGAGACTATCGAGAATATTTAGTAAACACTCCAACAGTTAACTAAAACGGATAATTTTCAAAAGGGATATGACAAATTAGATCAATAATTGACTAATGTAGTTTTGTTATTGTTTAACCTGTTACCAACATTATTCGCAAAGTTCTATTCAGATATAGACCACCTGAAATCTCCGCATAGATGTCACTCAATGTCGAACTACTATTATACAAGAAGATAAATCGCACGTCTGTGATCTTTTGTTTATGAAACAACATCAATATAAGTGGTATATTTATCAAGATAAAAAAGACCGACAAAAACATGCAATAAACCTAACTGTTTTGTATGTTACCTCGTAAGCTTTAAATTTGCAATAAGAATAAAGTACAAATAAAATAATAATAAATAAAATAGACAGGCATGAATCAGCAGTCCGATTGCCGGAAGAGTATCTTCCTTTGGAGAATTTTCTCTGCCATTAATCATTTGTTGTCAGATGCTGTATCCGATAAATTCGTCAGTTTGTCTTCATGCTAAGCCCCTTGTCTTATATCGTATTCAATCTGACGGAAGCACGGTCTGAAGCTCATTATTTTACAATCTGACGATCACTGTTAAACGTATAATCATTGTTTCAGATTTAAGAATAAGAAATAAACAGAGAAAAGGGCTCTTTGTAAGACTCTAACATACCAGAGTGCATGCTTAAAAATGTGTGTTATAATCTTGGCTGTTTGACAGTCTCATAAATTAGAAAGAGACTCGTCTCCAATATTGAGCAGCCAGTCCACAACTCGTTCAAATATAACTACATATTTCGAAAGACAAGTCTTCAATATTAAGCAGGTGCTTGTTGAAACAAGACACAGTCACTGCTAAAATTATAATGTCTTGTTTCGAATCTCAAGTTTGTAATAAATCAGAAGCCATTGAGACATTTTACGAACAGGGCCGCCAATAGGCTACACCATTTCCTTAAACATTTTTTTTAAATGAGCAAATATCTAATCACACAAACACTCAGTACCAATACCAGCTGCTGTATTGGTACTGGAAAATGACTTCGTTAAAGCATCAAAAGCCACAGTAATAACAAAAATATGAAAAGGGAACATTGAAAGCCACCGAACACGACACATGTGAAATTATTGCAGGATCGGTTTAGTTGAGCCTGTTCATGGGCAGTAATAAAAATGCATATTAATGGCCACGGCGCTTAGCACCGGGTTGAGCGCAACTCAATATTAAACACCAATAAACAGTACAATTTTGATCCATCCAAAACGATGGTATGCATATGGCGGTGAACGTGGAACCTAGATAAAAGAATGAGTTTCCCTAAACGAGACCACAATGGGCGGAACTAAATGAAATATAATTTTGTCAGGGGGCCTGAGAAAAACAAGGCAAACTTGAAACAGTCCGTAGTCTCCTGAACGCGTTATCCAACAGTACAGTGGTAACACAGAAAGTACATGAACAGTGTTATTGTTCCGCAACCTGTTGATAGAGTTTATTGCAATCGATTTACCTTGCTCGCCTTCACAAAACAGCGCCAAAGCGTATCAATCATGTCAACATAGGTGAACTTGATTAAAGAAATACTATATAAAATCAATTTTGTATTACTCAAGCTTCGAACGGAGATTGACTATTATTACAAGTTATTTGCTAATTATTTGGTGAAATCGTTCGTGTAGAAGAATTAGTTATTAGTTTGCCAGAACATTGGCTTAAATGACTGCATGAAATCCTAGAATAAGCACTATGTTTGATTAAATTGTGAAATGACATGAAATCAAAAAACGGTGAAATGGATCATGAATGGCAATATTCAAAGCTCCGTTCTTATCTGAAATTTTTAATAAAATTTTTCAAAGTTATAAAATCATCAACAAAAATAATCTTATCATAAAAAGATTATTAAACTTTATAAATTAGTTATCATTTTTTTAAAATTTAGATGTTGAAATGATATTGCCTCTACCTGGGAGCGAACCCGCACCGTCACGGCGACAGCGCCTAGCCCTGCAATTCCGACAACGCAACCAGCTAAGCTAACCGGGACAGCCCCAAAAAGATTGAGATAGCCCTGATATACGTTATCGTCACTGCATGACATCGGTAACGGATTATTTTACTGATAACAGTATTGTCTATAAGTACGAGGAGAAGTAATACACTGGTAAGGTTATTTATAATTTTAAAAAAAGTTTGTGCCTGACTAATATGAAATCAGAAAAGAAATACGCATAATAATACTGGAAAAGCACTGTGGACATTCCATCTCTACCTCTCTCATACTTTCGTCTGAGCAAATAAGCTCTGCTGTATCTCAATTATGGATATATCGGTAATAGAAAAGTATATGACTGACGCCCAATTCTGTTAAAGTAATAAAATTACAATTAGTGATTGTTAAATTTTGCTAGTTCGTGTCTTCGTTTGGTGTTTCCGTCACTGAGTTTTAAATGTTTTGTTTGTTTACACATGGCGCTCTCGGCATTCTTCGTCTACAGACTGGCCGCCACAGAGTATTTTAGAATTTCATTTTTTTTCTACGTAGGAGCCACTTCAATCTCTTTGAATGTTTACTGTATATTTATTCGATTTATCAGTAATGTTTTTGTTATATTAACCTTAAGATTTTCGTAAAGTCGCTGATCTCTCGCTGCATACAGGAAACACATACCGGTACATCAATGAAGTGGTGATGTTTTTGGATCAAAATGTCTCCGATTAAATTTCTAGGAAGCGCTGAAGCGTTGTCAGGGGATCGAAAGAATTACTATTTAACTATAAGCTTTATTTCTCTATTAATAAAGCTCGCTGAAATTTTTCTGCAATGTTGTTAAAAGA
This sequence comes from Corbicula japonica, assembly GCA_038501625.1. NCBI lineage: Eukaryota > Metazoa > Mollusca > Bivalvia > Venerida > Cyrenidae > Corbicula > Corbicula japonica. The sequence goes on from JAZAYU010000193.1 coordinate 690,031, forward strand.
ATCGATACAAATTAAAACATCTATCCCCTTGAGGCCTCTAGAACATAGATTTTGCCTTTACGGTGTTATGGGAGACGTTTTTTCTTTAGTTTAATCAAATCATTTTTTTTCAGATGAAATATAGTTGGAAAGCAAACAAATCCCTTATATCTCCAAGTAATCACTTCTCTGTAAGTGTCATCTTTTTTTATTTTAATGATGAGGTCAAAAGTGAGAACTGTTTGTGTTGTATGGGGAGAATCAAACGAAAGATGTTTCAGCCAAAGTATTATCTAAACTATTTGAGACATTGTAGAGGAAAATAATAAAAAGTAAAAGTTTTTCTCTTAACAAGGTAAGGTAAAATTGCTTATCCCGATATTTGGCTAAATAAGGCTGTCATAATCTATTTCCCGAAGCAGTTTCCAATGTATAGCTTCAACTTTTTGTTACCTTTGACCTTTTATGGAGATAAAAATAACTTACAATAATATTTTTCAGTCACCATCAGCTTTAAACTTTGAAAACGTCTACATGTATATATAGATTGTTGTACTTTTTGTTCAGAAGAATATGTGAAATTCGCCTAACGAGTCTAGGGTTAACCATTAAAAAAGATTAAATTTGAACAAAAAAAACTAAACAATTTAACATCGCGTGGTGCGGGACAAGAAAAGGTATATATGAAGCGTATAACTTCAATTATATGTATTATTATAAACGTTTTTGCTCAAACAGGTTGACCATTTTTGGTTTCATGAGTCATTATTATTGCTTATATTATGTCATCAAATCAAATCATCAAATCATTTTATTGGTTTAAATCCAAACAAACAGGATTGTTACCACAACAGTACAAAGACAATACAAACATACAATGCATATTAATGTAATTATAATCAAAAGTAATAAATAGAGAAATATACAACAAGCGGTGATTGTTAATCCAGTATGTGGATTTCCATTCCGTAACAGTGCTTGCTTGTTAAACTATAAACATAACCCTATGATAACTTTGACAGTCTTAATTGATATAAATTATGAATGCTGTAAATGCATATTTTTAAAATATCAATGTCAGTACATGAATTGCCTAAAATAAATTGCAATTTCTCTCCATCATTAAGCAAACTAAATGATGGTACACAGTCATTCAACAGATTAACCATATTATTCCTTTCTGTCTGCAGCTCATTACATTTCAAAACAAAGTGTATCTCATCTTCAACTTCTAATTTACAAAGAGGACAGGTACGCATACTTAAAATGCATACTTAAAACGCATACATAAAAATGCATACTTAAAACATTAAAATTTACAGTTTGATTATTAACGTAAACTCTGTTAAACAAAGTTAATACTATTTTAGTGTTTCACATCATTAACATTTGTGGATTTTTTAAATAAAAATATTGTTTATTGTCTCAAGGAATGCAAACAGAACAGAACAGAACAGAGCAGAACCAAAAAAGCTGTCTCTAGAAATTGAAATCGTTGCATATGCTACAATTCTCGAGACTAAGAAGATAAGATTCATTTAAAATTATTGTGTTCGTCAATGTTTCATTACAAACGTAAAATAATAAAACCTTCATTTAAGCCCATCTAGTTTAAAAATAATTTGAACTTCCTTCACCTCATATAATCATCAATTAAATTAAATTTTCACGATTAATGAAGTATGCAGCAATGTAGCAACCATATTACTTGTTACCATTTTACTTATTATTCAAATCAACATGACTTCAATTATATTAATTATATGTGTGTAATAATAATAATTAATTTGATGCAAAGTATAAATTATTGTTAAAATTTACTTACATACATTAAAATCCCCACAACCTAAAAACTCTGAAGTCATAAATTGATCTATAATGGATGTTTTTCCGACTCCCTGCGCTCCTATCAATAAAACACGGAAATACTTGTGTTGCTCTTCACTCTTTTCAGTAACCAGTTTTGGAATGGGTTGAAAATCCTTTTCCGGCGGAGTGTCTTCTTCTACACCTTTCTTGTTCTTTGTAGCTTTATAGGAATCGCCGCGGTTCACTAAACCTTTAGATGTTGTTTTGAACGACCTAACCCGTCGTATCCCACATTCAGACCCCCTCTCTGGACGCTCGCGGAACGATTTTGTTCTTTTCACTTTCTCTTCTTCCCCTATTTCAAAAGGCTCCATTTTTGATTCCATCTTTCTGCTGTTTTCAATTGTATAATAATCTTTTACAGCAGAACCATGGCTCGTTGGCATACTTTTTCTTCGTCCAACGTGCACTTTGGTTTCTGCTACAGTGTCGCGAGCTGGACGCCGTGTTGCATGAAATGAATAAGCACGGTCTCTATGACAGGAAATAGACTTGTTATGGTCCAGATAACGGATATTTTCTCTTTCAATGTGGCACGAATAAGCACGATCTCTTATGTGAGATACAGCGTCGTTTTGTTTCGATAAACTATCATTCGACAAATAATTTTCTCTCTCCAAATACGGCGGATGCTTCGTCACAAAGCACAACTGTTCTCTCTCTGTTTTGCGATCACTGCTCATTTTATTGTATGGAACTGTCATATTTACGACGGAGATTATGAAATATAATATTCTTTGTTGGTCCCTGAAGCTTAGTTATCCATTATTAATAGCCGAACAAAAAGGTGTTTACTGTTTTCAGAATGCCTGAATAAACACGCAAGGCATACACTTTAAATCATCGTTAAATATTAATAAATACAAAAAATCGTTATTTGTTAAATATCTGATATATATCTTAACGGTGTCAGCTGATGTTATTTATCGCTTATTTAAATATATTTCCACTCACAGTTTACACTCAAGACTTTAAAATATTGAAATTACTTTTACCAAGTTCTTCCTTCTTATAACAATTTAATATCCAGGCTGAATAGTTAAAGATAAGACTCGCAACAGTTTCTGTTTATAATGTAACTAGCGCTGCTAGTTTGAACTGGCTTTTATTCAAGAAACAAAATTGCTTTTTTTTAAAAATCGGTTCAATATTGAGGCAATTTTCTAGCTCCAGTCGATGTTGTTATTAAGAAAAGGAAGATTTATGACAGAAACCTGCTTTATATGAACAAACTATATGACAGCAATTGATTTTCAATATGTTTAGGGAATAAGTTCTCTGCTAATTGCACTCAGGCGGGTTTTTCCATGGCCCATATATCAGTTGTTATAAGGGCTATCATCAGGTTACCATCATTTAATTACAATAACTGGGATAATCGTTACTGACTCTAAGAGTCCATTAATTGACGTCTGTTCGGCTGACTCATGTTTCAAATGAGTTAAAGCAGCAATTGACAATGTAGCATTTTGAAATTAACTGCTGCGAAAGTATAAACACGCTATATCCCTTACTGACAGTGGTTCTCTGAGATAACCAAAATCACAAAACTTATTGGTTTTTTTTTTATAGTTTACTGCTAAACAGATGGCAATTATGGTGGTTCTATGATTGTGCTATATTCAGATTCAGCATCAAGTGCTAAAAAGATAATAAAGGAACAGAAATTATAAGGATGGCAAACATTTGGTTCACACATTTATTTTCCCCTTTGGCTTGTTTAAATATGGAGTATGTTGGCAGACATAATTGATTAAAGTATTGCCTTAAATTTATTAGCGAATATTGGCTAATATTTTAAATAACTGATCACTCCACTCTCGTCTTAACGATTAACAAACAGCTAAAAAACATATAATCAGAGAAATGTAGTTTATTCTTTCGGTCGAAGGGAGATCATGCGAACAAAACCGTTTCAACATTTTTCACTCTATTATCCAATATTTGTGTGTTACGGTGAAAATTAAAGTTTCAAGGTTTTATACGGAGGTTAATGGAACAGCTCTAATCAGTTTAGGTTACACTAATGCTATTAGCAATGAGTATTTATATAACAAAATAGTGCTAAGCAGCTAAGTTTGTGTGTATTAAGTATTATGTAGAACGTTTCTCTATCTGCACGCTATGGAGATGTTGAATCTCAGGTTAGCCTTAAAGCGGCATTACTTCAATTTAACCCGTTCTTGTATGAAATATTACAAAAAATGTATTTGGAACTATAGGGACAATTTTGCAGCATAAGTTCGGGCTAATAAAATTTTTATTTACTAAAATAAATTTGGACCGCGGGACTAAAAACGAAAGCAGGATTTCCGAAACGTCACAGAAATCGAGATCGTGCATGAAGTGGTCTCTTCGTAAAAAATAGGTGCTAAATATACCTCGATTATATTTAGCTTCTTTAAAGTTCGTAAACGATAATTTAACAATTTCATTGAAAATACCGTCTATAAGAAAGAATTCGATCGGACCTTTTGTATTCTGTTAGAGAGTTTATATATTGGAGTCTATATGGACAAATATGTTTTTTCAATAGTATATTCTTACTTAAGTTTAGGGCTGTGGCTTTAAGTAAATTTTCGGGTTTTTGAAAAACACAAACATGTTGATAATGTAATAATGTTTTCAGTTCTTAGAAAATTAAGGCATAGATGCTATAATGCTTGTAGTGTACTCTAGTATAAATATAGATAACCGTTTTGAAAGGTCCATAATAACCATTGTAATAACCATTGTAATAATATTTACTTCGTTCGGATAACTTAAGTGACAAATGCGTGCTGTGAAGTTGGTGAGGCCTATACAATAATGTGCGCTTAACACTGGACGAACTAAATGGAGTGGGTTGGTACTTGCTTTGGACTGAGCTTCCGTTTCGTGTTCGATGGCTTTTACAGTTCCAAATTCATGTATCTTTGTTATATCTCGGAAAACCTTGACTAGCATTTCAAAATTACAATGTATAACCAACATTCTAACGACACATATATTTTTAATATTTATAAAAATCTGCATATTCAGTTATATGATGTTTTACTGAAACTTGATGTGAATGTGCATTATGTATCATAACTGATCGTTCAAATTATTGTAATTTATAATATTAAGGCTATTTATCGTGTAAATTAAGAACAATTCAGCTAGCATCTTACCACATGCTCACCGATTTAAAACAAGCTGTTCATATTAATGGCATTCGGTAATGAGGAACAAATTAAAAACCCACAATAATGTTTATATAAACTCACGAATTTCGGTCTTCAACTGACGAATACAATATAACGTTCGATTTGTGCGTTTTTCAAAAGAGCATTTGAGCATATTTTTGTATGTGTTGTCTTCTGGTTGTCAAGCAGGTCCCATAGACCGTGATAAGATAAACCCTCTCTCATAATGTAGCGAGACGTTACGTTTTATGAATAATAGATCATATCCAAACAACATAAGTGTTTGCAGTCACTTCTTGATTTCAAGGACTAATACTTAAGCACATTAAGTTATTTAGTATATGTATTCTCTAAGGGATAAAACCATTATCGCGATGACATATCTAATATATGAATCTACATACTGAAGGAACAGAACATATTTCAACTGTAACTTGAATCTGGTATTGTTTATAGACGATTCGGTATCTAGGAAATCAAAATTTGGTTTTCTTTTTTAAGATATAACAATTGCAATTTTATTGAACTTATTCAGTTCAAACCCATTAAGTAATCAAACTTCAATGCATCACGCTATCTCTTCACTCTCGGACATTGCCTTGATAATTTTCGGTCTCAAGACACAAATAACCTTAATAGTAACTTCTGCAAATGAAAATTGATTTTATAAGACCGAAAAGGAGAGCGAAAAATGAGTAAAACTCATTTTACTAGAGCAAAGCAAGTGCGTGAAGTTGGCACCCTAACAGACTGTCAGCTTTAAGTTCGCCTCCCAGCGATATTGACGGCTGCTAGGCTGTGTACCTCGCGCTGCCAGGCTGCCATGCTGCATGTTTTGAGTTTCGTTAATTTTGCATCTCTAAGTTATTATTGATTTACTGCATTGAACCATTGATCCACAACCAACGTAGAAAATGTGTGTTATCAGTTAATAACTAATAAAATAAATAATGAAAACACGATCTAAATTTGAGTTGTTTACTTGAGTTCGTAATGAGTTGTTCTCTATTCGCGACGTGGTTTGGATTTGTAATTTACAGAACACTTAACCATACTGATAAGCTCAGACAGACCATCTATGCATCTATTGCATTAGAGTTTTTTTAATTCCATTCTTCTCTTTATTCTGAAAATAGTCACTGCCACGTCACCTTTGTAAAAGCTACGATAAAAAGAAAAATCATAGGATGATATTGAAGTGAATATTGCTAAAATTAATTCGTAAACATCGCTTTAAACTCAATTTTAATATCACATTAGCGTTGTTTGTGTCGTTATACTCACCTCGGTAAACTGTCATCGGTTTATGAACGAGGTATGGGATAGTAATGGTAATTTTATAAAAAGAAGTAAAACTGATGCATCTCTTTATGTTTCAAATTCTAACGGTGTACTCTACTACCATTCTGGGTACTCAAATGTTATGATCGGTGTAGTAAGAACATTATTTAAGTGTATATCAGTGTAAATATTGAGATGCAATTAACCCGTTGGTAGGCAGCTTGGAGCACCTAACCCGATGGTAGGCAGTTTTGAGCACCTAACCCGATGGTAGGCAGTTTGGACAGTAATATGCATTTCCATTACTTCCCATGAACAGGCTTAGTCAAACCGAGCCTGCAATATTTTGATTATTTGTCGTAGTTTCTTTTTCATATATATAATCCACAGAGAATCGTGCAATTTACAAGCGTTTTCATGGTAGTCATCTGTATTTACTAGCTAATACCATTAGACAGACCACCAGATTCATAGTATATTCAGATTACTTTCGAGTTTTTCTCGGAGAAACAACTGTGTTCAAAGATGTTGGAACCTAGAACCTTGTTGAAACAATACTTTGCCAATGATCGATTAAAAGTGTTGGATAATTTATTTGATAATTGTTAATGTTGACATATTGTTTTTTGATCGCATATGGAATTATAATAAATTTTACAGCACCACACAGTCGGCATACCATAACCTTTTCGACTCTTATTAGTTTTCCGAAACAGGATAATTTCTCTATATAAGGTTATATAACATCTCATGACAGAATTGCGTGATAGTTTTCAATATTGATTACTACTGCTGACAAAAATATCGAAGATGTATCGACAAGCTGATATTACTAATCACATACATCCTGTGGATGAATACTTTACAGCTTTGTCTTAGGTAAACTGGTTCTGAAATGATTCCAAGAACACCGAAGGTCACGGCCTGCAAACAGTGGTTTTATAGTGAATACAACACTTAATTTTTGCCTAATGGGCTAACAGCAAAATATAATTTCAGCTGGGGCAGAAAAGCAATAATTAGGTGTTGTTGTTTTTTTTTAATCCGAACACTATGCAACCAATTAGACAAAGTGGAGAAACAAGTAAGAAGTTGATGCATAATCGGATTGACATCATTCCTTTTGTCCCCAGTGGCGAATATAATTTATGTTATACACTTAACCAATGTTTCTAACTACATTTATCATATTTATACAATTTCTTAGAATTGATTCAGGATATTATCTCCAAACTAAAAATACAATTAGTTACTTCATTTACAGTCCTTTTTATAAATTAATACATGTAATTAGATTTCCTACATGCGTTCGGAAACAATCAAGATATGGTAAAAACAAAATCGTTCACGTTTTCTTATTTAAATATGGATTCTTGACTAATTTTAAACAATTCTATTCAATTCTACAATAACTGTTACACAGAAGATGTTTCCACAGTTTCGGCCGATTTCAGTATATCCTCTTTACAGACGCTTAGGTCGATTTTGTCACATCGATTAAATGTCCTTGGTTAAGAACGAACAATGGGATGTTTATGGATATTGCATAAAAGAAATAAAACTGATGCATCTTATTTCGTTTCAAGTTTGAAGAATGTATTCCCCCTTACATGCGAAAAAAATTAATTTAAATGACAGCTGTAGTTAGAGTATTGGTTAAGTGTATAACACACCTTAAGACAACGGCATTCACTGTGGTTCAAATCATATGTGGTCTTCCGGAACTCCATATGCGGACAATAGGTAGTTTACTGTTGCACTGCAGTACGCTACGGGTTATACATATCATATTGTGATCTTTGATTGACAGACATTCTATGACAATTTGCTAGGAAGTCGAAATGCCAACAATTTCAGTCTTTGAGTTCATACAAAGATTACTTCTTATGAGCTTGATAAGGTCCGAATCAGGTTCGTGGAATTTATTTTACTTATTTTAAATTTTTATTGAAAGTAATTTACGAATATTTAACAAGTTGTCACTCTTATACTTTCTTCAAATCTAGTAAGTGAACCGCAGCTGTTATATACAATGTAATAAGTATTAAATATTTTATCATTTGGGAAAGGCCTCAACTATAACGGAAAAATCTAATAAAAACTTGTTTGGTTTCTTGTCAATGTTAATCTTGAATAATGTCTTTTTTTCACATTTAGGATATATATTCCATGAGATGGCGACAGGTTGATGGCAATAAAAAGACGAAAAAAGAGGCATAATGACATCTTTGCTATTAGCGTTTCACTTTAGGCTATTTAGGTAGGGAATAAAAAAACAAAACGAAAATAGTGTAAAATAAATAAAATACTTATTAACATCTATACTATTAAAAGAATAGGTTTGCCGATTTATAGGAGACAAAGCGCGGCCTCGAGCTATTCTGCTCTATGTCGTCGAAGCACTCATAAATGAGCATCTTATGTTCGAAAATAGAGAAAACAGTCGGAAATGTACCGGGAATTACCTAAGTCTAAAAATAGAAATGGTAAAATATAGTTTAAACGAGTCGCGGGTGCACTCTTTGAAAAGAAATCTGTCACAATGTGGCTGTACTACGGCATAAAAATCACACTTACACTCCTACATTTCAAATCAGATAATACTGATATTGTTAATTATTTTATTTAAAAGCGTGATCATTTATTTTACAGACAACTATTTACGCTATATGGTTCTTTATAACATGCTTAGATTAGTTAATGTGGGAGGGGATCTAATTATTGTGGTGATTTTTAAACGCTTATCCTGCATTTCACAATAGACATGACTTCCTAATGAAAATAGGTAAATTCTCTAAGCCCGGGCTTGCGCTGGTTACCATCTAGTTATTATTGAAAATATCAAGCTCATATCAATTAAGTCTGTAACTGATAAATAAACTTGCATATGATTGAGAGATTATTTAAGTCGCTCTCTTACACTATCGGCTCTTTACATTCACCTCTGTTATAGGCTTGGACTACTTTCAACTACTTAAACTCAAAGAAAACGTTCACCAATTACATTTACAATAGTTCGGGTTTGTTCGGTTTAAATGATGGAAAGTGAAGATATCTGTCATTTGTTTTATTTCAAGCTTTCAAGCTCATAATTATCACTTTATAAAATAAGGTTGCCGAGTTTGGTAAAACATCCTGACATTGAGCCTTTCGAAGATGTGTAAAGTGAGTATAAGGAACGACAACTCTGTGAAAACATTGTATTTAAGTATGTACTTTGCCCAAGATCATAAAACTAAAACTGGTGACCAGCCTAAAATCTCAAGCGTTTGACTGTTCTTTGTTTCACCCAATCAAATGCTCGAGAATCGAGAATTATTTTAAAACACAGGTTTATGATCTTGGACCCTGATGATTTATTGTAACAATCGTCTTTTTAACCAGCGAAGCTGGTTTTACTAATCACAATTTTGAAATCGGTATCAAACCAACTGGCAAACGGCGATTTACGCATTTCAGAGAAATCAGAGTAAGTAAAGTAGTCCCCAAGTTTTTGTTACTTGTTAAAGTTGGTATTAACTACGTCATGTTGATAGGATAAAACCTGTGCGGTGCATCAATGGTCAAATTCATCTGTACGACAGTTTGATTAAATGTAAAATCTGTGCGGTTCATATTTCTAGGACTTGATCGGTGCGGTGCAACAATGGTCAAACATTGTCCGTGTCCGCGATTTTTCACAATGAAGGAAACAATTATATATTTCTTATTTCAAATAACTGCATAAACTTTCCCATCGATGGGGTCTCACTTTTTATATCATTTTTCGTGTTCATTATGTCTTTGGGATGTCAGTACACAGATTTCACTATTATATTTTTTTGCTTAAAACCCTTTACTCAATATATACGCCTTTCATCACATAGGTTACCAGTTCAGGTACCGATCAGCTGGCACAATAGTGCCATCTGATCTGGATCTAAAATTTGTGATTACTGGTCAGGAAAAATATGACCATAAAAGCGAACAGTTTAAATCCTAATCAGATCGCACAGATGTGCCAGCTGATATGGATCTAAACTGTTCGCACAAGCTATGAAGGTATATCTATGGAGTAAAGGGTTAACAGAAGCCTTCATCCAGATAAAACATGGAAACCCTTATTTCCACTATCATTTAGACAAGAGGAAGTTCTTTGCGAGTGAACCAATTTTTTTTGCTTTTTCGTAAATGGATACATGTATGAGAATCATGGCACTGGTTATTCTCAATAAGCAAAATCGCTTCGCTGGTTTTCTGTACTTTCAGTACTTTGATTTACTTTTACCAACGATTGCGAAACATCGACATCAACTTCCGGTCACCCTAGTACTAATATGACGTCAATTTGTTTCCTCACTATTTTTGTCTGTTCGAATTTCACATGAACCTGTTTGGAAACCTTTTCAACTTTTTGCCATTATAAATCAGTTGTAAAAAAGATATATAACTAGACTAGATAGGTTTTCAGTTGAACACTTGTGTCGCCCTCTGGTGCTATGTCGAAAAAAATGTACAAAAGGGGGAATAACTCCATCAAGTGTGGCTTGACCTAAAGAATTGGACATCATCACGATTGTGTTGTCATAAGCAATATAATTTGATAGTTTCATGAAGAAACTTTTAGAAATGGCAAAGTTATAGCCAACGTTAAGTTTTCGTTCAAAATCCAAGTACAAAAAGGGCACAACTCCATTAAATCTAATATTGACCTAAAGAATGTGTCATCATTGCGAGCGTGTTGTCATAAGCAACATAATTTGAAAGTTTCAGGAAGAAATATTAAGAAATGTCAAAGTTATAGTCAACGTTAAGTTTTCGTGACGGACGATCGGACAAAGCGATTCCTATGTATCGCATTTTCTTCGAAAGAACAACACAAATAACTATCATATACATATAAAATATACATGGACGATATTTGGTGAAAATTAATGTTTCACGATTTTCATTTTCAAAAGATGTATATAAAATATTTCACATTATTATTATTATTATTATTATTATTATTATTATTATTATTATTATAATCATCGTTTGACACTTTTAATTGAATAACAATTCTTCAGGCTTAAACAAAGTTGAACATTGTGTTGTTTCCTTGAAAGCTTGAAAGTGGAATCAGCATGTTCTATAGTTCTCCCACCTCTGGGAATATCATTTTAAGAAAGTTCTTATTCCAATTTCTTATACACATTTGAATATAGCTTAATTGTTTAAACAGATAAAATCTGGAGGAGATAACACTGTTTTTACTTCATTAGTGTTCAATATTCAAGAAAAAGGTTAACATAAGGGGAGAATACTGCAAGACTGGTTAATCAAGTTTTTTTTCAAAAAAATCATATAAGACTTTCGGAAAATTCACGAGGTGGTTTACCGTTATCTTAACTTTTGTATTTATTCTTCGATTATCTTCGGTGAAACCAAGAACAAGTCAAGTCAAGTCAAAGAATGTATTAGCATTTTCAAAATGAACATTACTTAATAACATACATAACACAATTTATTCTGTGATAGCAATATTTTTTTTATTTGTTGTATTTCAAAGTTCTATTTAAATTTGTTTTGAAATACGAATAACCCATGTTGATAATAAAGTGAATCATTTAATTAGGGTTCCCTTTCATTGTGTACATGATTGAGATATTATGATATAATTTATATATTATTGACATTATCTCCCTTGGGAACTTGACAGTACATTACAACAACCATTATGATACTTACTTACTGGCAGTTTTCTTGCTCTTTTAGGGGTATATAGTCTTACAAAAGACTATTGAAGATAATCAAGATTTATAAATGTCTAAGCTCTTTCGAAAAATTAACTTGTCATAGAAATATCTGATTATCGCCCCTGTCATTGCTATAAATAATACAGAGTTGCTCATTCACTCTGTTTTTTGTTTGGATTTAATAAAAGTTATAGGTTACTTATTTTATAGGTAATTTTTTTCAAAGCATAACATCATTTTAATCTCCTACTGATAACAATATATACCGTTAGATCGTATGCATTGCTGTTTAAAAAGTTTCTTAAATGTAGCTATGTCAACGTTGACCGGTATATTAGGTATTTAGAAAAAAAGCACGGCAAAATATGATGGAAAATAACGAAATTTTGTATGTCTTAAGGTATGATTGTAAGGAATGTCTGTACATTCAAAGCACTCATTACTCAACCCTTCTTAAAGTCTTTCCTTTCTAGAATTCTAATTATGGATGGTCACGGAAGCTATATTATTTATTCAGTCACAAGCTAATATATAAATTTGTAAATGGATCATACAATCTGTTCATAATGAAAAGGAAAGCTACTGAGATAATAGTTTGAAGATTACAGGACCAGTGATGGTTTGATCGGTCAAGTTTATGTATAAGAAATACTGTAGGTGGGGTAATGTTCATTCAATGAGTCTAACCGCGTCTAAATTTTCAGTTAATATTAACTGTATTGCAATATATATAATTAAACATTTTAAAAGCCACTTAACATGACAAAAGAAAATGATGGTTTTCATTAAATTTATTAATGTTTTAATATCTTAACGTATTGCAATGTTATTGTATTCAGTCCATATTCTGATATATGCTATTGACAACAGTATTTGAGTTCCTTTTGCCTAACAAATGTAAACAATACGAACTATTTGTTAAAGTGTGTTTGACCTTGTTACTTCCTGGTCGCGAAAACAAAAATTAAAAATGCTGATTTCTCTTTTCATAATTGAAAGTTCTCAATAAGGTAAGGACATCATATATTGTTGTCAGTATAATATTACCCATGTCGGTATTTAATTTGTTGGCTGCTTAAGTTTTGTGTTTAATTGTTTGTAAATTAGAATTGTAGGAAATTTTTAAGTGTAGCTATTTGTCTTTACTGTTCTAACTTTTCCTAACGTATGTTAAATAAAGATACATTATACAAATATCTCTTGGTTCAGCCTTAAAGTAACAAGCTTGGATACTTATCTGTCCACGGAAGTCTGAATATTATGTGTCACATGTTGTGATGGATGTCGTTCTTTTATTATGTGACCTTTATGGTCTTGATCTGTGAACTGTACAGATATTGACAACTGCACTTTATAGCTATCAAATACGAACCAATTAAACAGGTTCAACAAAACAATAATTTAACATAGACCCCTGGATATATGAGGGTTTTTATTTTTGTCTTGGTATTTCACAATTCTGGTTAATTTGCTTGGATATCGCTTTCTTTCCAACGCATAAATGTCAAATGTGATAAATGTATTTCTAAATATATAAGCAATTGACAACAGGGGAAAAGATCTCGACATACCGATGACAATAAGATTCACTGCACCTGTTTATTGTGTAAGCCTTCTATATAAAACATTGTCGACTTTAACGAACGTTTTAATTATTAAATTGCAACAATTGTTTACTTTAAATCTGTACAATTTCATACACTCTGGGTCTGGGTCTAACTCGAAAATTCTGTGTCTTTTCTGACACAATTTTTAAATTCGTGTTACTCATGTCTCCCCTTTTCTTTTTTAAACCACACTTGGACACTATTTTCATAACATGTTTGTCCTAGTCCCAAGACTGTTATGTTGAAATATGCACGTTCTCACTTATCTAATTATTGTAATTAATCTAAATATTGATTATGTAGAAATCCTTTCATACGTTAAAACCAGAAATAATGAAATTGCATATTACCAACAGGAGAATGTATGATAAGCAACGCTATACTTTTGACGACTGTAATACCATTCGGACCAATTTTTTCAAGACTCGACCGGTTTCGATACTAACATTAATGCTTTAATAAGATCCAATGCATGTCTTTGCACGAAATATATATCCTGTGTTCCTTTTACATCTTGTTTCATTAACAACCAAAGGAAAATTGAAAACTTCCTTTGGATTACGAATTTTCTATTAAGTAAATCAAATCAAACCTGTCCAAATTATTAAACAAAGTTTTAGTTTTACAACAGTAATTTAACGATTATAATTATTGTGCTCAGTGACCTTAAAGGTTTTAGTTGACATTTACTACAAAAAGACATCGGTTAAACCTCAGTATTAAGTCACAACGAAGAAATAAATATGCATCTTTAATCTATAGGGAATCAAAAAGTTAAGTGTTTAAGTAGTTTAAGCTATTAAAGGTATTACTTCAGATTCTGGTTATCCATAATTGCTTGCGGTGTATTTTATTTTATAAATCTCGCTTATCATTTTTGTATTGCCTGTGATAGTGGATGTGTTTTCTGCGTGCGTTTTTTTGCATCTGTCTTTCGTTAAAATGATGGAATGGTTTAAGATAAATGTTCTTTAGAACAAATGAAGCCAAAGAAAACTATGTTTTAGATTAATGCATGATAAGATATCCACAATGTGTGACTTCCATTGCTATTGTTTCATTTAAGTTAATTTCCAAATAAGCTTTAAAAGTTTTTTAAAAAATCTCCCCGTAGTTAAATGGCTGTAAAATGTCTCCTCTTACATTCAATGAGTGCTGTTATCAGTTACATCCTTTGAAAAAAAGTGAAACATACATATAAGAATTCACGACACTAACAAAACACAGCCTCCCCACGCACGAAAAGTAGAAATGAAAGAGAGCATGATTTTAAAAGTTTGTCAAATTCAAATAAGACGCCACAAACAATTAACAAAAAAAGAGAACCATTGTGGTTACCGCCTTGGAAAGATCAGTGGCAAAACAATTTGCCACAGGGGGTTTAAATCAGGTTCTAGGGTGCACCAACCTCACACTTGCCCCAATAGGTTCCCATTTCACAAAACAAGTACAAGTTGTCTTGGTGAAGTAACTCCAACCTCCGTCAGCCCAACAATGCTGCATGCAAAAGCACACAAACATATAAAACACAAAAATCTAACATCATTGAAAAGACAAAGGCGTGGGTACTCAATGATCTAACCGAGACCAGAGTAACTGGAGTCAAATCAGCAAGAACACGATGACAGGGATAAAAGAAACAAATTGAGCTTCTAGGTTCTTTAAAAGAATCCCCGTAAACCTTAATAAACTCGTAAACCCCTGCCACCGTCGTACAACTAAAAAAAAGGTAAGCATAATGATCAACTGTAGATGGGTTGATCACCAGGCCTGCAAAGCGCAATAGAATATAATGTTGGTAACCTTTCTTTTTGAGTTAACGGATGGTTTTTACAAATAACCGGGAGAAATTAACATTGCCTTTTATTTTCTTAAGTTTATAAATTCAATCCCCCTAAAATGGCTATGAAATACCTTTTTGCAATAGTGATTTTAAACTGCAACTGTATTTTTGGAATAAACCTGGGTATCGGCGATAAACTTGCAAAAGGTTTTCCTTAATTTGTGATACCGATCACCTTGTTTAAAAGATTTTCTGCTATGCAAAGATTATGTTCATTAAAATCATTAACATCATTGATAGCTCTGGAAAAGCGAACAAGCTGTGAGATATAAATTCCGTTACACCTTAAGATGATGCATGAGGAACATCCCCGTCCGTCTAAAAACGGAAAATTTACTTTATTTAAATTAAAATCACCACTTTTATCCAGTATTTTAGTAGTGATGTATCCGTTTCCAGTGGAAGGATCAAGAAAGTTTGCTTGCTTATCTGAATTGTTTGCTTTATTAAGTTGTAGTTCATTTGACTAAATTTTATTTACCAGAGATGAAAACTGGTTATTATCTGTATTCAACAAATCATTAAGGTACCTCGAGGTGTTGTTAAAGGCTGTAATAATGTCATCCTGGTGTACAGTAGAAAAAGAGAACATAAAATCTCTTTCATAACAGTATAAAAACAGCAACAACGGGTGCACTATAAGTACCCATCGACATTCATATTACTTGTTTATAAATAGATGTACCAAATCTCACCTAAATATTATCCAGTAAAATGTAAACGCCTCGATAAGGTTTTAACAGGCCTGACGGTTATAAAGCTGAGCTTGGAAACCAGTCTCAAATCTCAAGCATCTGATTGGCTGAAATGGCGACCAGTCGCCATTTCAGCCAATCAGATGCTTGAGATTTGAGACTGGTTTCCATGCTCAGCTTTATAACCTCGGGCACAGGTCTATAAAGTATATTTATCAAAGGAACCATCTGGAAAAATGCTCCATGTTGATGACACGCGATGCAGGTTTCATTTTCTCGAGCAAAAGTTTTTCAATGAGACTGGTTAGCTTGTCTCTTATTAAATTATGTGGGAGAGAAATATATAAAGTAGAGAAATCATAAGAAGACAAACAGAACGCATGGAAGTTATTTGATTTAAGATTCTTTAAAACGCCATTTGATTTTTTAAAGACCATAATGACTTTTTGCCAGTGGTTTTAAAAAATAGTTGAGCACGATACTTATGTGATACTTGTTAATAGTACTTCTAAAATTACTTTTGTTTAAATATTTCGGCCATTTTATAGACAGGTGATCATGGAATGCGGTTAATCTGAAAATACCGCATTGAAGGTTCCATGTTCATCGCCATATGCATACCATCGTTTGGGATGGATCAAAATTGCACTGTTTATTAGTGTAAATATTGAGTTGCGCTCATCCCGGGGCTAGGCGACGTGGGCAGTAATATTCATTCCCATTACTGCCCATGAACAGGCTCAATCAAACCGAGCCTGCAGTATTTTCATATTTTTCATGTTCGATGGCTTTCAAAGTTCCCTTTTCCTCTTTGATAATGTTTCTGTACGAATTACAAGTCATACTTTTTACACCTATTCCGACCCAAGAGAAATTAGATATATTAGATATACACAAAAGCACGAAATCAACATGATACACGTCTAAAGAATCCAAGAAATTCGCTTTTACGGTTTAAATTCAATCAGCCACCTTTTCTATAAATCTGAAACCTAGAAAAAAGTTAGATTTTTTCTTGGATCTTTTTGAGCCAAAGATGAATGACATTTAATTTAAATTAAGAAGATGGCCTGTCAACAGCTAAAACTCGAACGTTAAAAGGCAAGAGGTCATGGAAGAAAAAAGAATCCTTAAGGAATAAAACTAAGATATCTTCCAGATTCGTTAGGATGTGCTTCCGATCGAACGACAAAATCATATGTCAGCACGTTTTCCGTTAAGTTGCAAGGTTCAAACGTATTGGCCTTGATTCTTGTAAATATTTCAGTTTCCAATATGATTTCTATCTAGAAATAACGAAACAATTTTTCCTTCGGAACCTAGAAATGTCGTTAATTTGGCCTAGTCTTAAACCAGAGTATGACCTTCTTCAAGATTTCTAATAGCATTAACCTCAATCATCAGAGGCGTCAAATTCATTAACCACTCACCAAACTGTGTGGCTCAACCTACATCATTATCTTTTCTTTGTCTAGCAACAACATTATACATCTGTAGCTCTTAAAGTAATGGCAGCTAAGCTGTAAGTTCTTTAATTAATTTACTTAATCCAACGGTTTACAAGGCAATCCTATCATAAATCACTAACACGCGTTTAAATCTATTAACCAAGTAATACGAAGAAGCGTTTTTGAAAAAAGACTGTAATTTTCCGGTTTTTTGTCGCTCTTTCGAAGAAAAAGCGATACATAGAGATCTTTGGACGTCCGACCATCATTCCGCGGTCCGTCAAGAAACTTTGGCTTTAACTTCGCTTTTTCTATAACTTCGCTTTTTCTTAATCAAGCTTCCAGATTATTTGGCTTATGGCGACCACCTATTGATAATGTTAATTTTTTTGGGTCAATATTATCGTCTATTTAAAACTAGAAGTGTTTATCAGCCTTCTTTGTTCAATTGCTGATGAGCCATCCTGGCTTTCAATGAACATTATATTTTATCGAATTATGACGCTTTTGTGCTTGGATTTTGTCATGAAAACGTTTTCTATAACTGCCATTTCTTCATTAAACATTCATATTATATTGCTGATAACAGGGTTACGATGATGCTAAAATCTTAAGGTCTAGGTCACGTTTGACTGAGTTGGACTCCTTTCGTTACTTGTATTTTATTCTGTCGAAGTACTCGTGGGCGACACAAGTGTTCAACTGAACACTCATCTAGTTGTAACGGGGAAGATTAAGAACAGAGCAAAAGCAAAACGGGCGGATCATAATTTTTTCCTATGCTTTCAATAGAAGATTTTCTCGGACTAAAAGTCCTCGAAAATAAAACTTAACAATAAATGTCAATATCATATAAAGCAAATTCAGATAAAGGCTACTGTTTATCTTTTAATTTGTAATAGGTTATTTGTAATTTTAATTTAAAATAAAATGTTTATATCATAGAAGTATAAAATAATACATTATTTATATTGTCTATATATAATGCTTCTTTTCTATAACATTTTTTTTAATTTCGCCCAAAACAGAAGTATAAAATAATACATTATTTATATTGTCTATATATAATGCTTCTTTTCTATAACATTTTTTTTAATTTCGCCCAAAACAGCAACTTCTACAACTTTAATTTTCGAAATTGGTCGAATTAAGTACTTTCAGGCTAATGAACTGCTCAAAATGAAGCAAAAATGTCAGTTGTCACGTAACCACGATCGTAACGAATGATAGTTAGAGCTTAACGCCTCTCTTTTCTGCAAACATAATTGAAGCACTGGTTTTAGCCATTAACATCCAACATTATTGACGTTTTAAGCTGTTGTTTCAATGATGACAACACAATCTGATTTCGCATATTAAAAGCTTTGACAGGATATTACAAAACCGCATAAAACCATAAATACACCATAAGATATATACCATATACGACACAGCTTCTTGGCGATTCTTGTTTTGTATGTTATAACCAGTGTTATACTCAGCAATAATTTTCTCGTATAACATACATAATATAACATAATACGTTTTAAACATTATTTTTCTATAATATTACGCAACTAAGCAAAGACAATGTATTTTGTTTGTATGCAAGTGTTGGATGAAAAGATTGGGAATATGTCAGTGTAATGTGAAAGCATCACTTGTTAGATTAAAATATATTAACAAAGTAAAATGTAAGAATAGATTAAAGCTGACCTAACATCATCGACTTACCAATTCTAGAATATTTTTGAATTAAATCTGGGTATCGGCGATAAATCTTGTAAAAGGTTTACCTTAATTTGTGATACCGATAAATTTGTTTTAAAAAGTTTTTCTGTTATGCAAAGATAACGTTCATTGAAATCAATAACATCATTGCAAACTCTAGAAAAGTGAACAAGCTGTGAGATATTAACCCCCCCACCCCCGTAAGATGTTGCACGAGGAACAACATCGCCGTCTCAAAACGGAAAATTTACTATATTAAAATTAAAATCATCACTTTAATCATATTTTAGTGGTGACGTATCCATTTTGAATAAAAAGATTAAGATCAAGAAAGTTTGCTTGCTTATCTGAAGTGTTTGCTTATTAAGTTGTAGTTCATTAGGATAAATTGTATTTACCAGAGATGGTTTTTATCCTTATTCAACAAATCATCAAGGTACCTCGAGGTGTTGTCAAAGACTGTAATAATGTCATCCTGATGTTCGGTAGAAAGAGACAACATAAAATCACTTTCATAACAGTTTAAAACATATCAGCAACAAGGGGTATATAATAAGTGCCTTTTTGAATGCCTATTACTTGTTTATAAATGGAGGTACCAAATCTCACATAAATATTATCCAATAAAAATGTGTACGCCTGGATAAGATCTTGACAGGTCCATGAAGTATAATTATCATAAGAACCATCTGTAAAGAATGCCCTTTGTTCATTACAAGCGATATATGTTTTATTTTCTCTAGCTAAAGTTTTTTCAATGAGACTGGTTAGCTTGTCTCTTATTTAATTTATGGGAGAGAAGTACATAAAGTTGAGAAATCATAAGAAGACAAACAGAACGCCTGAAATTTATTTGAAGAATTATGATTACCCATTTTGAAAAAATGGATTTTATATAACTTAATTACACTTTCATTATTATCTTAGCAACTCCAAAAGAAAAACAAATTTTCAATGAAGCATTAAGATGAATATTATTTAAAGGAATCTGAGAGTTATAGATTGATATACTGCCTAAACAGTAAACCTTAACACAAACTTGGCATTTTTGAAAATTTCCTGAATTTATATTTACCTACAAGTGTTGTAACGAACCCCTTTCATTTCCCATTTTTTAAACTTTACTTTCGTGGGAAGTCTAAAGCCAGAATAGTGAAACAAATTTTATAATTTTCAGGCTTTGTAAACAAAATTTTATGCTGAGACGTGTTTGCAACTATCAAATTGATTATTGGAAGGACACTTTAAAACAGAAACCACATATATACATCAATGGGATGTCGTAAAGTACAAGTCGTCACCTAAGAGCAATAACGGTATAAGTACCATTGAAATATGAAGGAGATATACCGTTATTGCACTAAGGTGACGAAGTATGTTGCTGGGGATACATAGTGATTGTTAATATAAACCACCTGAATGAAACACGTAATACTTTCAAAAATAATTGTATGCCGAAATTGTGACACTTATTGGCGTAATACAATGCCACAAGCAATACTTGTTTGTTATTAAAAAAGTTTATCTCCTAATTTATTCTCTTTCTTCTTTAACGATATTGAAGGCATGTTCATAAGATCAGGTGTTGACGGAATTGATGTTAACGTATTTACAGTTTTTCTCATTCTTTATGCTAATGACATTGAAATATTTGCTGACCATATAATAAATCTTTTCACTATGGTCATTACGTTTGCAATAAGAAACAGTCAGTAGATTTGTATACAGTCAAACCTGTATAAAGCAGCCATCCAAGGGAGTGACAAACAGTGGCTGTTTAGGAATAAATAAGACGAAATGTCAGTTAAGGATATATTAAAACTGACTATTGAAGACAGGTGGTTGCTCAATGCAGGTGGCTGCTTAGGCAGGTTCAAATGTATTCAGGTATTATTTTCAATGCAACTGGTACTTTCACGGATGCCCTAAACAAGTGAGCTGGTCAAATCTTAAAGGTCGTTTTCGATGATTTTATTAATGGTGAATTGGGATTTTTTTCTTTACGTAACATACGATTCCACAACTAAACGATTCAAGTGCTGCACGAAAATAATATACACTTATGGAAAAAAAAAAACGGGTGCTTTCCAGTCAGAGACTTAACTATGACGCGTGGATGTTTTAAACTGTTGGGGATATAAAATTGTTTTTAGTTCCGTAAAAGCAGAGAATTTAAAATCAGTTTTAAATTGCTTTATGTTGGCAAGCAAGATCAATGATTCAAGTAGGCCATTTTTTATTGAAATGTATCGAAATTTTTAGATTTCAGCCTTATTAATACACTGAAACATTAATTAAAATCAAAGTAATTTTCATAGTATATGTGTATAAACTTTAGAGATAGAAAGATTGAAAGAATTTGTTAGTACTCCAATTAATGAATGTCTTTTTTATTAAATTGCAATAATCTAGAAAATGAGTATCATTTTGTTTTGCAGTTTACTATGTACAACAAATTGATGCACAGCACATACCTATTAGTAAGCGATTCTGGAAATGATCACGCATTTCATAGTTCGATGAATTGATTAAAACAGGAAATCATTAAATAATGAAAAAAAGGATTGCTTTGTCGAAAACGCTTTCATAAAGGTCTAGTTAGCTATACGGATAACGTGTTGATTTTAAGTCAACTATTTTTAGAAATAATTAGGTATTTACTCATTTGAAGTTCTTGAATGTTGATTTTTCATATCGATCGTTAATGTCTTGACTTTCTGACAAGAAATAATTGTTTAGTGTCATTTTATTCAAAGTCTACGAATATCTATATTTATACGTGTAACAATGTAACAGTTTGTATTAATTATATCTTCTAGAGAAGAGTCTCAACATTGAATTATTCAGGTACATTAGGTCTCCATTACAGTTGTTTGGATGCTTGAGATTGATTTGAAACTGGTCTTCTAATCTTATTTTTATGATCTTTGGCCATGAACTGTTGTTCAATGTGTTAGAGCTTATCACACTGTGCAATTCACAGATATTCCAATACAGTATCAAACAGATTGGCATCAACGGCTGTATACCTAGTACCCATAGTAATGCTTAATATTTGTTAATAAAAAGTTATTCAGTTGTTATCAAGAAGTAATGGGAGACAAGCGATCAAGGAGTTACATGTAAATGGGCTGAAAAGTAATTATCATTATGACTACAGATCAAAAGCTCTGTACTTTCTCAACGACACTGAAAGGTTCATATACATGTATATAAAAACTTATGAGAAAGTAGCATGCATGAGGTAGAATGATGAACACAATAATATAAAAATGTATGGAGTTATGTTTATAAAAATAAAAACATGTATGGAGTTTAGTTTACTAAAAGCGTCACTAGAATTCTACTTCTTCTTATGAAGAATTTTTCACTCTTCGACTGCAATAAGGTTTGCCTCATAAAACACTCACATCATAATATAATCGATGATTAATCCAAATTTAGAGCGCAATATGTTAAATCAGCAAGAACACGTTGGCAGACAGATGATAAATTATAAAAGCCCAAGTCAATATTCTTAAGGTATGACCATCCTAATGGGCACTATTAAGAATCCAACATCTGATTATTTTTTCATCAACTGCTTCATACCACTGACTTGTATGCAAAATTTTAATGATTTTCACCGTGTAGTTTTTGAGATTTTTTGCTTTTTTTATTTAAAAAAGTGAGAAAAAACGTGAAAGTATCCAAATTCTTTAATCGGTGACAAAATTTTTTGTTATTGATAAATTCAACGCTAACTTTTTACAGTTTATCCAAAATATGTTATATTTTACTAAACCAATTTAAGATATAATATATAAATACAGAATTTATCTTAAAATGACATTTTTTGACCAAATAAATTTAAAAAATGCATTTTTTTATATTTCACGAGACTAAATTAATGAAAATTGTGCAAAATCCTGATTGGTGCAATATACAAAAATTTACCATTTTTTTACTATATACCTTAAACAAAATTTAAACAAAATTTCAGAGAAGTTTACCGTCCAGTTTTAGAAATTTTCAAATTGATGACTTGAATAAACACTATTCTGATAGCGAAAACCCCTTTAATCTTGATTATTTTGCTTATTTTAGTTTAAATCATGAAAATTTTATATTCAATGACAGAATTACACAGGAAAAAAAAGAAATATGCCAATTATTTAAGCTCTAGGCTTACAAAAAAAATTAGCTTCCAGTGGGATTTGAACCCTGGTCCTCTTGCATGAGAGAACTCTATGCTAATTTACTACTATAGTTACCTCCCTTGGATACTCTTCTTGATATAGGTATTCATTAGGATGGTCATACCTTAAGAAACATATTGAACACTTCTGTGACACTCGTTCAATCATTTTTATATACCCATAAATGATTTGAGCATAGTGCTGTGTTAATCCATAAAAATTGATACAACTCGCCAGTTTAGTCATTCCATATTGGACAATGTCCATTTTCCAATTCTTTATTTTGCAGCTTCCTGTGTTATGTGACGTCATATGCTACGTCACACTATGTTGTCGTAATTTTCCGGCACATAACCAACTCCAAAAAAGGTAATTTCCGTCTCAGTTTTACAACCGTTACGATATTTTACGCCATTAATAGTTTTTCTACGCCATTCATAAGTTTACTATCGCGTTACTATTTTTATTTCTACTATTATGTAAACCACGTTCTTGATTAAAATTGTGTTGATTAGTTTATTTTTTTAGCGAGAAGGGTATATAATAACAGGAACATTATGACAGTATGCAGTCTGTAGGTTGGTATTATTTCTTGTTGCGTATGTAAACCACATCAGACCTTCGGTCTTACGTAATATCGTTTACATACACAACTCGAATAGTACGAACCTACAGAATGCATACTTTTATAATATTCTTTATATATCAGTGGAGTGGCAGGTAACCAAACATGCATAGCTTTGTAAAAATCGTTGGGTAACCTTTCTTTTGCACTTCAATGGTATACCATTTTCCCAAACGTTGGAAACTGTTATGTCAGTCACCAGATACTTTAATTTTCCGGTCGTGTTTCAAATTAAGCTATGATCTGTTTTAATTGGAAGTGTTTTACTGAATTAACGACAGCACGAACAGCCTCATAAATCACAATAGAAACAGTAAAACGAACACTGACCTGTAACACTTGATTGAATTACCATGATTTCCCTGGTGAATTGTATCTTCTCTATATTTTTAAATTAGTAATTTATCATAATAAAGACATTTAAGAATGACATTGTTTGCACCGTCCCTCACCTGTTAAACTTTTATTCAGATGCTTCATGTGATGTGGATATTTCTGTGGCGACCGTGGAATGTTTGAGTTTTCTCGCTTTCCCAACTTTTTAGTTCACTTTGAACATAGTGAAATATGCATATCAGAAATTGCCACACCCAGAAACACAGTCTCCCCACGCAGCAAAATATTTTCGCGAATTAAAAACTTATTGAAACTTACTGAGATAGACTTTGTAAGAATTTTGAAAATCACTGATGTTAAAAATACGCTTAAAGAACACTATTCTTTATCTTGGTTTAAAAGTGCGGGCGAATTTATTTTTAGATATAATAGTTTGTGTTTTAATAATGGATCTATGAATAAAGTGAAATATGCATATCAGGGATGGCCACAACAAGCAGACACAGCCTCCCCACACAGCCAAACAGTAGAGAGGAAAAGAGAGCATGGTATTACAATAATCAATTTCAATATGGACGCCATTATCAATTAACGGAAGTGAGAACCCAAGGGGTTACCGCCTTTTAACGGTCAGTGGCAAAAAAGTGATCTTCAAAATGATGGCATTGAACTTGTGGACGGTTAATTGCATACGAAGGTTATTCCAATTTTCTAGTTCATTTTCACTTTTTCTTAAGTTTTCAAATCCTTTTGAAATCAGTTTGAAGAAAACTAATTAATAAGAAACGGCCATTTGTTTTATTTATTTACGTTTACCTAGAAAAAAATCGGCGGGATTTCGCAGTTCACTGAATTGATATAACTATGTAATTGACTGAAAAATTTCAGTAAATCGCAGAGAATTGGCTTCTTCGGAATATATACAAAGCAATGATGTTATCGGTTGATCATCAGACGAGGCTTGTTATTCGAGCAGGCGGGCGTATATTCAGGAAAAATACTGAAAAAGACTTGGTTGCTATATTTAATTGACCGATATGCCAGTACTGATCTTATTATTGTCGATCAATATGCATTACTCTTTGAACCTACGATGGTACATTATGTAAAAGTGAAGTGATAATTTACGAATGATGTCTTCCTAAGCCTCAACAAAGGAGATGGAAATTTGAATTCGTCTCTTCTGCCTTTCATCGTGTGTGTGTTGGGTTCTTTCAAATGAACCATCTAGTACATAAATGTCTATCCTAAAGTTTTTTAAATAGGTCTTTGATAAGTTCTTTTAAATACTTCAATTAGGTTTATTTCTACATGTTAAGTTACACTATGGTTCAATTAATTGTTAAGTAAACATTAAGTCAATTAGTTATTGGTATTTAATTATTGAGTAGGGTAGATGGGATTGCGTGCGTTTAAAAGCACCAACCCCACCCACCCTAAAACACACTGACCTACTTTTGGTTGCAACTGGCCGTTCAAAGTCGATACCCTAACCCTGTTTGATTTATATTGATAGGTTATCAACAAGGAGCATGAAAACTGCTTACATGTGGTTTACTATTTATCATTTTTCTAACTAGAGTTTATTGTGTACATAAAACTCTGCTGAAAAATCACTTCTCATCGTTTCGATATAGATCAATGTTAAAAGGCTGTAAAATGTCAGAGTTAAATAAATGAAGTTGTGATGGCTTATCAGGTTTTCTGAAATGTTATGAAAACGAGACGGTTTTCTCTGAATTAGCCATAAGTTAATTTGCTTAACGACAGACGTCAAACAAAGGAATCTGTACACGTCATTACAACATCAAACATCAAGCCACCGAACAAGGGCCAAGAACAAGGAGTTATCGAGTAACTTGGAAATTGGATCAAACATCCGTTTGTCTTTTACAAAAGACTAAGCTGCACTCTGTTGTCTTGTAATGTCTATTTTATTTGTCATATAACAAACGTGTGCTAATACGTTACAGTAAGTGTAAAGTTTTAAGTTTTAGTAATAGAGAAACCCAAATAAAGTTGAGTGTAGCGAAGGTAATCAATTAGCCATAAGTTAATTTGCTTAACGACAGACGTCAAACAAAGGAATCTGTACATGTTATTACAACAGCAAAGGGCAAAGAACTCATGGCTGGAATATATTTTTTGTCGAGTAATTGGAAATTGGATCAAATACCCGTTTGTCATTTACAAAATGCCAAGCTACATGATGTTGTCCTGTAATGTCTATTATATTTGTCATATAAAAAAAATCTGATGTTACGTTTAAGTTGGTGTAAACTTATTGCTTTAATTTAATATTTTAAGTCTCGACAATCGAGAAACCAAATGGAAATTGATCGTAGCGAAGGTTATCATATGTAACGCAGCAATTTTAAATTATGTTTTAAAACATACAGAATGGTATCATGACAATTATCTAATTATCAGTGTTATAATACGAGCATTTTATACATTACTAAGTATTGCAAAACATGTTGCAAGCACTTTTGATGGCTTGTTCATGTAAAATGCTTTCATAAGACAATAGATAATAACCACAAAACTGTTGTAAACGCTTAATACACAACAAAGTGCCTTTTATTAAATCTCAGATATATGAAATATAAAAATGAAAAAGCTGGTAGAATACGTGTTTATGTTAGTAGAGTATACTAACGTGTCATCCTAGACATAATCTAGAAGTATATTGTTCTTTTGTTGTCTTAAAATAATTTTAGTCATCCTTAAATATCAGCAGAGTCTACTTTATAATATCCGTTGGTTTGTTTTTTTTTTTATTTTCTACCTATCACCATTAAGCAAATAAAATTATAATGAATATAATTTGTAATCATGACATCTGTATATCAAGCTGATTTTTTATTTTATGATTGCTAGCGTCTTTGTGTATATGAGCTGAATATTTTTTATTTTAAATAATTGTTTGTCAATATATTTGAAACTACCTGTGCTTCGATATGACGCATAGTCGGTAATATAGAAAATATCATAACTGGGACTTTTCATTCCATTCATCATTCCGAGCCAGACCATCGGCCAGAGCAGACGTGTTAGGGCACGCTCTTCGGAATCCAGGTCACAGGGAGATGGTTACCAATCAGTTTTTCGCTGCAGAGTCGTAAGACAACACGGGGGACAAGGCAGTCCGGATTGGGAGCTGGAGCCGGACAAGTGTGACCAGTGGCCCTCAAAAGAGCCGTTTCCGAGTTTTTGAACAGACATCGATGAAGGATTCCTTTCCCCCTTCCCAGCCGCCGTTCGATCGTCGCTCACGTATCACCTTCATCGACGAAGTTAGAGCTTTTTAATCCACAGATTTTAAACGTTTTCGGCTAGTATGGCCACAGGCGGGAGGAAGGTTCGTCGATGTTGCGTGTTTGAGGGTGGGACGTTTTCGGAGACTGGGAGAGGGACTCTCCCATCGACCAAGGAGAAGACCCGGTTCTGATAAATACAGACGACGCACAGAAGCCAGAAATCCAGGTCAAGACAACTAGGTCAACAGACAAAGGAAGGTTACTAAATATAGTAACAGACAACCAACCAATAAATTTCGACTACATCATCCAATAGATAACAACTTCGCAGACTTCTCAACTAGACTTCAAACTTCAGACTTCATCACAGATCATCGCAGACTACAAATCTATAGAACTACAGACATCATCACAGAACAGCTGAGAAGAAAGAAGAGTAGAAACTAATTCTAGACAGACGCCCATATGGCTTGCCGATGGGCGTCTTTAAACAAACTCAAATACATACATACTGGGACTTTTCATATCCCATTCATTTTATCTTGATCGCATTTGCATAGGTCAACCAGAGATATTACAAAACAATAAGTAAAAAAAGAACTTTGAAAGAAACCGTACACGACAAATATGAAAATATTGCAGGCTCGGTTTGATTGAGTCTGTTCATGGGCAGTAAAGGAAATGTATATAACTGCCCACGCCGCCTAGCCCCGGGTTGAGCGCAACTTAATATTTACACTAATAAACGGTACAATTTTGGTCCATCCAAAACGATGGCATGCATATGGGGGTGAACATGGAATCTTCAATGCGGTATTTTCAGATTAAAACCAGTCCATGTTCAGCGGCGTATGGTCCCCAAATAAAATAATGGGTTTGCCCTAAACGAGAAAAAAATGGGCGGAACTAAACAGAATAGAATTTTGACAAGGGGATCTGAGAATATAAATCCTGCACAGACAACGCCAAAAGCAAAATTTAAAAAGAAAGCATTTCCTTGGGGTAATTGAACAATATCCAAATCTAGTCTAGACAAAACAAGGCTATCTATGTCGCTCATTTAATATCTTTAACGTTTGGATTGAGTTTTCACATTTTTTAACTGATTGTGCTGATTTTCCTAATTCAGAAAGCGAATACACCTATTAATGCAAACATTATTTCACTTACGACTCATTTTTATCAGTACGAATTTCAACAGTCACTGTTAGCCAGTAAGACATTGTATTTATATATGTAATAATACATATAAGAATGGTTGAATGTCACGATCAGCAGATCGGGCAGATGGCTCTTATATTATGCAGATGCCATCTCTTTTATTGATAGACATCATACATCCCCGCATGTCATGAATTTTCCTAGATAATATATTTCATCTTCATCCAATGACTGTGAATGTATTTATTTATGTATCCATGCCAATGGCAATGGCCAATGAGCTCAATCCAATTAAGGGGTCACAAACGTGCTCCTTGTTGATAACCTCAAAAAAAACTCATGAATACAGATTCTTACAATCATTAAATACCCTATCTAATGATATTAATGTTTAAGTTTTGGTAGTTACCACTATAAAAATGTTTTAGAGATTACAACAGTACATGAAATAACAATTTTAAACACAGGACATGCAAACTATTTAAGAAAATCTCTCCGAGTTTCGCTCAACACGGGGCTAGGCGGCATAAGCAGTAATATGCATTTCAATTATTGCTCATTAACTAGTTCGGTGGCATTAAAAGTTCCCTTTTCATTTTTTTTGTCCCCACAGATCTCATAGCTAAAAGAACATCTCTATATAGAGATTAAATTTCCAATCAGTCAGTTCATATTATGCTATTTCTGGAATGTGCAGCCAAGTAGACATTTGCAGTCTGGGCGTAGAGCATTGAAATATAACTAGCATCTACACAATGACTACGATTATGTCCAGCTTAGTCAGTATTGCTACCCCAGTCAGTGGAAGTCAAATGTATACTTGGATTTATTCAGTGTAGATGTATCTTCAGCGGCGTCACTCATATGAATAACGGGGTAGCAAACAAAGAATTTCTGTAAATGTCTATGCCCAAGATCATAAAATTAAATCTGGAGATCAGTCTCAAATCTCAAGCATCTGATTGGCTGAAATGGCGACCAGTCGCCATTTCAGCCAATCAGATCCTTGAGATTTGAGACTGATCTCAAAACTTAGTTTTATGATCTTGAGCCCTAGTCTCAGGCTAATTTTATATCAAAGACCACATTCATTAGAATATGTTACTTTCGTGAACCATATTCTTTGTTGCATAGATTATACGTGCGGATTGCAACAATTATCAATGTGATTTTTTATGAACATAGCCTTACAATGATTTAGTTTTATTTATATATTCTTAACAAAATGCGTTTACTTACTAAGTACTTGTTTCAGTTTGTGCTGTGAGGACGTTTTCCGTTGTTAAGTAATTAACTACAAATGTATACACAGGAAATTTCTTCGAATTTATTCAGTTCACGCGACCATATGTTAATTTATATTAAAGGTGAAATTCGTTTTATACTGTATTAGGCATAACAAAATCAATAAATTACATATCTATTATATCTAGCCACAAAATAAATAACAATAAAATGAAAATATTTAGAAAAAGTGGTTACTTTGTCATTAGTAGCGTTAAAAGTATAAAATTAACATAAATCATTGATAATATGCAACCATATTAAATTTTATTTAAGTCTTATTTGAAATAATTTTAAAATTATTTGTAGTAAACATGTAAAATTGTTTCGAATATAGGCATTAGTAAAAAGTATAATTATTTGATTTGCCACAATATTGGGGTTTCAGTTAATTGTGTAAAGATGAAAATGTGTAATAATCAACATTTTCTTTTACATAAAAATGCTAAGTTATTCTTATAGACATTATAATAAGGTAAAATGAAAATAAAATATGAATTTATCCGTAAAATTAATAAAAACGATGTTAAAGTTATGCAGTTCAATATCATTTTCTTTCATTTAACTCTCATTTCAATAGATATTATTCCGGCGATGATAATTATTACCCGCTAGGGCATTTTGACAATATAATTTTTTTTATCTTTTGATATTTTATCAACTTTATATTTTCTTAGTAGTATTTAATTTTGCGAAAATCAAAACATGCATTAAAACTATTTTTTTCAAACTATATATTTTACATAAAATCTATTTCACAAAACTAAAATTCTTGTATTTTAACAATATACTTACATATGTTATAATCCCCACAACCAAGAAATTCAGACGTCATGAACTGGTCTATAATAGATGATTTCCCAACTCCTTGCGCGCCTGTGATTAGCACACGGAAATACCTATGCTGATCCTCACTTTTTGTTGTAATTAACTGAGGTATAACTAGGTTACTACAAGGTTTTAATGTATTCTCTTCCAAATCCTGTGCGCCTCCTTGTGCACCAAGCGGGCTGATGCAAGCGTCACGCTTTATCTTAAAGGAGTCGCCTCTGTTTACAAGTCCTTTAGAAGTCGTTTTAAAAGATCGAACTCTTCTGAGACCTTCCCCTGATCTTTCAGGGCGATCTCGAAATGATCTAACTCGTCTCAGTGACGAATCATTACAGCTCTTCATTAACTCCATAATTTGGATATTTTTGTCAATGTCTTGTTTCGCTTCTATGTCCGAGTCTTCCATCGGAACTGTCAAATGATCTGAACTATGCCCAAGATCGTAAGAAGACAAACTCTTTCTGCGAGTATACTGGCCAGATACATATCCTATGTCACGATTATAGTGGCTATTAGGATGTAATGAATGCGATCTTGACCTACCACGCTGTAAATTTATTGTGCTCTCCGGAGAAATTTCTTGTGTCGAAACTCTATCCTCACCGTTGGAATGTGCATCCTTTATGAAACCAAACTTCTCGATGGCGTTTCTCTGTTTGCGGCTCATTTTATGTCCAGGATCTGTCATTATTTATGAATAAGATCTCAGAACTAATATTCTTAAGCTGTTTCCAGCCATTTATGGAAAATCTTCTGTAATTTCTTGTAGGAGAGCAGTATCTTTTTAATGTTAAATGATATTTCAGGCTTAGTACTTTTTGTAATTAGGCATCACGCAGGGGTTACGGGATTCACATTTCTCTAAATGGCGGTGATTTGCATTTCTTGTTAATAATATCGTTCTAAGCATGAACGACCCTAGTCATATGGGAGCTATTACGTATTCATAAGTTCCTTGATACGACTACAGAAGTACGTTCATCATTATTATCGTGCTGTAACCCAGTAGCTCATGAACCAAACGGTTCTTCTCTTTCCGTCGATGAGTAAAATGGCTTAATATATAAATCCCGCATTTATTGAAGTGTTCTAACTCTGTCCACTGTTGCTGTGCTAACAAGTTAAGAAGTCCGATTATTTTAACCTTTCCACTGTTTCCTGCAATTGTTAAAAACTGCCTCGAATATCAGTTTAATCCCCCGGGAGGTATAATGTGATGAATCGTTCACAACCTGTCACCATTCATTTGACTATATGCAAAAAAGCAACAAGTCACACACGTTTACCGCAACATGTGTTCAAAATTGATTTTCTATAAAAGATTTCCTAGTCCTATCAGAAGATGTCCAATTAATGGGAAATTCGTTGTATTGATTGGGCTCGTAAGAACTCTGTCTAAAACGATCAATGGCTAACGATACATGACAAGTAAACAATCAATTAAGTAGTTGAAATCAGGTCAGACTTGAAATTTTCAAACATTATTTATTATAATATTTTATGTCAGTTCTAGTATATACAGTCCTTTTACGGGTCACGATAATTAACTGAGGGAAAGTAATGAGGACATGATATTTAGTTATGTGATCCTAATAAACATCACTTTTATAATTAATTTTGAGTTCCGATTTAAATATTAAATGTTATATGAAAATTAATATCAGTTCAAATGAACAGCTGTCTTGTTTACTTAGGAATGTCGAGTCGTGTTTCGGTTTAGCAAACACGTCATTTGTGATATCTGTAACATATATGGCGAAAACTGGCTAAAATTTCAAAAAAAATGTAATGAAAAATAATACCTTTTACTCTCTATTTTAGTAAAGAAATATGTTTATCTTATGATGCATTCAAAGTCGGACTCATGCTCTAATTACCAAGCAATTGCTTAAAAAAAAGAAAGAAAATATTTTTTTTATCAGTCTATGAAATTAATACCTGTACCATGTATGTGTATGCTATCCTACATTATGTTGTGTCGATTCGTCAACAGAATGTTTTGCTTTCTTGGAAATTCGAGAAAGACTTCCATCAAGCCGTGTTTGTAGTTCAAGGACAAACCATATTAATGTATTATTTAAAAACCCTGACATTACCCATATGCCATATTGTAGACAGCTGTATCTAGATATCTGTATCATTTTTTCCGTTGTTTCAAACAGCAATTCCAGAATTCTAATACAAACAATATGTTTCCTGTTTTGGTGTGTCCTAAAGCATTTAATCATATGAGTTCAGTATCTAAACGTAAATACAGCTTCATGCCACTATATATCTTCACTTTTATTTGGCTGTTGGTTTTGAATGTCTATAAACACTTTCTAAGTGTGTATAACCCTAACCTAGGAGCAATATTTAACTGCACGAATTAATGCTCGCTCGAAAATGCCATTCTTTTTCAGCTTCTGCGTGAAAAACTTCGTTTTCACAAAACTAAAGACACTTCTGTATTGAAAATATGACCCCTTTGAACAGCTTTGCGCAATTTTTTTCAGACTTTCCTGAACTGAATATTGATTGATAACTGTTTATGACTTGTTGTTTCCATATTGTAGATTTTATCACGAGTCCTCTTTTCTACGTTATAGTGCTCTTCACTAGAACAAGTGATTAGAACAAGAGATTTCCACAAGCATTGAAGAACGCAATACTTTTAGCGACTTTAGGGCAAAAATATATTTCATTTATGAATGTTAAAGTTCAATTTCTCGTGTTTATACACAAGCGAGCTTACTGTTTCCAATTGTCAAAAAATGGAAATGTCTTCTATCATGTTTTATTAAAAGATTTTCGTGAGCATATTAACAAAAGCCCTAGGGTTGCCATAGTTTGATTTTTCAAACATTTGTTGTTTAACAAGAAAAGTATGATATACATGGTCGACATTTGATGGAAGTAGAAAAAATAAGTAGATTGCTTTTTTCATCTTCACAAACGTAAATAAAACAGTTGAAATAGTTTAAACATATGTATTGTATTCATTGCTTGACAATTACGACACAATCAAATTTCAGCCTTAAATAAATGTGTTGCCGTGTGTTCGAACTCAGTTGAGCATCAAAGCTTTCTTTTTCAAATATGGCAAAAAAGCAACCGCAAAGCTAACAAAACCGCATTTGGAATGTATGATGAATAAGCTTGAAAGTACTATAAGAGCTTTCTTAAATAAGGCTTTACCAGCCTCGGGGTTTCTCATCTTATAACAACAAGTTTAACAACAAGTTTATTCGTACACTCAATACATTTTACAATGTACACATGAGGAGGAAAGACAATAATACAGTTACATGAACGAGGCTCTGTTACAGCATACAACAAATGCGGGAAGAGCTGCCCATAGCACTTTTATGGTTAGCACCATTTAATACACAAATAAAGTGGTTTTATATACATTTGTTTACATATAAAGATAAATAGTATCACTTGAATAGTTGTAGTATCGATTTAGTAAAAATACAAAATTTTCTATATTCTGATTTATTGTTTGTATTAATATTCATCAGAGAGTCAAAATGAATTATGTTAGGCGATCTTTAATAAAGCGGTTTTATATATCGTTGTCTTAGTTGGCTTAATGCATAACATTCTAATAAATAATGGAATTCATCGCCTATACCGATATGGCATAATGTGCAGCGGTGTCTTCAAGTGGTATACCGATCCAGGAGCCGGTCTCGATTGGCAATTTATGATTTTTTGTTTTGAATTTGATAACGTGTTTTAAGTATCTGTAATCTGTTTCAATTAGATATTTTTCAAAACCGAAATTATGTTTAAACAATTTGTAACTTCTACATTTACTCTGATTTTCAATGTTAGAATACCATTCGTTAATAAAAATGTCCGATAACTTTTGTTTAATGGTTAATGTTAACCACTTGCTATTATTAAACAACTCGTGTGATTCCCAAATATTCATGAGTCCACATTCAACAAAAATATTTTTCACGTGTTCTATCCAAAGAAATTTATGATTATTTAGATATTTGAAATTACTCAATATTATAGAGTATATTTCTGAAGACAATTTTCTTTCATTTACAAGTTTGCACCAAAATGAGATCATTCGTTGTTTAATATCTATAGATAGAGGTTTGACGCCGGTTTCACCATATACAATACTATTCGGTGTACTAGATTTCACGTTAAGTATCATTTTATAAAAATTTAAGTTGTACTCGTTCGATTATTTCTATATTGCCATATCCCCAAATTTCACATCCATAGAGTAGAACTGGCTTAACTGTTCTCATAAATAGATCTATTTGTGTATAAATTTGTAAACATAAGTACTTTGATTGTTTCAAGAGGCTATACATTGTTTTAGTTGCCTGTTTGGCGATTTCTTTATTTGCGTTGTAAAACGATCCACTTCTACTAAATAAAATACCTAAATAATTATATTCATTAACAATTTCTAGTTGTTCACCATTATATGTGAATTGGTATCGTTGTTGTCTGTCTCTAGAAAAAAATCAGAATTTTTGTTTTAGTTACATTAAGCGTAAGGTTCCAGTTATTACAATATTGGGCATAAGTATCCAAAGCATACTGTAAACTTTGCGCAGACTCAGCAATAATAACCGTGTCGTCAGCATGTAATAAAATAAACAACTTAACAAACATTAATATAGATTCATCAGACGTGTGTGTGTTACAGAAAATAAGGTTTGTTTGGTTTTGCGTAACGAAAAAATCATGTAGATCATTGAGATACAACGGAAATAATAAGGGGGACAAGTTTTCACCTTGTCTTACTCCGATATTAGAAGGAAAATAATCAAATATAACATCATTGACTTTAAGACAAGATTTTGCATTTTTATATATACTTTTGATAATCTGTAAAAAATTGCCGTTGACATTTTGTAAAACAAGTTTTGACCATAACCCATTTCGCCAAACGGTGTCAAATGCACTTTTAAGATCAACGAATGCGCAATATAAAACTTTCTTTTTTGATTTTAGGAACTCTATTAGGCTGTTCAAAATAAACATATTATCGACAGTTGAATATCCTTTTCTAAATCCAGCTTGAAACTTGTTTAATAATTCACTATCATCAGCAAATTTCTGAAGTCTATTATTTAATATAGCGGTAAAAAGTTTACCAAGACAACTTAAAAGAGTTATCGGTCGATAATTTGAAGGCTCTTTTGGATCCCATTTGTTTTTGTAAATCGGAATAATGGTACCAATTGTCCACATAGATGGGACTAGGCCTGATGTAAAAATTATATTAAATAGTTTAAGTAACATTTCTTTTATTTTTGGAAAATATATAAAAGTTCTTATTCTTCTTTCAGGCTTATACGATTAATTAATTTTTAGAATTGAACGATAATGATGTACAGTATGTAAAACATACATGTTTAGTGAGCTATTGATTTTAATGAAACTCTGTGACGAAATAATCTGAAACATTAAAATGGTTGCAATTATTATTTCAGCCAATTGCAATGTAGAATTCAAATATTTCGAACCATAATACTTAATACTCATACTGTTGCGCGTCCAAAAATGTTTATTATAGGTTGATTTGCTCAATATTATTGTTCGAATATGTATGGTTCGTTACGATGTTTATAGTTTGCAAGAAGGTGTGGCTTATAAGTCAGATGCAAAGGAAATGATATAAATCTTGATTATTTTGATTTGGTGGCTGATTAAGGACTCCTTAAAATGCTTACCACAGGGATTGACCGGGCACGTTACGTCACACAGTATTTTCCATCAAGACTGGGATATAATCCCATGGTTATTTCAGACAAAGAAATCGCATAATTCGCAGTCTAACGTATTCTTATACAAACACTTATACGAGCATTTAATAACTTTTACCATTGAGTTTGTGTATACCCATATAGGGTAATTTAGGCGACGAGTGCTTGTCAGTAACAAAAATATACTACTCAACAGTTGATAGGGATCGCGTTTTGAATATCCCCTTGATGGTAAACCAAAAATAAGTGATTTTATACATTTAAATTATTCTAATGAGATACCTGGAACAAAGCTGATGTCAAATAAATAAGTTTGCAGAATCACAGAAAACGTCTAAATGTTTCACACTTACTTATGTGAAAAATACACACAATCTTATAAGTGATTATTAACAAATTTTGAGTAGAACATGTGTATAATTTCGACCATTACATACGTTATCGTTTATTTGGAGGCTTATATGAAGAATTAAACGGTCGCCCAGCTGCGCTTGGCCTAACCGTTTGATTTTCATGCAAACCTCCAAATAAACAATAGCCTATGATACATAATAAGTTAATTACTTTCCTGTGAACCCTCTAATCTATATTGGGTCAGAATAGATATACACATTAAGCATCATCTAGTAATAGTGTAATGTAAATATTGTGCGTGACGCTTAGTTTGTCCGGATAAACATCACATTAAAAATACACTCTCTTCTGTTTTCTGTATGGAGACGCGTGTTTATTTTTATTGAGGAGAGGCCTCGGTTTTTGTGTAAAAAGAAGGGGAAGTTTTCTGTGTTGATCAAACCGAGCCTGCAATATTTTCATATTTGTCGTGGTCGAGGGTCTTCAAAGCTCCCTTTTCATCTATCTGAGACGGTTTGATGTTTTCGGTGGGGAGATTCATTGATGTTTTTTGTGTGGGGAGGCGTGGCTATATTTGTGTGTGGAGAGGGTTTGCTGTTTTCGGTGGGGAGATGCATTGCTGTTTTCTGTGTGGGGGCGTGGCTTTCTTTTTTTGAATATGAGTGGTTGCTTTCTGTGGGTAGAAGCACGTTTGTTTTATTCTGTGCAGAGTGGTGTGTTTTTCGGGTCGGTGAGTGTGTCTATTTCTGAGTGGAGAGGCATATTTTTGCTGTGTAAAAGCGTGGCTTTTTTCTGCGTAAAGAGGTGTGGCCTTTTTTGCTGTGTAAAAAGAGTGGCTTTTCTCTGTGCAGAGAGGTGTGACATTATTCTGAAAAGTCTAATGCACTTCAGGCTTAAAAATAGTCATCTGCAATTTTTACATTTTCAATTTCATTTCGGGAAAATTCATTTTTAAGTGCATTCTGTTGAACTTTTTTTCTTAACACATGCACGTGAATCGGCACAAGGTACCAAATCAACACAACAACAATACTGGATTTTATGATCCGACACTTGTCGGATAGATAAGACTTAAAGTACAAACATGGTTTTAACACCCATAGCAAATTGTTTGCCACTTACCGTTCTTAGGCGGTAACCCATCAGGTTCTCATTTGTGTTAGTTGTTTGTGGTTTCCATTTTTAAATTGATAAATTTTATAACGCATGCTCTCGTTTCCTCTCTACTATTTTGCTTTGTGGGGAGGATGTGTCATCTGGCTGTGGCCATTCCTGATAAACATATATCATGAATTCCTGAATACCCAATTTAGAGGGAGTTCTGTTACGAAACCAAAGTGATTGTCAAGTTCAAATATTCCATTCATACACCTGTATATAGAAGGATCAATCAAAAATACAAAACAATGCTGCAGACGTCATTTGTATTGGAATGACGAGCACGCTATACTGTTCGAATTATTCCCAGAGGAATAATTGCTTCAAATTAATTTCAGTAGCTGAAATGTCACATATTGTTTAAGCAGATTTAAAGGGCTTCACGAACGACTAATTAACTATCGAACGTTTCAAGGCGCTTAATTACACTAGCTTCTGTGCCAGAGTTCACAACTCATGTGCTGCGAGAGAATTGCATTTTTTGAAAGAGTTTTAAACAAAATTGAATAGGCATTACCTTTAATAACCTGAAAAAGCTCTAAATCAGAACTGACAACCTAATCAGTTCCACGCAGACTTCATTTCAATCAGTCGGCTTAATCGATCATAAATCTGAAGGCGTTATATCTGTAGCAGTCGCTCAGTAAAATATATTCAGAGGTTACATATTGGTTAAAAACCCTAAAAAAAACCCTCAAGGTTCTTTACATAATTGAACATATCATTTGGTCATGATTAATGTGTCGAAAACACACACACTTCAAACCCGAAAATTTATTTTAAAAAGGATTGGTTAATTGCGACGTGAACATTTGTGAAATATCGCACCGTGATCCAAACTTAGAACTGGTCGTTATGGATAAGATGTAGTAAGTTAATCAAAGGGCCTGAAGCATTATTATAAATGAGAGGTAAACACGCGTAGACAAGTCGCATTAGAGAAAGTACGCATCCCCACTATCTTTCATTACATGTAAACCATGTTGCCAGAAACCTATTCCGATTCCTTTGTAGTTTTTATAAAAACTGTGTGAATGATCTTTTACCGAGAAACACCTCAAATATTCAAACGAAAACGGAAATGAACATTTTAAAAACGGAATGGCTTGGTATGTCGGAATACTTCAAACGAGAAAATAGAATTTCAATGCTTTTTTAATAAATCCGTCAATTTTTGTGCCCATGTTTATTTTACTACCCTTCTACACTTCAGAAATCCGGTGAAATAGCGAGAATTTAATGTCGCCGAGTTTCCTGAAAAATAGAATAGTAGGAAAACTAAGTTTGACCAAATTAGATAAAAGGAAAATATTGGAAAACCACCGAACACGACAAATATTAAAATATTTCAAGCTCGGTTAATTACTCCAATATGTTTTAACAATATTATTTCTTGTGTTTTAAAAACGGATAAAAGTAAAGGACATTAAAAGTTATGAGTTACATCTATTTGTTCACGTGTCGTCGAGATTTTACATTTCACGCAACCTTCCTGACCTTCCTCGATATGCTCATGTACAACTAACAACACATATATAAACCAGTATTAAGTGCATAATTAACAACTATTTATATAAAATGTTAAAACAGTCAACTAAACAATAGTACCGAAACTATAAAGCTCGAACAAGCTATCAACCCTTTGTTAAAACTCAAATAATACTTACCATGTTCAGATAAACATAACGGTAAAATTCTGTTCTTCATTAACTTTTCATTATTTTTATCAACCGATTATAATAAATTATGATTACATATTTTCCTAGCAAAAAAATGACGAAACTCTAATGAAACATGAAAAAACTTTTTTCAGATAAATCATCGTTACCTTTTATCCTACTTTTTCAAACTATTTGAATATCACATTTTAATCGGTCATTTCTTTTAAATTATACTTCAAACTAACTTTATGAAAAAGATGAAAAGGGGAACTTTGAAAGCCATCGAACACGACGAATATGAAAATATTGCAGGCTCGAGGTTTGATTGAACCTGTTCATGGACAATAATAGAAATGCATATTACTTCCCCCGCCGCCTAGCCTCGGGTTAAGCGCAACTCAATATTAACACCAATTAACAGTACACTTTTGATCCATCTCAAACGATGGTGAGCATATGGCGGAAGACATGGAACCTTCAATGCGTTTTTTTCCAGATTAATACGTCTCATTATAATAAATTATGATAACATATTTTCCTAGCAAAAAATGACAAAATGAGTCTTAACAAAGGGTTTTTTTCAGATTAATACGTACCATTCCATGTTCAGCGGCGTATGGTCCCCAGATAAAAGAATGTGTTTGACCTAAACGAGAAAAAAATGGGAGGAACTAAACAGAATAGAATGTGACAGGTGATCTAAGAATACAAATCCTGCATATCACAGACAACGCCAAAAGGCAAAATTAAAAAAGCAATCAGTATATCATTGGTGGTGATTGTGCAATATCCAAATCTATATTAGCTGGGAAATGAAACCACCCATGTCAAAACTGGTTGAAATATTAAAACAAATGTAATTTTAGAAACACTATTAACATAGTACATAAGTATCGTGCTCAACGACCTTCAAAGGACGTAACTGATAATAGCACTGATTGAATGTACAGGGAGACTTTTTACAACCGCCTCAATACAATACATCATTTCAATATAGCAAATATAAACGGTTTTTTGTTGTTGTTGAATGCTGACCCTTAAGTTTGTTTTGATTTCCGTTTATATATGGCAATAAATGCTTAAGTTTAAAGGCATTTTATATTGAATGTAATTTTATCATGATTTAATAATACTTGTGGACAAGAAGTAAATAATTTTTAGCATTAACACTAAAATCCCATATTTTCAAACTCTTACTATGCGAAATTAATAAATGAACGAACATGTTTCTGCAATATCATGATGTTTATTTGCTTTTAAATAAATGATTGATAAAACAAACTTTTAATGCGTATTCT
This sequence comes from Corbicula japonica, assembly GCA_038501625.1. Taxonomy (NCBI): domain Eukaryota; kingdom Metazoa; phylum Mollusca; class Bivalvia; order Venerida; family Cyrenidae; genus Corbicula; species Corbicula japonica. The sequence continues at coordinate 731,216 of JAZAYU010000193.1, forward strand.
ATTCATATTTAATGTATTCATTACGATTAATTTGGTAAGATAGTTTTTAGGATAGGGTATTTAAAGTTTTATAAAAATGATTGTTAGACTGGAGTATTCATAACAAAAGTTTCTTCTGAGTTGTAACTGAGTGGGGAGGCTGCGTCTGTGTTTTCACGACGGTGGCAGGGGTTTAACAGTTAATGACATTTTATAGGGAAATCTTTTAAACTGGCATAGAAGCTCAATCTGTTTCTTTTGTTTCTTTCATAGTGTTCTTGCAGATTTGACTCCAGGTGCTCTGGTCACGGTAAGGTCATTGAGAAAGCACATTTTTGCTTAAGAATGCTATTAACTTATTATGTTTTGTATAATGGTTTGCTGTTGGTTTCCTGTTGCATGAATCATTGTAGAATTGATGGTTGGGGTGGAGCTAATGCACCAGGACAACTTTACTTGTTTGTTCAAATTAGAACCTATTGGGACAAGTGTGAGGTCGGTGCATGCTTAAAGCTGGTTTAAAATCCCCAGAGGCAAATAGTTATGACGCTGTGGTGTCGTATTTAAATTAGACCATGTTACAAACCCTAGATCTATTTGTCTGTCTGCTTTTTGGCACAAATCTCACACTTCAAGCTCGTTCTAAATATCATATAGAGGTGCGTAAATGACAAACAAACCAATACCTTCGAATCATTTCTTGACCTCTCCGTAGATTTCCATTTGTACTGAGGAGATACGAACCGGCAATTGTTTTGCACCACACCGTAAACAATGAAAAAGCACTTACGCAGAAAAAAGGTCCTGGCAATGATAAGGATGTGTTTTTGTGCAGTTGAAAGGTTGTTGGTTAAAGTTTGCAAAAACTTAAACTAAAACCTTCAACCTTGGTTCAAGTTTGTCAGTTGTCAAGTTGTCAGACAAAGAAAGGGAAATGATTATACCATACTTCTCTGTTTGCGGATAATGATTGATGGCAGCGGGGGGAAATTATCAAATGTTTTAAGATCCCATAACCCAGTCTTTCATTTACGTTTATAAATTAAGATTCTTATAATTACTTCTTGCGTGACACTTAACACTTCAAATTCTGCAAAAATGAACTCTCTGTAAATCTCTTCCTAGAAAAGTAATTTCGGCTTTGTTGACAAAGAAATATAATAGGATTGCTTCCGCTCGGTGCATGGACACTTTCACTGTGCTCATATATAATAGATGATAATCGCAGGTTTTCTCCCACTTACAGAAAAAGCTTTTTCTCCGTGCATGTCAACTGTTCTCAGTAAGAAGGCGTGAAGGGTTTTTGAATTTCAAGAATCCTTCATAAACCAACTTAATCATATTTGACCACGTTTTTTGCAACTTTTGAGAGTGTTCGTGACGAAACCAGATCATTAATAGTCAGAAAATGAAAGTTATCTTTTCCAGGGTGGCGAAACTACTCACGTGCACTTTAATGAAAGGAACACACATACACGTCTTTTCTTCTCCCTATTTTGAAATTGTTGTTTATAGTTTTTTTCAATACTTATTCTAAAAAAAACTCAAATGCACGGAACATCGGAAAATATATTTCATCAGATATATTAAAGAGTTATTTTCACTACATTCCAACTTTTTCACGTACACGAAAATAAGTGACTTAAATACGGACAGGAACACACGAGGCTCGACATTGTGTTGGACATTCTGATTTAATTTTATATGTTCACATCAAAATACCATGTTATCTCTACCTTAATTTCCGCCGCTTATGTCTTGTCTTTCAGTTAATGTTAACATGTGCTTGACGTATTTTACAGATATCGATTTCTAAAGAAGATTTCTATTGTCATGGCTGAGATAGAACTTGAAGCTATTTTGTCGGTCTACCCCATGTGATGCTTCAAACGACTTTCTTGGAAACCATCACTTTGATGTAATGACATGGTAAGATGAACGTCACTTTCTTCTACTTCGCAACGGATTGCTGTCGTTTATTTTAGAAGGTTTATTTTCCAAATGAATAACTTGATGGAGTGTTTCACGTTAAGGGACATGATTGGTAAAGAATCTCGTATCTGAAAGTCTGACAGTTCATCTTAATAGTTTGTATAACAAGAAATCACCTTAAAGAACTGGAAAATTTATCAAAATGAGATGAATTGCAGACTATTAACATAATTTTGGAAATTCTAGAGTAGTTTTTAGAAAACATTATGATGTTTCTCAGTGCAAAAATAGGATACACCTCCAAATGGCACTTAACCTGTTACTGCAAAAAGTGGTGATTATGTCAACATTTAACCAAACAAACGCAACTAGACTTACATTATACGAAAATCTGACGTGTTCTAGACGTAAAGTAAAATAATGATCAGGCGATTGCTGCCTTAATGAGTATTTTAAGGCAGCAATCACCAGACAGACAAAACAAGCCTCTCCAAACAGCTAGAATGCAGAGAAGAAAAGAGAATGGGTGTACAAAATGCATTTTCTCAAATAAAACACCAACAACAATTAACAAATAAATAGAACTTGGAGCGGCGGGAAGCAAAACAGGTATCCACCGGGTGTTTAAACCAGGATCTAAGGTGCACCAATATCACACTTGCCCCAACAAGTTGTCAGATGAAGAAACATATTAAATAGCTCCAACCTACCCATTTACTCGACATTGTCGCTTACAAAAGCAGACATTTGTATAAAAACATAAGAAGCTATTTTTCATTGTCAAGTAAAAACAGCGAGGGCACTCAGTGACCTGATTGATACCAGAACACATAGAGTCAAATTATTAAAAAAGGATGGCAGGAATAAAAGAAGCAGATCGTGGTTCTACGTAAATTGAACAGATTCCATTAGAAACCTGCATAAACTCTTAAATCTCTTGCGCCGTACATAGAGGTGCTGTAAGATAGTGCAATTACTGTTTAATTAGGAAGCAGAGAGTAATATACATAAAAGCGATCCTTTTATTGTTATTTATCGTGAAAATGACACACTACCCAAGCCTTATATATCGTATAATGTTATTGTTTTATGGTTCAATTTCTACTTGTAATGGTCTTTTGGAACAGAGCAAAAAACGGTAGTAGACAACTACACCCTGGCTAAACTGGTACGCTTCGCGACGGGCACTACGAGGCGATCACGGCATATGCAACGCTTTTAACCGGCATAACCAGTGACAATGTAGGAGGTTTTGTGTGGTATGGTAAGACAATCGCAGAGTTTTTGCCTAGATTTCTAAATAATGCACCAACCAATAGGCCTATACGGCTGTCAAGTCATGAGACTGCATAATTCTAGTCTTCTCCTAGTCCAGAATATGGTAGTTTGCTCCAGTTCACCCTTTACTCCATAGTTTGGTTTATATTCCAGGGTTAAAGGTTATAAAGCTGAGTTTGGAAACCAGTCTCAAATCTCAAGCATCTGATTGGCTGAAATGGCGACTGGTCGCCATTTCAGCCAATCAGATGCTTGAGATTTGAGACTGGTTTCCATGCTCAGCTTTATAACCTTGGGCACATGAGCGAACTGTACAGATACAGATCAGCCCGCAAGTCCGTACTGTCCGATTAGTATCTACTTTCTTTGCTTTTACAGTCTTCAGATTATTTCTGACCAAGAATCTAACAATCTAACAGAGTCCTAATCAGACGGCAAATTTGTACCATTTGATCTGAATCTACATTGGACACAGATGCAATAAAAATGTGAAGTAGAAGGTTCTTACGGCGATAATAATACGGAATTAGTGAACATATGTATATATTATAAATTTCAAGGCGCAAATCACAACCAAAGAAGATAAATCTTACTGCTTATTGGAACTGGAAATCAACTAGACGACAAATCCGGGATTAGATTACTAGGAAATGAAACTATAATTAAACTAAAAAAATAAATGGAAGTTACGGAACCACCAAGTTCTTATTCAATATGATATTAGAGGTCTTCATATTGTCTGACAGCCGCGCCATCAAAGAGGTAAGCAAAGTGATCAGGGCTCAAGATAATAAAAACTGAGATTGGAGACAAATCTAAAATCTCAAGCAACTCATTAGCTGAACTGGAGACTTGTCACAACCATGTCTTTAATTTCAGCCGATCAGATGCTTGAGATTTGAGGTTGGTCCTCATTTTAGTTCTGTGATCTTGATATATTAAAATATATACATGTATTAACAATTATTTTATTTCAAAGACACGTACACTTACCTTTGAAAAATTAAAGGTTTTATACCGAGAGACACCTGAAATATTGAAACGAAAACCGAAATTAATATATTACAAATGGAATGGTTGGGTATGCCGAAATGTTTCAAGCAATAAGATAGAAGTTCAATACCTTTATCATAAAAACGTCAATTTTTGTGCCAAAATCCATGTTTGTATTCGAATTTTATTCCTTCTCTAATACACCGGTGAAGTTACGGGAAATGTAATGGCGCCGATTTCTATTGACAGAGTTTCCTGGAAAGTTAGCATCACCCTAAAACTAAGTTTTACCAAAATAGATTAAAGGGGAACTTTGAAAGCCACCGAACACGACAAATACTAAAATATTGCAGGCTCGGTTAATTTCTTTAATATGAGCTAACAGTGTTATTCATTAAGCGTAAAGTAAAACATTTTTAGTATTTTCAAATAATAAACGTGTTTAATTTAACCATTCACATTATACGTGACATAAATAGTAATGTTAAAACGCCGTTTTCGTCCGTCTTTACCACTTTTGATACGTGACCATAACTTAAGAACAATGTAAAACCTTAGTTCATTCCAAAATTTATTTTTCATTTTTATCCGGCCTAAGGACCATTTAAAAACAAACGTATGTAAATTATCTTTGGTAACATATTTGCCTTTACCAGTTAAGCACGAGTTTTCATTCTATGGAAAAGACTATATTACTGGCTTTTAAAGCTTGCGCATATCTTTAACGAGATTTTATGGGTTTTTGTTGCACTTACGATAAACTAATATAAAATATCGAACAATAAAAAGATGTGGACGTGGAAGAAATTCTATATTTTATCATTCCCAATTGATTTTAAGACAACAGATGCGTTTTTAAGCTTTATATACGAAAATATTAACATAATTCGCAAATTTCAAGAACTTCACTTATCGCAAATTTAACCAAAACACAACGTGCTGAAAAAAGCAAATACTGCTTTAAAAACAGGTAAAGTTAGCTTCACAATTTTGTAAAGTTTAGAGAAATTGATGAAGTAATGACGGTGAAATAAGTTTAAACATTATCTGGGGTGAACTGAACGTCAGTCATTAACTTTCGTTTTCGGTGTTTTGATGTGCATTTTCCTGTGAACGATCAACAACAGTGTGACAAATTTTTAACCAGCGATAATTCAGTTAACTTAAGAGAGTTCATGCATTACAAGCTTACCAAACCCCTTTAAAAATGATTTCTGTATACTTTGCGACATGAACAGACATACGGACGGACAATACTATCACTGTATGTCAACAAATTTTTATTATTGAGAATGTTGAATAGTGTCAAAACAATACATCAAACGATTTTCCGTACTCGATTATATCTGCTCCTGGTCCCCGCCAATAAATTCGCTTTCTGCTCCATGGACCCGCCCATTTCTATACCCCAGCTCTATTCACCAAGCCTTCGCCAATTTGTTAAAAGTCTGTTTGTGCTAATATTTAACATATTGCCAGGGGAATGATTAAATTTTCCAATAGTGCTTACAGATTTATGCAGATTTTCAGATCTATGGAGCATTTTGCTATAAAACGCAGAACTTCAAGATTTCATCACAAACTTCCCTATTTAAATCGCGATTATTTTGTTTATTATGTTTATTATCCCTTCTACCACTTTAGAATTCAACGAATATGTACAGAATTCCTTTGGCTTTTAAAATCAGCCGATATTTCTTTCCAAGAGTTAATCAAATCAAAACTAGGGAAAATGATTATTACTTACACCGCTGTCAAGTACGAAAGAAAAAAACTTACCGTGTCTGCGCCTGGATGTGCCGTCCGCTCCTGGCTCTGCCGGTTGACGGGTGTGTTGCCGTCGGTTCTTTTCTTTAAAAAAAAGTATGTTTAAGTGATGAGAACCGATCACTTTATCAGTTTACCGAAAATCATCACCGATGACATGACGACAGCAGTCGATTGGTCACAGATTGAATCCCTATTAACCACCGATCAAAACCGACAAAATCCCACGCTTAAATTCTCATCTTTTTTTCTATCGGTGGTAGGTATTAGTTGATCGGTTGCTTATCGGTGGCCTATCGGCGATATCGGTTGTAGACAGGTTGTCGATCGTTCACAGCGGTTGTAGACAGGCTGTCGATCGGTTATTTGTAAAATATTTTCACCGATCGAGAATTTTAAACATGTTCAAAAATCCCAATCGGTTATTTTTCACCGACAGAACATATCTTTTCTCAAGAGCAGTTGATCGGTTGCAAACAGGTGACCAAAATGTGATATCGGTATTTAATACGTTGTCATCGGTTCACCCCATAATTCGGCTGAAAAACTCACCGATCACTCACCGATGGCTCTGTGTAACTTGGGTGTAAGGCATGTCGCTTATCCGCACTGAATATGCGTATTATGAATAGCCACATCGAGAAGACCCAGCCTTCCAACACAGACAAAAAGTAGAGAGGAAAGGATAGTTGCGGTTATAAAATGTCCAATTTCAAAATGAAAACCCAGGGGATTACTGCATTGGAACGGTCAGTCCATCAATGCCGAACAAACAAATACCTTCGAACAAATTCATGACCTCTCCGTAGAAGATCCGGCCAGCGCTTCGTACTGTAATATAATAAGCAACTACAGCGATATCAAATCGTACTCGATGAGCCTGTCAGAGGGTCAGTGTGTCAAGCTTGAACTGCACCAACCTCACACTTGCCCCAAAAGGTTCTCACAATACAAAACAAGTACAAGTTGTCTTGGTGAAAAAACTCCAACCCACTTATCGGCTCAACAATGTTGCATGCAAAAGCACACAAACATATAAAACATAAGAAGCTAATAGCATTGCAAAGTTAAATTAAAGCTCAATATTTGATAGAAATAATAAAATCAACCGGACAAAAAAGCATTACAGCCAATGGGAAGCATGTAAAGGATGTCAAACTTTTTCTTCGCCACATAGAGAATTTAATTTCCCAAGAATCTGTAAGTTTGCAATGATTGCTTTTCAGACACACTATCCTGTTAAGTTGGTCAAAATTTGAAAATTTGTTAGAAGACGACAGTCATACAATTTGCAGAAAACCTGAAATAGGCTTTAGGGATTGCAACACCGGAATTGTGTTCCGGATCTTTATCATTGTGATTGTTTGAAGTTCCGCCGTAAGTAAAACTTTAAATTCATAAGAACTATTCATCAGTCAGTTACAGCTGGCAATAATTACCAAAGTGGTAACTTTCTAACTGTCTATTGAAGGGAAGTATTTACGGAAAAAATTGAAATAAGCCCGGCTTGATCTCAGTTTCACTATCTGTACAGTATACTATAGTTGACAATAATTAGATTAAACAGTATAGCAGACATACACTCAACAAAATTAATTAACGGTGACATAAAATCCGTGATACTCAACTATAGCTATAGACAAGACATTAACAATATTTCTAAAGATATACTAAAAGATATACATGTATTAACAATTGTTTAATTCAATGACACGTACATTTACTTTTGAAAAATTCAAGGTTTTATACAAACACTAAGTACATGAACTTATGTTCATGCGTAATTATGAATTTGTTGAGTGTTTCGAGATATGTGTGTATTTTGACCAACAAATGTACTCTTAAATCAAAGAGTTATTCTACTTTTCGATAAACCCTTTAGAGGCTGATCACTTAGACTGAATAAATTATATCCCAAGTTTTCTAATATAACTCAGCATTACTGTCACACGCCATTAATGCACATTACGGCTTAATGCAAACTACAACAAATTAAGTGCAGTCCATTTGTTCTGACGAGCGAAAACATGGTGGTTGCTATAAGACACCAGATTTTAAAAGTAAAAATATAAATAAACAATTTGCATGCATACATATATTACAGCCTGGCAATGCCGAATAGATTTTAAGATATAAAATCTAAATCACATTCATCTAAGCTCAATGTTGCTTTATGTGTAAAAATATATGAAAACACCATAGAAAACACTGATCGTGTAGTAAAAAATAAGTCAATATGGTTAGCAGGTAAAACTGATTTATTTTTCAAAATAATTCTTTAATTTCATAACATGTATACAGCTATTGAATGATCTTACTTGTAGATGTTGGCGTTGGTGAAAAGGTTTGTTCAATTGCTGTTTGTCAAAAATTGTAATATGTACAAATATTGCAATATGTACGAAAACCTAGATTTAAAACTATAAGAAGATATGCTGGATATATATATCGTTATTTAACATTAACTCAAAATTTCTGGGTAGTCTAACTATGTTGAACTTTCCTGGGACATTTCGTTTTATTTGAGAGGGGGGGGGGGGGCAATGTAAACTTAACAGGATTTTAGTTTACCTTGACTGAAAGCATGCATTTCACAAAAAACCACCGAGAGCGGCTTTGTATTTCTCGTGTTTTTGTTCGTCTGTACCAAACACGAGCTCGGTATAAAACTTCGCGATAGAGCTAGCCGTTATTGTACTTGATCCCTCCGAAATCAGTCCGAACAGAATTTTCTGTAATGTCGGGTCCCTCATTCCGTATGCGTCTTTAAACTTTCTGTATGCATCTAGGTTGAAATACCCAAGCTTGTTAACGTCTGCGGCTAGGAAAATGTGTTCTATAGACTGCCAGGTTAGTGACAATGTTCGGCTTCTGTCCCTTCTGTAAGACTCGAATCTTGTAGCGATAAAATCATTTACCGTGAAGACCTTGTCCCAGTTTTGTTCGTTGGTAAGAAATATCTGTTTGGTCCAGAACTGCCTCAACTCTTTTATCATCTTTTCTCTTTGCCTTGCGTCTGGTTCATACGTTGCAAGAAATGATTGTTTCAACGTATTATAGTCTGCAGAGGATATGACACCGTCCCTATTGATGTCGGTAAGCTTGAAGCCAATGTTCCATTTCTCGATCTGTAATTTGTTAGGTACCGCTGGGTATCCGTACTCCTCTGCAAACATAAACCAGGGCCCAAGATCATAAAACAAAGTTTTGAGATCAGTCTCAAATCTCAAGGATCTGATTGGCTGAAATGGCGACAGACTGATCTCCAGATTTAGTTTTATGATCTTGGGCACAGTGTCCTTTAGGTCAGAGGACAGTAAATAGAAAAGCCTGTCGCGGATTGGACAATTTTGTCTAGGGACGATTCGGGCTTACTTTATTTTCAACGATTCATTGGCCAAAACTGTAGAGAATAAAATAAATTTTTGTTTTCATAAATGTAAAATGACTTTAATTATATACTTTCAAATAAAAATGATTTTTTAAAACACTGAAAGGTGATTTGTGGCACTTTAATGAAGTTGGTACTTTCCTTATTTTGGGTTGAAGATTTGTTTACATTCTGGGGGTAGTTACTTTCGGTTTAAAATGCTGAGAGAATGAGTGAAGACCCTGATTTCTGGCCATTTTTGATTTGCCCAAGAGTGCCACTTTGCAAATCTGTTGTAGTTTTGGAAAGAGTCGTGTAAACTAAATCACAGGAGGACCAAATCTTATAATATAAGTCTATGGGAAACTATTTTTAGTGGTCTCTGACCTAAATATTAACTAAGAATCGGTCATATGAAGAACAACACAATAAACAAAGATATTTACGACCTTTGAGCTATTGGACCGCTTACTAATTAACTTCTGTAATTGATCAACTAATCTCATAGAACTTGAGTGTAACTGACTTTTCCTGTATTAATTTAAAATATGTCAATCAGGGTCTTTACATTGTAAGTTATCGATACTTCTTAAAGCTCAACAATTTTGCAAATAAATATAAAATATTGCAAAAAAAAAAATAATAATCGATAAGAAGTTAGCTAAATTTTAAAGAAACAAATCTTTAATTTACGAGTGTAAAATTTGAAATTATATGTGTGCGACTTGAAAATTTACTGCTCTCGTCCGGATCATCCGTTTTATAGTTTTTAAATGGATTTGGTACATGTTTTTATGTAAACCAGTGTTGTATAAGCAAGTTATAGATTGTTTGAACTGAACTCACAAAATATTTAACACAAGAAATGCTTTTCAACACAACAAAATAACTAATAAATATAATGGAAATTAGTCCTCTGCCTGGTTGGCGCTACCTGTAGCCGTAGAGATATTATAAAGCGAATTTACACATTTCTTTTGAGTGAAAACAGTCAAAAATGAACATCACTTACGAGTGAAGGCGGGTACAAAAAATCCAAAAAATAAAAACAAAAACATTTTATTTCTGCAACAAAAGATGAAATAAACCGATTTTAACATGCCGTCAGCAATTATTTATGCTTTTTGAGGCATGTAACGATGATAAATTAGTATCCTTTATGTTTAAAACTCATTTAACTTGACAAATGAAGTTGTTAAGTTAATGATAATGTTACGTTCTGGGAATTCGAAAGCAAAAACATCAACTATGCTGTTACCGGATAGTACAACTACATAACTTTTGTCACGATATGCCCGACTTACCGGAATAGGATACTATGCTTTTATTTTCTCAGAAATAAATCATATCGTGATAAAATAACTAATACAAGTTTTCAGTGTATAACTATAATTGTGCTAACTTTCTTTAGACTATGTTAATATCAGCATTTGGTAATAAAACTTTTGCTTTATGAATTTCGATTTTGATCGAATCACACTATTTTCTTACAAGATAATATTGATATTTCAATGGTAGTTTTATATAGAGTCTTACTATGTATTCTGATGTGCAAAATATTATCCCCCATGTTCTTATACTGCAACAAAAGAGACATTATGTTATCTTTAAGGTTCAAATAGATGACATTGTCATAGCAGTTAATAAAACTTCGCGTTTTCTTGATGATTTGTTAAATATATAGAATATATTTGTTTGTTTCAGTGAAATATCGATTTAATGGCGGAGCCACGAGTGAAAATACCGATATCGATATTTCACTAAAACAAACAAATTTACTTTTTTATTGACAAAGTAATCAGTAAAGAACAGGAAACTCGGAGTAAATTGCATTTATGTGTTAGATATAAACAACGATAAATTCGTGCCACATTAAGTAGTTAGAATTCATCAAAATCCTGTATCATGAAAAAAATGTTTGATGTCCTTGCACAATTAATTATATGACATTTACCTCTCAATTACAGTTCCCGCTGAGTTTGTAGCTTTCTAACACCGCAATAAAAGTCGTTTGTTTTTAAGAACTACGTTCGTTAATTAAATGAACATTTTATGTGTCATGAAACATTTTACAGGCAATATTATGAGACAACAAGTTAAAAATAATCACCCATAATCACACACCCAAACGCTAATAAACGCTTATTTGTTGACGCTTCTTGTCTCTGGGAATTGTTTTAAAAATAAACAAGAATATTTAAAAAAAAAGATAAACGGCGCTAATGGAAAAGATTTTTATACATGAAAAGTAAGAAATATATAGCGGTGAAACAGACACCGTTTAGTAAGTTGTTCTGTTTTTTTTTACTTGTTATAGCTGTTGAGAAACCATCCCTGTTCTTAGTATGGCCTAGGGATTAAGCGACCGAGTCATGGAAACCCCGTAAATCAATTGAAAGTGTCTGTCCAAAAAATGTTGAAGCTGTTGCAACAATTTCATCTAGTGATAATACGTCGATTAACGAAGCAATGTATTACATTAAGTCTTATGATCTACATTTATTCATTTGAAATAAAAAAAAACCCTTGCAGAGTTAGAACTCAAGATGAATAAATGTACTTGAAATTTAATAATTATAAATAATAACAATATGTTACAAGAGCGAAATCTACCGACTTTTACATAAATTAACTTAAAAAATGTCCCTCCTGAGAATTGAACCCGGGGACTCCGCTTGTGAGGTGAGTGTGATAACCACTAGACCGAAAGCAATTAATATTCCTGTACTTGAAATAAACAATCACTGTCAAAGGAACTAGAAAGGAACCAGTAAGAACTAGAAATACCTGCACTTCTTTGTCGTTTTACACTGTGTATTGTACGCAAGTGATTTTCTCCCATACAATTACCGCTTTTAGAAACGAAAATGCCCGAACATGTAAGTGCCAACGGTTTTCTGATATATCGCAAAACCAAAGAATCACAGCCGACACGACAAGTCCACTTGCTCCCTACTAGCACATACCTGAAACAGAAAGGGCACATAACTGACATCACAATGACATTCAGTTTATGAAAACAAAGCAAAATTATATTCAAAACATATCAGTTGAATTTTAAGCACCATTAACTTTCAAATTTTGGTCGCGAAAACTGGTCGGCCGACGAGGCAAAATTTCAAACATTCATCGGTTAACAGCTTTCTTATTGCCAACAACCAAACTAAATGATTGCCACTCACACATGATAAAATCCCTACTGTTTCATTAAATCATACTCAAAATATACCATAACCATCAAGATTTTGCACTACTCACACTTGTTTGTATACCCCTTGAGAAATGCAAGTTAAACTGAAGGCAGAGCCAGAAATGTATTAGTTTCGCATTTCCAAGCACCTGCCTCACACTGAAAGTGTCAAGGTCAAAAAGAGCATGTCAGGCATTTTTTGGGGATCCTAAATACACGTGTGAAACTGCAAATATAGCATCTAAAAATATTTTAAAGTGCCATGAAGCTTACAGTTTGCCCACTTACCTCTTATCTTCAAATTTGACCGGGGCCAATTCGCATCTATGTCTACAAACTCTTTACTGCTACCACCACTAACATTATTAATCTTTCAGATAAAACTTACAATGAATATTTAACGAGTACAGGAAAAAATATATAAATACAGCCCGTCAATAGAAAAATACCACGTTGGTTATTACTAGTCATGCTGAGATTAAATGTCTGAACTCAAATTCAGATTTTTGAACTCAGTTATTTGCAAATTTTCAGAATATTAAGATAACAACTTTTCAAAACTGCATCAAAACAAGACATATTATATAAACTTATGTCTGAAACCTTAATCAGTAAATTTTAGTGTATATCTTTATAATTTTAAAATTATAACTTTGAGTTGAGTTTAAAATCCAACTCAGTATTTTCTTGATGCTGGGCGGTCTATTGCGTGTGCAATCAACTGCGTCCATGTGCTAAATCACTCTGGCTACTGTAAAAGTGTTTACACCCACTTGATTGCTAGGAAGTAACTGCATTATTCGAACTTGACTTGATCCTATAATAATTCACAATCCTCTTCTTTATTGACCGAACAATCTTTAAATCAGAATTATTAACATGGAAAAAAATATCATTTTAATCATCCAACTTAATCAATTATGAACAGAAGTTTCTCTAATCTCTCAATGACTGATGCAAATATAATCCATCTAGGGAAAATATATCAATAAGAAAATCAGCTTAAATTGGATCTGTTCAATATGAGAGTGATGATTGATGAGAGGAACCCCTGGAAGCATATGACGCAACTATTGGTGGAACAAAATACCTTGGGTTAGCATAAGTTGTTCATTAGGATTAACAGAAAATGCAAACCTCATGGAGAAGAATGGGATATTAAAATGAAACATCTCAAATGCATTAGCAAGCACCATTTTCTCAAACCAAAATACGAAACAAAAAAATCTCTCCCTTTGTCCCCCGATGCCGATGTACGATGGTAAAACAATGATGGCACAATAGTGAAACAACGATGGCACGGTGATAAAACGATGGCACGATTGTGAAACAAAGATGGCACGATAATGAAACAACGATGGCACGATGGTGAAACAACGATGATACGATGATGAAACAGCGATGGTACGATTGCACGATTGTGAAACCACGATGGTACGATGATGAAACCGCGCAGTTTTCTATCACGTGACAGTCTAGTTATGTGTAATGATAGTGCCTCTAGCTGGGAGCGAACCCACATCGTCACGGCGACAGCGCCTAGCCGTGCTATTCCGGCGACGCAACCAACTGAGATAGCCGGGACAACCTCAAAAAAGGTTGATCGGATAGCCATAATCATCACTGCATGACATCGGTAATGGCAATGTTTCAATTTTCTATCACGTGACAGTCCAGTTATTGGTAACGCAATTTTTCTGACACGTGACAATCCAGTTATTGGTAACGCACATGTTCTGTCACGTGACAGTCCAGTTCTTGGTAACGCAGTTTTCTATCACGTGACGGCCCAGTTGTTGGTAACGCTCTTTTTCTATCACATGACAGTCCAGTTATTGGTAACGCACTTTTTCTATAACATGACAGTCCAGTTATTTGTAACGCACTTTTCCGTCACGTGACAGTCTAGTTATTGGTAACGCACTTTTTCTGCCACGTGACAGTCTAGTTATTGGTAACGCAGTTTTTCTATCCCGCGACAGTCCAGTTTTTGGTTACGCACATTTTCCGTCACGTGACAGTCTAGTTATAGGTAACGCAGTTTTTCTTTCCCGTGACAGTTCAGTTATTGGTAACGCATATACCTGTCACGTGACAGTCCAATTAATGGTAACGCACTTTTTCTGTCACGTGACAGTCTAGTTATTTGTAACGCAGTTTTTCTATCACGTGACAGTCTAGTTTTTGATAAAGCACTAGACTTGTACATGTATACAGGCATACATAAAGCAGCTGGTTGATAGTCATTATTGGAACCTAAGAAAACGATTGTATTGATCTTTACCGTAATAGTCAGGTGTAATTGTATCCTAGTTTAGCTACTGCAATGTATAACATATCAATATATTGACAATCAGTTCTACCTGAATGTATCTGCCTTAATGATTACCTGACATTTTAGTTATCAAGTGGAATTTATAGTATAGTAAGTATACTTTGTCTAACAGTTTGATATGTGTAAAAGACGGCACGAACAGTAATATACCTTAAATTTTTGCTCATGAATAGGACCGATCAAACCGACCCTGCTATATTTTGAAATTTGTCGTGTTCGATGGCTTTCAAAGTTATTTTATTTATTTATTCAAAAGAGTTAAAATGCACAGCATAAGCCATCTCCTCCTAACACGATAAGGACAAGGGCTGAAGGTTATAAAACTGAGATTGGAAACCAGTCTCATATCTCAAGCATCTGATTAGCTGAAATGGCGACCGGTCGCCATTTCAGCCAATCAGATGCTTGAGATTTGAGACTGGTTTCCCTGCTCAGTTATAACCTTGGGCAAAGAACCTAGATAAGAGGCATATCAACATACATAACTTCCAACCTGAACACTTTACCAGAAGAGTATGTAGAAATAAGACCATTACAGTAGGGAAAGCGGTTAAACTAAATTTAGGGCGCACAAAATCAGATAAGTACAAATTCGCTTGACGAAATAACTCCTAAAATGCTCGTGTGCATGATAAGCAATACTGATATTGTTGTTGTTGTTTTATAATTCCAATCGAATCCATGGTTATTGTTTAATTTAAGCAGTCACAATCGACATTTATTTGCACAATCGGCCAATCATTATATCTGTCAATACATTCAATTATTGTGAGAAAATTCTAGTTTATAAGAATTAACCCATGCTACAACAATATCGATCACCTTCCCATAGTAAAATAAATAACCATTGTTGAACTACGCATGTATTTACAAATTATTAATCACTCGATATTTACAATTTCGCTTTACTTTTTCAAGTTTAAACACATAAAAATTCTTCACCACTTCCGTTTGTACAGTGAAATCGCCTCGGCTATATATTTTGTCGCTTCCTTCTACAGTTAGGCCAACTGCGTGCTGATAGTGTAATGAATATTATCTGGAAATATAAAACCCCAGCTTTCGCTTTACTTCTACAAACATTGCTTTACATGGTTATAAAGTGTGAAGAAAGCGATACAAGAGATCGTGATGTCACCTTTTGTGATTCCGAAGACTGCGGGAGTGGACTGGGACTGGATGAAAGAAAGAAATATTTCTCCGGTGATCACCTAAAAGATATACTTGACAATTTATCCTTGAAACAAATACAGGATTTAATCCAAGGCTTGAAAGACAAATCCCTTACAATTGATGACGTTCTTAACGATCTCCATAGCGGATTCCAAACGTCAAAATCTGCAGCAGACGATCGCGTTAATATCGACACAGAAAATGGAGACTTTGGGGCAGACAGTTCTAAAGATTCATTAGTAAAAACGTTGCGTGATATTCTAGAAGCTAACGGAGAGTTTGAACAAGAAAACCATCAAGAAGAAAAATTGGAATACGAATTTCCGAAACTGTCTAGGGTGTCGCCGGGAAAGGTTGGAGATGTTGTTGAAATTGAATTATATAGCGGTCATACGTTGCGAAGAATTACAAGGTCGATGTTACCGCCAATTTTTGGTAAGTGGTTTTTGAGTTTTTTAATTTGATATAATTGGAATAGATTGTAATTCAATACGAGTTCACTTTTTAATTATGTTTAGGTATGCATCATTTTAGAAGCGTAATTAATTGAAACTAAAACTATTATCCTAAATTTAATTAACAATTTCTTCCTAGTGTGTCGGGTATCGTTTAGCAGGTAAAAATATGTTTTTGGTCATCGCATCTTATTGTATGTGCTGAGCGGTGTGTGTTGTGGCTTTTGTTTCGTTGGGCTTGAGTATTCAGTTTGAAATTAAACACACGATTAAAGTGAGCAGCCCTTAAAATATTTACACAGCGAGTTTTAACGGTGTTAGAACTGCATATATTTTATTCATTATTCTAATAGTTAATTGGAATACTGTGTTATATCATATTTGGTATATGTTTTAAAGCATTATATAGTGTTTCTAATATTTCAAAACAGCAAAGATCATACGTCTATGTGTATCCGCAACGACGAAGTACGGTAGTAATTATTTTGCTTGTCTGTCTTCAAATAAAGTTCTTCTGTGTTATTTCAGAAATACCAAACTTCCTATCTGACGAAGAATGTTCTCAGATTATTAACTCTGCCCTTAATACCGGCCTCAATGTGAGTAATCTGTTTGGATCGGAAATCAACGACGAATTCGAAGAGAATCTCGACTTGTCCGAGATCTCACGAGTCAGTGATCAAACATGGCTGCGGGAAGAGAATGTCGGAACCGCTTTTTGGAATGTTCTGCAATACAGGTATTAAGCGTTTGCTGGATCCAATCATTAATCAATGTTGGTATTCTAGTGTTTTAAAACCTTTGTAAGAAAGCACCATCGATCGTCTCTTCAGAGGCCTCCTTTAACTACAGTAAAACCCCTTATAAAGACCATGATAAATTAAGATCACCCTAACATTAGAAGACTTTGAATGATCCATATAACAGTTTTACACTGCACCGGATTTAAGACCACGCGATATTAAGACCATTTTGTCCAGTCCTAACGGTGGTCTTAATAGAAAGGATTCACTGTACTGTACTTTCAGGTTGTCAAAGCTAACAGAGTTGCCGCTAGGTATTATACAAAGAGGAGAGCCAATACAGGTAACAGGAACACAAAAGATTGGAAACCAGTCTCAAATCTCAAGCTTCTGCCAGTTAGATGCTTGAAATTTGAGACTGGTCTCCAGATTTAGCTTTATTATCTTGGGCACATGTCTGTATTGCTAGAAGGTAAAAAAAAATACGAATTATGACATCTGTTGTAAAAGGGTATGGCAAATTATTTATGTTTACGAAACAAAGCTCGAACGGGCTAAATCCCATAGACTATCATTCCAGCTGTATCTCATATTCTGAATTTATTATTGGGTCAATGTCTTGAAGTCTTAGTTTTGTGAAGAGAACTAACCTAGAACCATCATAATATCACAATAAATATGCAGCGCAACCACTCTACGACACTTTCGGTTTTACTTTGACAAAATCTAACACTTATCCTTTCCGCGCCCGACCCTGTTTTCCGGACGGACGTCCGTAACGTATTTAAACGTGACAAAATTTTGACTTCCCAAAACCCGACCCTGTTTTACTGGAGGTCGCCCGAAACGAATTTAAACGTGTGCTTTTTTCACGATTTTAAAAACCAT
The DNA here is from genome assembly GCA_038501625.1 of Corbicula japonica. Lineage (NCBI taxonomy): Eukaryota > Metazoa > Mollusca > Bivalvia > Venerida > Cyrenidae > Corbicula > Corbicula japonica. The sequence goes on from JAZAYU010000193.1 coordinate 749,319, forward strand.
AACGTAAATCTGCGTAAATTTTATTTTAAAGCCCGTTGAAAAGAGTATGTTTGAATAAAGCATATACGCTTTTGTTCGTTACAGGTATTCTACCTTTAAAAGAAATTCGGAATTTTCAACATGGTAAGAAACCCGTGTAAAACACGTTATCTAACGTTACGGTCTTTCTTCTGTAAAAAAAGGTGGAAAAATGCATATCAAGAATAGTGCGTTAAAATCCCGAATTTCAACGCTCTTTTACGTAATTGGTGAAAAATTCGGTTTATCGCAGGAAGACTGTAACGTAAAATTCCGTAAATTAATTAATCTAATTAACATTAATTAATTTTTATGCCATTGCAAAAAATGTCATTTTTAAGTAATTACTAGGTAGATATAGGATTTTTTAAAAATAATGAATAACTGTTTTGGAGCCACTTATTATTTTGACAATGAAAGATGAAGAAACAGCAACACATGTAATTAGATTTTTTTTTCTTAAAATTGAACTTTTTAAAATTACTAATTTTCTTATCAGATTATCTAGGTCAAATGTATTCAATTTCTTACTAAAGTATATTTGAGAGAAAATATGCGATGCATTCAAAAGGACTAATAGTTTTAAAATACCGATCGATGATTCCGCGTTCTTTTAAATAGCCACCAAAGTAAGGACTTTTTTAAAAATGACAAATAAATCGACGGGTTTCCGACGAAAAAACAGGGTCGGGTTTTGAAAAGCGATTTTTTGATACGTTTAAATACATTTCGGGCGTCTTCCCGTAAAACAGGGTCGGGTTTTGGGAAGTCAAAATTTTGTCACGTTTAAATACGTTATGGTCGTGGAAAGGATATAATCTTTCATTCACCCAAAATATAAATGCATCTGTTTTGTTTCAACTTCTTAACACTATGCCTTTTCACACATCTCTTTAATTTTTATGCCCCCACAAAGTGGGAGGCACATAGAGTTGCACTCGTCCGTACGTCCGTTCGTACGTCCGTCCTTCTGTACGTCCCCAAATCTTGTGGCATCAACTCCTCCTACACTATAAGGCGAATTTCTTTCAAACTTGCACCAGAGTTATGGCCCTTTGTTATTAAAAATTATGTTGCAGCAGTGGGGGCATCAGTGTCCGAAGACACATTCTAGTTTAATTTGCTTTGGAATTTTCAACCAATCACTGAATTATTTTAATTTTAGGTCCGCACAAATCCTTCAGACAGAAGTGACTGTTCAAGAGCCACCTGAATAACTAACGTGTAACCTTATAAAAAGTCTACAAATTTGCATGTCTGATTTTTAGCGTCTCTTCAAGCATTCTTACATGCACATAAAAGAATTACCTATAAACTTACGGGACAATTAAAGGGCAGAAAGCGGGGCTCAATCTTGAAGCCTTAATAAACAGTTAAACAATTCTTGTCCTGTGCCCAAGGTTATAAAACTGAGCACGGAAACCAGTCTCAAATCTCAAGCATCTGATTGGCTGAAATGGCGACTGGTCAGATGCTTGAGATTTGAGACTGGTTTCCAAACTCAGCTTTATAACCTTCAGCCCTACATGTATTACAGGTTGTAAGTTATGTGAAAGGTGGTCACTACCACGCTCACCTAGATACCACAGAACATGCAGACCACCTGCCATGCTGTTTTCAGACTCGGTGTGGTGACAAAGAACTTACACCACAATGGGCGCAATGTTGCAGACTATGCAGGTACGTAAAACATTTTTGTGAACGTCACCGGAATGAACGTTTACTGTTTGAACTACAGTATTCGGATATTCGGCTAACTTTGTTTGATACAAACAAAGCCAATATCATCGGGTGCAAATGTTATATGTTGCTTAGAAATCACATGCACGAACCAAACTGTATTAGGTTATCATAATTATAACTATTTAGCATACATTATAAAATGTTCACAACTTTGACTTGGAACACTTTCAGATATATAACAGTTCTTTACTACCTAAATGATCCGGAGGAGGGAGGAGAGACGGCTTTCCCGCTCGCTGACATGCCGGAGGAGCTCGTTGATGTAAGTTTAAGTTAAGACAGTCGCTGACAAAATTGCCGGTCGGTTTACGGTTGAAATCATAAACGCATATAATGATTTCACCCTGAGTCGAAATTTTCTTCAATTTGAATAAATATCGGTCACTTACACATGATTTATACTTACTGAGAATAAAATACTCCAAAACTCAAAATTTCAAGTATTTGTTGAGCAGCAATAAGCAACGAGTGTTGAACAATTTTAAACAAATTGCAATAACTAAATTAAATAAGCGAAATGTACATAGTAAAAATTCGGTCATGTTCCCAGACATATTAATCAAAAATCTAATTAATTTAGAAAATGTATCAGTTTTTCTGAGTTAACAGCTATTTTACAATTTAAATTAAAAAGATACTTTACATAAGCCTATACGACATCCAGTGATGGATGTGATATAACCATTCTGCATCTGTTTAAATACATCTTTACATACATCAAAAGAAGGTTTTCTGCACAAAATTGTTTTTCGTCCAAAACTTCAAGTATTTTGTTTAAAATCAATGTGACAAAATCTAATGCAGCGTCTAGACAGTAAGATACCGGTTCTGAGAAAACTCGAAATCTGCAAATAATTGTATCGTTTTCCTTTTCATGCACATTAGGAAAAATTCATCAACGTTGCAGAACAAGAATGGTATAATCTAAGTCGATATTGTCACAACTCGTCCATGGTTGTAAAACCAAAACGTGGGACTGCAATTATGTGGTATAGTCATTTTGTGGATGAGCAGGTGAGTTTTAATGGAAAAACGAAACTTCTAAAATACCTTTCATTCACAGTAAATAAAATATGGTAGATCGAGAGCATAATGTAAAATAATAAATAATAATATAAAACAGATATTAATAAAATATTTATGGACTTTGATGTTACTCTTTTTCCGATATGTTCTCACCAAATAACGCAGGTCTCCATAATAATTTTGCATTTCGGATGCCATACGGAAACTTTATATATATTATCTTACAACAGTGTCAACCTCACACACACATTCACTGGTTTTATATTACTATATATCGTTGTATGTTTTCTTGTATTGTCAGACTGGTTACCTGGGACCAGTAGACCGGCGCTCCCACCACGGAGGTTGTGATCTAGTCAAAGGAACTAAATGGATTGCCAATAACTGGATATCTTCCCCTACGTATCAGGACAGATTTAAACCAGGTGTCTTTTACAAGGGACCTTAGATAATGAAACTGACGAGTGATTTAAAGAAATGTTGACGATTTTTCCTATAACGTATCTAGCAGAGTCGGTGCTTAAGATCACAAAACTAAGTTTGGAGACCAGTCTAAATTCCCAAGCATCTGGCCTGAAGGTTATAAAGCTGAGATTGGAAACCAGTCTCAAATCTCAAGCATCTGATTGGCTGAAATGGCGACCAGTCGCCATTTCAGCCAATCAGATGCTTGAGATTTGAGACTGGTTTCCTTGCTCAGCTTTATAACCTTGGGCACAGATTGGCTAAAATGGCGGGAACATGGAATAAATCATTGTCTTATCATGGTGAACAAGTACATCGAATTCATTGAAAATGTTATTTTCTCTTATGTAATATACATGGGTTATTAAAATTCTCTTTTAGTGATTATCATCTTGACCTAACAGACCGGGACTTGTACCCGAAACTCCGTCTCATCTAAGCGAATAGTTGTATTAGGTTTGGTCGAGACCCATTCAATTATGTTACAACATTATGACGCACACCACAAAAGCTTTGGAAACGAAATTTCTTTTTTTTTAAACAGTGTGTTGGAACATAGGAGCAGAATGAATAAATCAAAGCGCTGAAAGCGTTAAAATACTGGCGCGCTGGTTGAATCGAACATGCCCTGCACAGATATCATTACTGTAAACATATGAAACTAGATCTATGTGTGATTTTTTCGTTAAACTTTGTGACAGTTACTATCATCAACATTAGCAAATAATTCTGTATATTCTGGGATTTCAATAGATGCAGGTACTTGTATTTTGATGCAAGGAAATTAGGTTTTCCACTTTTTTTTCACCTGAATCTTAGGCGGGGCTCTTTTTGATGCAGAAGCGTATGATTAGTGGTTAAATTTTGCTAGAATAACGATGATCAGGCTCCGCCACAACTGAGTATTGTCAACAATGAAATGCACAAGGCTCACGTACCTTAAGAGACTGAAACAGTTACAATCTTAATTTTTACGTCGATCGCAACAATGCATTAACAAAAATATTCGCCAACTTACTGACGGTCTCCCCAGGATTTTTGGAAGGGTTGTCGCTGGATATTTCGTGGATATAAGCTCGCGAAACTTTATTTTTAACTATCATTTTATACAATTTTATATTTGTACCAAAGTTTACTGCAAAAACTGTATATAGTACATAGATGTTTTTTTTTATCTCTTTAGAGCCAAGAAAGGTACAAAGTTAAAAAACATAAATAATGTGAAACAATGTGTAAACAGTAGGTCAACATGTGTTTTAATAACATAAACTGATCTGATCTCATCAAGTTACAATGTCAACTATATACTCTGTATAGTTAGTTTTTCACCTTCATTGTCCAAGATATCTCACACATATCAAACTCAGTGTTTCATTACAACTGACAGAATTAGGATTAAACTTTCAGAAGCCTCTTTTTTTCTTGGGCCCAAGCGCTGACGGCCTTATTATAATCAAACTTCAGTACACCAGGACCTTCCATGGATATCATTAACAATGAATTTAATGTTGAATTGTTAAGCCTGCTTCTAAGCTTAGTCTTCACTCTCGATAAGGTGGAAAAACCCCACTCACAATCTGAAATTAAATTAATTTACGATACCAGTAAACATATAGATAGCTTCACATATATAACAAGAAAAAGTAAAACAGTAACTTACTGTTTTACAGACGGTCTATTATTCACAGACAACTGAATAATCTCTCACAGAATTGTATTGCAATGTCTAGCCCATTTGTTGATTTGTTTTAATGATATTTTGAAAAAAGCTATTCAACCTGCATTCTGATTTCAAACCTTGCCTATCTGTATCACACTTGTCCTTTTCATAATTTTCCCTTTTTGATAGTGTTCTCACCACATATTATTTGCCTATCAAGTATGATACATGTATGTTTTGTTGATTTTGAAGAACAATTCAATATTCTATGATTTTTTTTTTCATTTTTAACCACTACTATGGGTTTCAATTACCATACCCTTTAGAATACAACTTCTTCCCCAATCTTTATGTAATATTTAGTGTTTACAAATTATATCATTTAAAAACAACAGTATCAATTTATTTTACCACAGAATTCAACTTCAACTTCAATGATGATACTCCACAACATCCCATCATGGACATCTCGTGAAGGTGCAGGGGTGGTGTGACTGTACACTTGTGTCGTGTGTGGCCGGACATCCACAAAACGTGAAGTGCGTTAAAAAAATTAACATGTTTGTACACTATACAAAATAAAGTCCATGCCCATTATATTGCAAAAGTCGGCTGTAGGACTGCCTTGAAGCTATCAAGAGTAGTTTGCATCAAGGTCGATTCTGGTAGCCTGTTCCAAGGGATGACGACACGAGGGAAGAAGGAATGTTGGTATGCGTTGATGGCACACTGATAAGCTACGAATTTCATATTAGTCCGTCTAATAGAATTAGTTGAACACATATATACTGCATTGTCCATTTCATACCGTATTGAAGTTGTTGGAAGATAACCAATAGGTACTGCTACTAATTGATATACGATCTTATACATTAGTATTAGGTCAGCGGATGACCTACGTTGCTCCAGAGTTGGCCATCGAAGTTGTTGAAGCATGGTGGTGACACTACTTGGGTTCTTGTGATCATATGGTTGATTTAATACGAATCTTGCAGCATTTCTTTGTATTTGTTCAATTTGTTTAGTTTGAGTTTTCTGCTGTGGGTTCCAAATAGTTGAGCTATATTCCAGTTTTGGTCGAACTAGAGACATATACGCACGTTCTTTCACAGGTTTTGGACAGTGAATTGATGAAAGTGATATTATGTCTTGAAGACATTCAGGCTTCCTCTAGTTCAGGCAAACTTAACTTTGGAACCTTTTTTACATGATAGGGTAATCTTTTTAAATTAAGACTTCTTTTCTGGAATTTCATACTGAATAGCTCATGATTTGACAAAAACATGAAAGCGTGTTTCATTCTGTTAAATAAACTTAAAAACAATTCTTTATACACAGAAAGTTTCATAAATTTATGTAAAATACTCAATACACTATATTTTGCGAATTTCCAGAAAAAATATTTAATAATAAAAATAACAAATGCTGAATTACCTTCAGATATATGTCAGAAATACTTTACCTCTCAGATATATGTCAAATATATGTCTCACTCAAAATTTATGTGTTTGGTAAACAGAAATACTTATACCTTTATTCTGCATTAAATATTATGACGTCGAAATGTACAAAGAAATACTATGCGTAACTTTCGCGCTAACTGGGGAATCGGCATGTTTAAAATTTCATTTTAAATTCGCAATAGCAGGAAATAGACTAACAGTTTAATTAAATTTGCGGCATTTATACAAATTGATTGTGGGCCATTTTGGTAGAATAGATGAAAAAGGATAGATGTTGGTGTTTTAAAGAAGGTTTTATTAAGTAATGATCATATCTTAGCGTTTCTTATACACATGAGAATAATAATTCGAATTATTTTATTATTAGATTTAATGTGAAATTGTGTGGATTTGGTGTAGATTTGGGTGGATTTGGTGTAAATTTGGGTGGATTTTGCATAGATTTGGGTGAATTTGGGTATATTTGGGTGTTTCGTATCGCCGCAACGAATCAATGGAACGAAAAGATAGCATATCACTAACATGGACAACTGTGTTTTTCTCAGCAGTAATAAATGCCGATCGAATATTAAAAACTAACTTTTGATTGATCGCAACAAGGTCAGCAGTCGCTAACAATGTTCACTCTTTTTTCAAGACTTTACAACACGCTGCTAGTCAGATGACCTACTTTACTGTATTCCACTTTAGGGGGGGGCATGCAAATCCATTTTTTGTTTCATTCCTCGTAATAATAAAATTGTTCAACACAAATCTATATGCATCTTCTTTTAAATTATAAAGTTTAACAATGCAAAGTTTTCGATTCCTGCAATAAAGTTGTTTTTTTAGTTCTTAATCGCGAAGTCCACGACAGTCGAATTAACATTTCTGCACATTGCGCATGCGCTATATTAAGCATGCGCATCTATCCAGGACACAATATAAAAAGACCTTCAATATATATCCAGACTAAGTAGCATTAATATATTCCCGCTACCTAATACCGTCTTGAAAATAATATCATAATAGGTATTCAGTTAACACAAACAGGTATAATAAATTATGTAGTGCACCCCAAGAACCTGGTTTAAACCCCTAGTAGCAAATTATTTTGCTACTGACTGTTCCAAGGCGCTAACCCATACGGTTCCCCTTTTTTGTTAAACAATCAACAAACAAATCATTTATTTTCCTCTCTTCTTTTTGCTGCAGGGGAGGCTGTGTTTTATGAGTGTGGCGATTCCTGATATGCATATTTCCCTTTTTATATATAGTAGCATGAAATTGAGTTATTTTATTTATTTAATGCAAGTCACAAGGCTAAGTAAATATATATAAAAAACATTGCCAACTTCTTGCAACCAGAAGTAGACTTTCTTCCACTTAGGATCGACACCTGACTGGATCGAACTGGCTGTTCGAGGTAGCCGGCGTTGATTCAGTGTCTCGGCATGTTGGGGTACCGCGTCCGGCGTCGGAGTAATTTCACGACGTGAAGGGGTACTTGGCGTCGTAAGAGTCGCTCTTGAAGGGCTATCCGGAAATGATCTCGATCTCATTTCTAGAATTTTGAAGTTCAGAATGCCCGATGGAGTTGGCATCAGCCTCACAAGGCCGGTTTCTCTTGAAATAAGATAGAATTGACGAGTCGTCGTTCTTTCGCGCATGCATACTTGAAAATGTGTCCGACGAAAATGAACTGATCGTTACGATGATAGCGCAGTAAAATGCCACAGAATGTATTTCTTTTGCAATTTAAGTTCTAAATGCAACTTGCAAATAGATTTGTTTAAAACAAATCCATTATCGCACAATTATTTTCATACATGTATACAGTACAATTTTCGAAGTGTTTGTCTTCTAATCACAGAACTAAGAATAAGCAAATAATTACTCATGATCGCATCTCATTAAAATCATTGAACATTATGTTAAACACACCGGGTTCCGCTATTAATTGAGAATATCAAGAGTCAACAGAGCCAAAATACGATCAAACGACACCGACAGACTTGCGAATTCACCACGTGGAGAGGCGGAGTTATCCAGCTGATAGTAACGAAATCGGTTGTGATTGGTCAAATCGCCCATTGCTTAACCTTGAATGAGGTGTGTATTGAAAAGCGACCTGTGTTTACAATGCAAGAAACAGAAAATTATGACATGTCGATTTTGAATAAACGGATGTCGGCGAATTTAACACTTGTTGGAAATAGATCAAAGCTTGTTAACGGTTGTCTGGGGAGAACACTGGGACCCGGCCCGGTCCTTGTTAGCCGAGCAAAATCTCGATCCACAACTACTCCTACCTAACCAAAATGGCAACCCACGCTATCTCCCGCTTGTCACGTGACTGATTTGTTTTTAATCGTTCTTTTAATATCCTTTCATAGTTGTTCGAATCACAACATTAAATTGTTTTCTTGTTTTTATTTGTAGAATTATCTTTCAAAGTTCGCAATTTGTATTTTCTTAAAATGCACTACTTTTTATGCCACAGAACTACGAAATCTTTCAGGCGTAACTAAACTACTCATTCATATCCAGTTGCTTGTTCACTGCCGTAGCTGGTCATGATTTCACTCTACATTGTTCGATGGAATTTTTGGCATGGATGCTCCAAAATTACACGGAAACTTTCTATCAATGGCTCAGAATTCGTGGAATGGTGTGCTGCATTGTGCTTCACACTTGTGCAGAACATTTCGGCCTTCTCTCGCTGTGACCACTTACTTGATACGCTCTCGTGGTCGCAATGATACACCCGAAGTTAAGGACTGCGCGTCCCAGAGTTCACAGCATCGTTAGTTAAACTGGCGCATGCGCGCCAGTATAAAAAGCGAACAGAGTAGATCTTGATCAGATAATATGGATGTGCCAGCTGATCTGGATCTACACTGTTTACCCCTGCCATAAAAGCTCTATACCGTATATGGAGGAAAGGGTTAAGTATCATTGATCTGGGCCTTTAACAGAGCTAGTTCTTGGGCGTGTTATTTATTAAAAGACAGTTACATTGATTTTAGAAATGTTGAAGTTATAGTAAAAATGACTAAGGGCCCGTAACTCTGCCAAAAATAATCCGAGCGAAAACTCTTGATGATATGCACAACTAAGCTACGTGACAAACATTCTTAATGATATGCACAACTAAGCTACGTGACAAACATTCCTGTATAGTTCAATTAAATACCCCATATGGATAAGGAGATAAAGTGTGGACAAGATTTTAATATAGAAGTTATAGTAAAATAGACGAAGGGCCCATAACTAGTCAAAACATAAATTTAGCAAAAAATGAATGCGAAGTTTCAATGACTGGAGCTGAAGCGTGAAAGATTTTAATAAAGAAGTTATATTAAATTGACTTAGGGCAATAACTCTGCCAATTAAATGCCCGAAGAGGGTTTGGAGATGAAGCGTGTACAAGATTTTAATATAGAAATTATTACTAAGGGCACATAACTCGGCCAAATATAATCCTGACGACATACAAAACTAGGCTTTGTGACAAATATTCTTAATAAATTTCAATCAAATCCTCGAATTGTTTTTGGAGATGAAGCAATCATAAGATTTTTCCGGACTGAAGGACAGACATGATATGATTGTAAACAATTGTACAAAATTTCAAAATAGTATCAAAATTAGTATTAAAATTATGAGCTTCTTCCTGCTTGCACGCAATTTTCAACCTTAAAATAAAGTTGAAAAAGGGCCATAATTTGATTAAAACTGAAGTAAGAGTTATGGTTCTTGAAATAAACATTCCGGGATATGTTGTTGAACAAGTGTGTTAAGTTTGAAACACGCGGCTGTAGCTGTAGTATTTTGTAAGATATAAGTAGGGTGCATGCAAACTCTAACCAAAGCGGGACAGCGATGGTCAAGAAAAAGGGAACAGAATAGCTTGACATATTCTTGAAATAGTCGAACTAAAAATGCATAAAAACGGTTACAATTAACCATATTCTTGCATTATTTAATATTCTAGTCACCGTGGTATCATTATACCCTGCGTTCCAAACAAACATTACATGTGCAATTTACCATGTGTTTTTCAGTCTGTTTTACACCAAAAGAACGACAACAATTCCAATAGAAATATTATTTTATTTCATAAAATAAGCCCCACATTCTACACTGAGATTAATCCCACATCGAGATGAGCATCCTGATACTGAAAACATGTAATTGATCATTTACAGCAAACGAAATAAGAATAAACAGCACTTAAAGTACTAAACAAAAATAACATACATTTGTGGTTAAACATAACGGATAAAACGAGCAATCTTAACTGAACAAATGACTCTCAGTTTATTTTATATATTAAATAATTCACCTGGCCTGAAGGTTATAAAGCTGAGCATGGAAACCAGTCTCAAATCTCAAGCATCTGATTGGCTGAAATGGCGACCAGTCGCCATTTCAGCCAATCAGATGCTTGAGATTTGAGACTGGTTTCCAATCTCAGCTTTATAACCTTCAGCCCTGAACTAAAAAAAAACAACAACAATTTATTCTGTTTAACCTTTACTCCAAAGATACGACTTTAAACTCTTGGGCAAACAGTGTAGATCCAGATCAGCCAGGCAAATTTGATTTTGGGTCAGAAATAACCTAATGCATCTAACAGAAAAAAACAGTGTAGATCCTGATCAGATGTGCTGGCTGATCTGTATCTACACTGTTAGCCCATGTGTATCTATGGATTTAAGTGTTAAAATATAATTTTGGTTCTGCATATACATACTGAATAGTAAAGCTCTCTCATAAAACTAGAATACAACAATTATATAATAGCATAGAATATTTTTTTTGTATTATAAGATGGGAAGATTACATTCTCAGAGATATTCACAGCATTCTTCCTCTGCATGTACAAAACACCTCTGTGGGATTCTCACTTTCCAAGGTATGACCGTGATGCATACATACTGAAATCATGGTCACCTTGCATTATGTAAACCCTTTCCTCCATATACACACCTTAATGGCATGGGCGAACAGTGTAGATCCAGATCAGCCGGCACATCTGTGCCAACTGAGCAGGATCTGTACTGTTTGCTATTTGATTTATTAGGTAATTTCTGACAAAAAAGGAACCAGTGCAGATCCTGATCAGACGGCAGGGATCTACACTGGTCGCACATGCATAAAAATGCATACATATGGAGGAAAGGGTTAACAAGTTTTATCTTCACAGTATTGTCTGCTGCCTGACATCAATAAGATTCTTGTTGGCAGTTATACATAATACATAAATGTTTCATGATGGTTGAATGTGATACTTTTGTTAACGTGACCTTCGCCTTTTAACCTATAAACCAATTTATTTTTGATATCAGTAAAATTATTGTTCAATATTTATAAATAAAGGCTATTGTTTATAGAAAAGAGAGGCAAGGGTATAAAATGCAGGTACCTGTAAATTTTATGGAAATGTTAAATAATGGTTATTATGTTTAAATATCTGATCATTGTCGTAAACTAACTGTCTTAAATTCTAATTCATAAGACTGTCATGGAGAATGACAAGGTAGCAACACTACATAATCAGGACTGAAGGTTATAAACCAGTCTTAAATCTCAAGCATCTGATTGGCTGAAATGGTGACTGGTCGCCATTTCAGCCAATCAGATGCTTGAGATTTTAGACTGGTTTCCATACTCAGTTTAATAACCTTGGGCACTGGTTTTGCTACATTTAGAGGGCCGATTTTTTTTGAAGACTGGAAACAAACTGTTTACAACATCACAGAGTATTAACTACCAAGTTTCCAAATCTACATGTATACCAAGGTACTGCTAAATTGTGTCCTTTTGCATTGAAACATTTTTTTCTTTCTTTAAAGCTCTAAAATGAGTTGATTTAGCAGTATTTAAATAAACGGAACAATTTAACAGCATAACAATAATGTCTTAGCTGGAAAAAGACGAAAATATGCAACTACAGTATATTGCTTCATTAAATTCCCAGTGTTATTTTGTCCAAGTATACTTTCCACTGATAAGGATTTTACCACAAAGTGTTTATGTATCTATCTTGATGGTATCAACATATGCACATGTCAAAGTTAGGATAAATGTCAACCTTTTTGAGCCAAAATCGGAATCATCAATTCATCCTTCAAGGAAATAAATGTCAATGGCAATTATTATAAATTATAATAAAAAGATTGTAGAAGATTAACCCATTTTTTATGTATGCACATGTGTCGGTCCACAGAAGTTAACACACATTCACCCAAGTTCACCAAAACATTCTTAAATCAAATCACTTCACCATTAAGTAATTAATACATCGTTACAGATATTAAATCAACAAAGCTTCAAAACCAGACAACAAAGACCTTTCTGTAAAAGTAACAAAGTTTTGATTAAATTTGAATGGCACTGTACAAATTATTTACGCTTTTCATCATGATCATGGTATACTTATGTGTAGACATAAATCATCATGCCGTAAAACATAAAGCTGTTCATGAAATACTTGATGCTATAGTACATAGACCCCAAAATTATTATACCTGATTGAGATACCAGTCTTAAACCTCAAGCTGCTGATTGGCTGGATTGGCTCCAGTCTCTAAAAGACCAATCACTAAGCAGAATTTCAGACTGGTTTTCCAATTCAGTTAAAAATTACAAGCACTATCCTTCTTTGGCAAAACATTCTTTGAATACCACATGTTGTCAACTTAGAGCAAGAATGGTATAACTCCTTACAGTATGTATACTGTTTTTGCACTCCGATGACAATGACTTTGGCAAAATATAACATTTCCTGGATATCTTTGACCCTTTTCTCCATATATACACATTTTTAGGCATGTGCGACCAGTGTAGATCCAGATGAACCGGCACATCCGTACCATCTGATCAGGATCTGCACTGGTCGCATTTTGGTCAGAAATAACCTAATAAATCAAATAGTGAACAGTTTAGATCCTGATCAGAATGCACGGACCTAAACTGTTCGCCCTCTCAATTTAGGTGTATTAATGGAGCAAAGGGTTAAAGAAATTTTCTAAATGCGTTAACTTTAAATCAAAATGTTTATTGAGTGTTTACATCCTTTTAATTCTGACTTATTACTGTTTCAGCAAGTTCCATATCAACTAAATGAAACAAATAAAACATTCAAGTAGTACGACTTTAAATATATATATAAAAATTTCAATAACAAACAGATGACAGGGGACTTTTTTTCACCTGAACTTTTAAGTATTAAATAACCATAACATAGCTTTATGCAACTCTCACAAAAACGAACTCAAATTCTAAATTAGATAAATAAAACAACAGCAACAATGCTATCAACAATTTATAGACAATGAGAAATGGCTGAATAGAAGGTGACATATATATATATATATATATATATATATATATATATAAGCTGCAATATAATTGCTGTGATGTTATCAATTACACCTTATGCCACACGTTACAAAAGGATGCAGTTAGAAGTAGCACTAATTCTTTAACCTTTTACTTCATATATCATATTGTATATGTGTCTTAATGCATGGCCAACCAATGTAGATCCAGATCAGCCAGCACATCCTTGCAGTCTGATCTGGATCTGCATTGGTCACATATTGGTCAGAAATAATCTAATGAATCTAAAAGCAAACTGTGTAGATCCTGTGCCCAAGATCATAAAACTAAGTTTTGAGATCAGTCTCAAATCTCAAGCATCTGATTGGCTGAAATGGCGACCAGTCGCCATTTCAGCCAATCAGGTGCTTGAGATTTGAGACTGATCTCAAAACTTAGTTTTATGATCTTGGGCCCTGATCAGATGGCACAAATATGCCAGCAGATCTAGATCTACTGTTCACCCACACAATGTAGGTGTATCTACGGAGTAAAAGGTTAACCACAAAACATTATTGACACAAGTACTGTGAATACACCTTTTATAATAGGGTATGATTTATCATGGATTTCATGGGTCAAATGAGCCACAATTTTATAACCCAATAACTTAATATATAGAAATGAACATAAATGTGATTATAGAAAATAATAAACCATTATTTTAAGAACCCATGAAAAAAAGAATTACTAAAAACCATGACACATTGGGCATGGTATATACCCACAGGGCATGGAATATGCCCAATAAAAGAAAGGAATCCTCAGTACAAAATTTTCATGCAGGAGAGAATGTGGTAAGCTATAATTATCAGTCAAATAAATTCACAAGCATTAAAAACAAAAGTACACCAGTGCCAAAGATTACAACTAAATTTGGAGACCAGTCTGATATCTCAAGCATCTGATTGGCTGAAAAAGAGAAAAGTCTCCATTTCACCTATGAAGATTCTTGAAATTTGAGTCATCTGGTCTCAATTTTTGAGTTTTATAATTTAAGGACCAAAATGCCACGACAATAAACTTCTAACAGGCAAACTTATAGCTGGAATGAATGAATATGTCAATAATACATGAATAACATGACTAATAAATGCTCTCTTATCAACATATGAAGTACTCACATATAGTATGGTATAACAACAGATCAATCAACCGAACAATTTCGCAATACAACTGGTATCAATTGAATTAACAAGAAACCAGTAATCATGTAATATGGTAAAAAATTTCAAATACTTTTGTTCTATAAAGCTATTTTCAATATCATATTGGAGGCTAAACTCACTCATAATGACGTAACTTTCCTAGTTTCCTTGTAATCAATATGCGAGATATTTCCTGTTCTTCAGGAAGCACTTGTCACCATTTATTCAGAAAATCCATTAAAGTCTAATAAAACAACATAAATGTAAGTTGTCTGATTATAACAAAACAAATTCAGACTTGGGGTTTTCTGTTGAACACATGTACCCAAGATCATAAAACTATATTTGGAGACTTGTCTCAAATCTCAAGCATCTGATTGGCTGAAATGGCAACTGGTTGCCATTTCAGCCAATCAGATGCTTGCGAATTAAGACAGGTCTCCAATCTGTACTGCATGGGGATTGCTTGCACTTCAAGAATTTCACTACACTATTCAGCCGCAATATCGTGATGCTTCAACAATCATTATGTTACCAAGATCTTAACATTTATGTTGGAATTTAAATTTGGAATTAAATGTGACAAGATTTATAGTTTCATGTCTTATATTCCAGATAGCACTAAGAATCAAAAAAGAATAACAAGAACGTAAGTTTAAACAGCAATTGTTAACATACAAAAAACACAACAAAACCAAACATTATAAGAGTAGTAAAATTACATACACTGAAACCCCTTTAAACCGGAACCCCTTTAATCCGGAAACCCCTTTAAACCGGACAATTGTCCAGTCCCAAACTTTTTACTATATAAATCACCTC
Organism: Corbicula japonica; assembly: GCA_038501625.1. NCBI lineage: Eukaryota > Metazoa > Mollusca > Bivalvia > Venerida > Cyrenidae > Corbicula > Corbicula japonica. The sequence goes on from JAZAYU010000193.1 coordinate 765,032, forward strand.
TTTAATTCGGAAACCCCTTTATTCAGTAAACCAGACAAGAATTATGGCACAAATTGGATTTTTCCATTATAAAACACCCCTTTAAACCGGACAAGATTAAATTCCTAATACGATATTTCATGTTCATATGGAAATGAATGGTCTATTAGAAGAATGAAAAAATTGAATTTCGTTTAAAAAAAAAACCTGTACAGATTAAATCAAGTTAATCAGTATTGTTTTCACAGAAAATTTATTTATTCACACCAATATGAATTTGTGTATGGCTAGAGCATGTCATAAAAAGTCTTAATTGCTATGACAACATATCGAGTTTTATTGAAAGTGTTTTCACAGCTTTTTGTTTTAATTTTGACACCTGCGATATTTGGCATTGGGCTAGTGTATTTGTTTCCAGGGGTTCCCCTTGAACACTCAATTGAAATAAATCAGTTATGTAAAACTAACATATCAATTGGTTTGTTTTAATTTTGAAATATCCTGGGGAGAAAGTCTGCTGATCATTTCCTTGTATTGTGATAATGCATTTAACGTTTGTTAGTTAAAAGCTGCAGAGACTATTATTTATTATTACAGATCAATGCAGTTCTGTACATAATATACATCCTAATGTCCATGTTTGGAAGAAAGGTTGGAATCCTGTCCAGTTGTCAAAACCCCTTTAGTCTGGAAACCCCTTTAAACTGGAAATTTTGTTCCGTCCCGACCTCGTCCGGTTTAAAGGGGTTTCAGTGTACATGAATAATTGTTATGTATGAGCATTATTTACACACAGCATCCCTAATGAAATCTGAATGATAAGTGATTATATTAGATAATGGAACAAATGCCTAACGCTTGTATTTTAATCCTTTCCTTCATATGACCAAATGCGACTAGTGCAGATCCTGATCAGACGGCACGGATATGCCAGCTAATCTGGATCTACACTGGTTACACATGCATAAAAACGCAATGCCATATAAATGGTGGAAAGGGTTAAACTAATTATAAAAATGTGCTTATATATGGTTATATTTTTTATGATGATGATGATGATGAGTACAGATTATGTTAAAAAACTGTTAACAGTCTAATCCTTTATAATATTTGTTTTAGAAAAATGTTGCGAGTTTATGGATAAATGTAGACCAAAAGGTCAGAGCACTTCAACAACACTGAGCATTTACCCAATTAAAACACTTAATAAAAAATCTACATCAAAGATCATGTTCACACACATATATCTGTTATATCTACGGTAATGCATTAGAGTATTATGAGCAGAATGCAAATGTTAAAGAAATATACAGTTATTATTTGATGATAAGAGAATCTCATAATCTATGGACACTTAATGAGGCCAATGTCAACAGACAGTTTTTATTAAATGACAGAAATTTTGTACAATTTTATGTATCTGATGCTGCAATGGAACAAATATGCTTTTGTTTTGAACATTATCATGGTTCCATGTCATTATCACTTTATATTATACCTCATTTGCATAAGCCCTTCTGTATTTAATATGACGTCATCCAGTCCATAAATCGCATATTGACCGGCTATCCGGTCCATAATTCTTATATTGACCGTTTTTGATTACTTCAGAATCTAATATAAGAATAATTATCTTATAAAGTGCGGGTCTGTTGCCTAGTAATATTTAATTTGATTAACAAAAATGGAATAGTAAAAGGCGTGCTTTATATGCCTGATGGCTTGTAAATAATAAAAAATCTGTATGGGATTTTTTACACACTGAACAAATCAAATTATTATTTAAAAGCAAATTATAGTAAAAATGACAGCAACAAAAGATATGAAAGAATTTAGATTCGGTATAATATAACAAATAAAACATGGCATTGAGGGCAATATGCAAGTTTACGGACTGGTTGGTCAGACCTCGGAAGGTATATGGCCCTCAGCTGCGCTTCGGGCCATATACCTTCCTCAGTCTGACCAACCAGTCCGTAAACTTGCATATTGCCCTCAATGCCATGTTTTATTTGTTAAATACAGGCCAACTTGTAACTGCTTATCAGCCTATCACAACAATGGAAACACGTCAATTAACCCTTTCCTCCATAGAAACACCTTTATTGCATGAGCAAACAGTTTAGATCAAGATCAGCCGGCACATCTGAGCCGTCTGATCAGGATCTAAACTGTTCGCTTTTTTTATTCATTAGGATATTTCTGACCAAAGTGTGACCAGTACAGATCCTGATTGGACTGCATGAATGTGTCGGCTGATCTGGATCTACACTGGTCGCACACGCTTAAAAAGGTGTATATATGGAGGAAAGTGTTAATAATTTTCATTTTTGTTACAAAGCATAGAAAATACTTATTGTATGAATTAAGACAAAGTATATCCTGGACAGTTGTAAACATTCTACATTCTATGTAGAGGTTCAACTCTAACCATTTCAGAAATAGCTGTAGAACTTCTACGTGCCATATAAATTCTTTTCTCCAGAGATACATATTTTATCGCATATGCGACCAGTGTAGATCCAGATCACCCTGCACCTCCTTATTGATCAGGATCTGCACTGTTCACATTTTGGTCAGAAATAACCTAATAAATCAAAAAGCAAACAACACAAATCCTGATCAGCTGGCACAGATCTGCAAGGCCAATCTCCACTGTTTGCCCACACCATAAAGTGGTATAATATAGAGAAAAGGTTTAAATATTGTTGGATGCTGTCAGTTAGCATTTAACATTGTAAAACTGAAGAGATTTCAGTTATTAATCATGTTGGTGTAGCGAAATTGAAACATGTACACAGAATAGGAAGAACTGGAAAACAGAGTCAAACAAAATTAAAAAAAATTGGCAAGAGAACAAAACTATTTCAAAAACACCATACTTAAATGCTATCTCAATTGAACATAAAAAAATCTAAACATTCATTTAAAACATAAGTAACAAATCTATCTACATGTAGTTGCTTATTGTTACTGGTAACAAAAATGTGTTTGACAATTAACCAACAAAAGGTTTTTCATTAGGTTTCTAAGGATTTTTTCTCTTTTATTGTAAAGTCTGCAGTTTTCTTTAGTTTGAATTTTCATACTAAAGTAACTAGTAATTTTGAATCATAATGGTCACCATTGTAGAACCACCAGATCAGCCTGCAGATCTATGTAATCTGATCAGGATCTTCAATGTTTACTTCTTAGTGACAAACCACTAAATGAATCTAAAGTGTCTAGTGCAGAATCTACTACTGTAATCAGAAAACTGCACCCATATGCAGCCTGATCTCAATCTACACTGGTTGAATGTTGATAAAATGGTTTCATGGGGTAAAGTGTTAACCATTTTTGCCAACTACTGAACACAGTATGTGCTATGTTTCATGTTAGCATTCACTGTCTGGAATGACATGAACAACAACAACAACAAGAAATTCAATTTCACATCACACAATTTAAACAATTGGGCTAGTATATTTAAACTGCCTGACCTATGCCAATAGCCAGTGGTATTAGCTTCGGACACCCACTTTTATTTTGCCATGTAACATGGCTTAACCCTTCACTCTATATATATGCATCTTATTGCATGGACGAACAGTGTAGATCCAGATCAGCCAGCACATCAAAAAGTGAACAGCACAGATCCTGATCAGACGGCACAGATGTACCAGCTAATCTGGATCTACACTGTTCAACCATGCAATAAAGGTGCATATAGGATATGGAGGAAAAGGTAAACCTTTAATGGCAGACGTGCATTTGCCAAGTTTTTCCCCAGCTTCAGGTCTGCAATTAAACTTGTCCTCCATGCAGTCACAAGCATTATGGCGCAAGATGCATTCTGTGGCTGCTGGCTGTAACATTTTCCTCACACATAAAAATAAGATCAACATTCACTCATTTCAAACAAGTAATAAATATATCTTTGTCAAAGACTGCAAAGCATTTTTCTGAAATGAACTGCATAACATTAAATCTCTTAAATTATATTTTGTTGTAGTTTTCATCTTGAATACAGAAATTAAAAGTCAAACAACTGAAAATCAGAACTTAAGATTAGGGAACATAAATTGGAGACCAGTCTTAAATCTCAAGCATCTGATTGGCTGAAATGGAGATGTCTTCATTTCAGCCAATCAGATCCTTGAGATTTGAGACTGGATACCATTCTTAATTTTATAATTTCAAATCTCCAGTGATGTAAACCACAGAGAGATGGGGTGGCTGACATCGGCACATAGATTGAAATTCTTCAAAATGACTTCAAAAATATGAATGGCTTCTTAAAGAGAACCATTTTCAAGAACTTGTTCCACTCCAGCGACTAATTTGTAAATGAAAGTATGAACATGTTCTTTTTGAAATTACTTTATGATAAAAACCCCAAGAATTCTATTACAATATAAATCTGAATTCTGCAGATTTGTTTGGTATAATTTGTTCATGTGAATACATTGTTATAGTATGTTCTATGTGGTTGATTCTTCAAGGAGATAAGGAAATAAAACTGTTGCTTCCCATCCATAGGCCACCCTGCTGCTAGGATACAAACCCCAGATTTATCACATTTATACATTAACACAGGATAGCTGTTATTTTGTCTTTTGCTCCCTTGTAACCCGTTTAGTCACTCGTCCACATGTAATTCCAACAATGAATATGACTCCCACAATAGTCACGAGCATTCCTAATAAATAGTTTTTGGAAGGTGACATAAACACTTGCTGACTGAGTTCACCCAAAGATTCTGCTGGGGCATACTGAAAACATAGGAAAACATTTGTTTACATTTTATTCCATATATGCACAATTTTACACATGTGTTTTCAGTGTAGATCCAGATCTGCTGACACAGTTGTGCCATTTGATCTGGGTCTGCACTGATCACATTTTGGTCAGAATTAATATGTTAAATCAAAAGCCACTGTGTAGATCCTGATCAGAAAACATGGTTGTGCCAGCTGATCTTGATCTACAATGTTTACCCATACAGGCATATCTATACAACATTCCTAGAGACAAAAAATACCTCTCTACAGTGAAACATAACATATTTCTCATAGAACAGTTTTAAAAGGTTGATTTACTCCATTCAAACAGTGAAGTTACTGTAATTAACATATCTTATAAACAACAATCTCTAGACAGAGAAATTATTGTTGCTAACAAATTTGTTTGCTTTGAAATTATCATCTCCTGAACAAAGTAAAACAACTCTTGAAAATACTTTATAACACCCAAAGCCTCTCCAAAGTAAACTTGTTTTTTTTACAGCTGTTAATTAACTTCCACTGAACAAGAATAGTATATTTTCATTAGTTTACTTTTATATGTAAAAGAAAAACCTAAATAAGCAAAGGCATGTGAATTACCAGAAAGCAACAATTTCTGCATTAAAGAATTAAAATGTCATGTATAATGTAACTAATAATTGTAGAAAACAGTTACAAACACAAAGCATACCTTTGCAGCATACTCCCAGAGTGTTTTGCGCTGTGCTAACAGAGTGCTACATCCAGGCTTCATTCTATCAGAATGATCTTCTAACACAGTTAAAAGACAGGACATTTCTGTAAAAAAAAACATTAAAAAGCAACTTATCACATATCACATATTTCAGTTGCTCTGACATTCTGATTTTTGCTTTAACCTCATAGAACAGACTTTCAACAACGAATCAAATAACTTATCAGTAAATCCTTAAAGCCACAGCCCTAAACTTAAGTAAGAATATACTATTGAAAAATCATATTTGTCCATATAGACTCCAATACATAAACTCTCTAACAGAACACAAAAGGTCCGATTGAATTCTTTCTTATAGACGGTATTTTCAATGACATTAAGTTATAGTTAACAAACTTTTAAGAAGCTAAATATAGCGGAGCTATATTTAGCACCGAAAAAGACCACTTCATGCGCGATCTCGATTTTTGTGATGTTTCGGAAATCCTACTTTCGCTTTTAGTCGCGCGGACCAAATTTATTTTAGTAAATTAAAGTTTTATAAGCCGGAACTAATGCTGCAAATTTGTGCCTATAGTTCCAAATACATGTAATATTTCATATAAGAGCGGGTTAAATTGAAGTAATGTCGCTTTAACCCACACAGTATCTGTTACGAACAAAGCAAGATTAGTCAATGTCCATAACTTTATTGACTGAAAAGCTAACAATGTAGACCCAGATCAGACCGTGTAGATATGAAGCCTGCACTGAGTCTATAATGGTTAAAAATGTGATTTTAGTCATGATTAGCACTTTAAACTTTCAGTTTCACACATAAATTTCCCAATTTGAAACACCAAAGCTTCTTCCCAATTTTCTAATAAAAAGCCCTCAACACTGGTTGCATTGGTCAGAGATAACCAATGAAACTAGAAACAAACAGTGAATATCATGATCAGATGGCATAGACAAAGTCAATCAAATACACAACTATTACACTGACGGATATATGTGTTTGACCAGTAACCATAAGGACAGATATGTGTATTGGTCACTTACTCTTTCCTTCTCCGATTGGCACATCCTGACACCACCGGGTCAGATCCTGCTGACATGCAATGTTTAACTGAGGGTCAATGTTCACATCAACGTGTGCTTCTTCTATGATGCGGCTTATCTCCTACAATCATCATGTTGTATTAAAACATACCTGTTAGTAACAGAATGTAATAACCCTTTACTCCATATATATATATGCCTTATTGGAATGGGTTAACAACTTGGATCTAGATCAGCCGGCACATTTGTGCCATCTTATCAGGATCTTCACTGTTCTCTTTTTGATTTATTAAGTTATTTCTGACCAAGATGCAATCAGTGCAGATCCAGATCAGACCTAACTCATGCGTAGGCTGATCTGGATCAATACTGGTTGCACCAGCATAAAACGTATTCAAATATATGGAGTAAAGGTTTAAACAAATAAATGAAGTAATGCAATGTAATACAAAGTCAACATCAGGTGTGGGCATCAGAATCAGCACAGTGTTGAGAGAGTGTGCAAGTGTAACAAATAGGCATAGATAAAAGTACAAAATCATTGTAACATCCACTGCTGTCACAACACAAATACACACACCCTGCTTCAGATTCAATTGTTAACCAAAAACTCATTTTGAAAAGCCTCTGTTATTTATTTGGACAGAATATTGAAAAGTAGAGTTACCCTTCCACAGTTGGAGGTTGGAGGAATTTTGCCATCCTTCAGCTTCTCTTGCAGACATTGTTGCACTTTGTCCCCAGCTTCATGGGGCTCAAACTCTAACCTGTTAGTGTCCGTCTTAAACTCATCAGGGCTACAGTACTGTCGGATCTGTAATAAATATTGTAACAATTTACTCCATTTATACGTGTTTTAATGCAAGTGTGACCAGTGTTGATCCTGTTCAAACATCATGAATGTGCTGGCTGATCTGGATCTTCACTCTGAACTAGCTGCCATTTCATCCATTAAGATGCTTGAGATTTAAGACTGGTCTCAAATCTTAGTATGATGCCATTGGCCCAGTAATTTTCTATTAAACAACATTTGCCTGGGTTCTAAAATATATTGTTTTTAATTTTCAAACTTTTCACTTATGTACAGTTCTGAAATTCCTTATGGTTTCAATATTTGTTGAGTAATCTGTCCAGAAAATCTATTATATTAAATATGTTAAGAATATTAGTAAATTTGTATTTGTATAAACTGACGTACATCTTTTTCACAGGCGTGCATTAGTACAGGATCCATATTGATATCTATATGTGTATCTTGGATAGTCGTCTTCACTTCTTCATGACACGTCCGGGACAATTCCTGAAGTATGAAGATGCATTCTATAAAAATCTCAAGATTTTTTTTTTATTTTTTAAATAGTTTTTCTTTCAGAACATAGCAATTATGTTAAACGATTAGCATACATTTATTGGCAAAAACTTTTTCAAATGAAACAAACTGGTAATAAAAGGGAAACCTTTCATAGTATTTTTAAACAAATACAACAGAAGTTTGAAAAAAAAAGTGGGATATTTACATGCAGGCTGGATATTATGTTGTGAAAAACCATTATTTGTGTTTTGCCCATTATAGCTGCATTACAACTTATTAACAACAGATTAACAGGGGTTTTACTAGCTGCTGAATCTCAAGGGTCAATTTGGTAACTTTTTAGAGAAATCTGGCAATTAATATCCAAAATACCCATTATATAAACATGACCCTTCATCTAAAACATTGTGGTCAAAATGAGGGTTTTTGACAATTTCAAGAGTCAAATGGTCATTTCCCCGGTCAAATGGAACCCTTGATAAAGTGGTGATTTTTAAATGGAAGAATGCTGGAGAGATGTTGGTAAGTTACCTTTTTGATGAAGTGTATTTTCAAGCAGTTGACAACCTTGCCTTCATACTCTGTGTTTGATGCGTCAGGAAGGCTGTTAACTACCTCCTTGCAGAACTTAGGAATATCAAGACGACAAGCCTTTGCCAATCCTGGGTTCAGTCTGTAATCTAGATAACACCAATTGGTTAACCAGCATACATGTTAAGTAAATTTATATCAGAAATACATTGTATAAGAAACATTTTCTGAGATGCTCTGCTTTTATGTTAATTTTATAGCCTTATATCATTAATTGTTAAAGAAATGCCATCTCTAATGATGTCAGAACTTGTTGTCTCACCTTTTTTTTCCATCAATTGCTGAAACCTGTCTGTGATATTATGCTTTTTTTTTAATTCCATATACGACAGCCTACTTCTTACCACCTACAGCCTATGGCTTACCGCTTTCTGCCTACTGTTTAACACATACTGCCTATAAGGCTTTATTCCTAGTGCTTTCTGCTTAACCCCTACAGCTTTCTGCCTACTGCTAACAGCCTACTGTGCGCTGCTTAAAGTTGAATTGAAGATAAAGAGGTGTGGGGTTAGTGTGCCAGAGATGGACTATTTGTTTCAGATATACTGGAAGATGAATTATAAATTAACTATTACATATTAGTTGCCAATACGACATTCACAGAGACATGACAATGGGCGAATTGGATTGTTTAATGCAGCAGGACCAATACAAGATTCTTTTTTAAACCAATTTTTTGTCAGCCAGTTTTGAATTAACAAATCGTGTTCTAGAGTCAATGTGTAAAAGTCTTAATGCACATGGCAAAAAGAACAAGAAGCTGAATATAGACGCACTTTCACAGTATTTTTTTGTTCAACCGTCTACTATGGCAAAAGAATTTTCTTGGAATAGGTATGTGTGTCATTTAATTGGTGTCATTAATCAATGATCAATCAATAATGTTTGAAACCAATCTTGAATAATTACAATAGAGGTTAGTGCAAGTTTGGTACATGTAAATAAAAATTATTCTATTCTATGGTGAACATATAAAAATACTAAAGGCTCGAATTGATTGTTTGTTACTAAACGAAAGTACAAAGTGTGAACTATAGATTACCAAGTGATCTTTCATCAGAATCAGTTTTTTATCAGATCAATTAAAACACAATACAGTGAAACCCCGCTATTAAGACGATCATTGGGACTGGGAAAAAGTGGTCTTATAAGTGGGTTGGTCTTAATATAGGGGTAGAAAATAATGCAAAACTTTATAATGGGACATCAGAATCATGGTGTAATCAGCGAGGTGGTATTATTATGAGGGAGGGCTTAATGAGGGGTTTTAACTGTAGACGCTGAAGATTGGCAATTAACTGGCCATATATGCTGTCACAATGTGTGAAAACTACACTTCACCGTTTACCAATTACTCACGAGTGGTGGGAAAAATCATTGGTCATTCATTACTCGAGGTTTCCACGGGAAACAAAGAAGAAATATTCTTCAAGGGACCAACATCTATCCTCGAGGTTTCCAGTTTTCGAAGTTCGAACTTTCCATGGTATTTTTATATAGAATATGTGAGAAAATTGCTAGGACCAGCAAAACTACCAAGCTTTCCCCCTGAGTGTTCGAGTTTTCGATGTTTGAGTTTACAAAGTTTCACTGTTATAAAAATAATAATATTAATATAATTTGTTTTCATTAAATGCTTTTAGGGAGTCAGGTACAGTTTATACTGATAATTGTTATCATAGTTACAGATTTTGATCCTGCATTTTTGATCATTGAGAAATGAAAACAAAAGCATTTCTGCCTTTTACTAGTCGTAATCCAATATGCTCATTGAGAGCAATATCATTAATCTTGTCTGTAGATTACCATTTGTAAGCATCATCTGAAGAAAAGTTCTTTTTCTTTAGAAAAAGGTAAACAAACAGAATATATTTGATAATCTTTTTATTTTTAACACACTGCTATTCTGTCTCTGTACTTAAATGATAAATAAATTTATCTGTTTTTTTTTTCTTCTTTGAGGATAGGAAAAAAACTTTTCTCTTGCGCCCTTCAAAGGCTCCCATCTGTAAAAATAAAAACAAATAAAAAATAACTACAAATAATATTAAAAACAGTTTCTTTTTGTAATAACCTTGTTTAAAGGAATACAATAAAATATATGAAAATGAACATTGTAAACAGTTGTAGGAATATTGTATACTCAGTAAGAGTAAACCTATTTATGGGTGCCAGCGGGAATGCATGATACTGCTGTAGCCCTCTTGAGCCTCTCGAGTATAGTAAACAATGACATTGTAACATTATCTACAGATTATTCATGGTGAAGGACAAAGTTCCTTAAAGCCCATCAAACTGTTCCATACTTGACAACCAAGAACCTAACCCATCGAAAGCTAACTAAAAACTACTACTTTTTTTCAAAATACCACAAGGTATTATAGATATGTTAAAAAATAATTTTAATTTGAATTTTAATTACACACTTTATCTAAGGTAATTTCCATTATCAAAAGTCTTTTAACAACCTCAATGAAGTAATTTCTCCAGGTAACATGATACATACTTATTAAAGTCTATTGATAATTGTTAAAAAGAATATCTCCAAATACTCTTTTTAACTGTTGCTATCAAAGAGACAAATTGTTTTATCAAACTAAAATATGACTTACCAAATTAGCAAAGTTCCCATAACCTTTACAGTGTTAGACTGGCCACTCCTCCTAGCCCCAAGGGTCTTCTTTTGATCAATTCCAAATGATTGATAATGATTGTATATTAAGTTGAACAAGGAACCTTCAATGAAATGTGTTAACAGAAAAGTAAAAATGATGCGATGAAATCGAGTATGAAGTTATGTTTTGCTCCAACACATCTTGAAAAATGAGCATAAATTGTTTAAAGAGATGCAACACCATCAGAAATGTGTACAGCAGCAACACCATCAGAAATGTGTACAGCAGCTACTAGCGAAAAGTATTCTATTTACATGCAATGAAGAAATTATTTATTAAAGCAATCAAAGAACAAAATTAAGTCAAAATGACAAGTTTTAAAAACTAGATGGGTGTTCAGTTGAACACTTGTGTCGCCCTTGGGTACAATGTTGGAAGAAAAATGCAAGTACAAAAAGGGGCATAACTCCATCTTGACCAAAACAACTTGTCATCATCACGAGTGTGTTGTCTTGAGCAATATTAGAAAGTTTCATGAAGAAATATTGAGAAATCGCCAAGTTATGGCCAACGTTATGTTATCATATAAAAATCCAAGTACGAAAAGGGGCGTAACTCCATCAAATGCAAAGTTGACCTAAAGAATTCAGCATCATCATGAGCGTGCTGTCATAAGCAATATAATTTGAAAGTTTCATTAAGAGATATTGAGAAATGGCAAAGTTATTGCCAACATTAAGTTTTTGTGTTAAAATCCAAGTTTGAATTTGGCATCATCATGAGCGTGCTGTCATCAATATAATTTAAAAATTTCATGAAGAAATATTGAGAAGTCACAGTCATAGCCAACATTAAGTTTTCGTGTCAAAATCTAAGTACAAAAAGGGGCCAAACTCCATCAAATGTGACCTTGACCTAATGAATTTGGCATCATCATGTGCGTGTTGTCATAAGAAATATAATTTGAAAGTTTCATGAAGAAATATTGAGAAATGGCAAAGTTATAGCCAACGTTAAGTTTTCGTGTCAAAAAGTACAAAAAGGGGCCTAACTCCATCAAATGTGACCTTGACCTAACAAATTTGGCATCATCATGAGCGTGATGTCATAAGCAATATACAGTAAAACCCCTCATTATGGACACTCGATATTACGGGCACCCCGGTATTATGGGCGATTTTTCTAAGAACAGACATGTTCTCATCTTCTTGATTTAAACCCACAATTAAGGACAACCCGCTATTAAGGACACTTTCCCTCAGTCCCTTAGGTGTCCATTATAGAGGGGTTTCACTGTAATTTGAAAGTTTCATGAAGAAATATTAAGAAATGGCAAAGTTATAGCCAACATTAAGTTTTCGTGATGGACGGACGGACGTTCTCACAGATGGGCATTTGCTGGGTATTTCTTTTGTTTAAAACTACCTAACAAGCGAAAAACTACCCAATAAGAGACTAACGGAATGAATGGAAAGTTCTCACAGATGGGCATTTGTTGGGTATTTTGGTTCCCAACAAGTGCCCATTGGTGCCCCCAGACCGACGGACGGACGGACAGACAGACGGACAAAGCGATCCCTATGTATCGCCATTTCTTCGAAAGGGCAACACAAAAAAATAAATGAATAATTGTTTGCTGGAAACAAAGTTCTAGCCAGAACTACATGTTAAAAATATGAAACAGAGTTTTCCTTGAAGCTTCATCATTCTTATACGGCACTATATTCCAGATTTTTTTAAAGATTGTTTTTCTGTCTCATAAATGTAAGAGTAAAAATGTTAAAAATACTCACTTTTCGTCAACAAATCAGCATTTTCACTCAATCTCGAAAGTGGCTTTCGCTCATTTTGCTACTGTAGAACTGGTTTTATTCGCATTAGTTTTATTTTTGCTAATATTCACGAATCGCTGACCTTGCGAATTCATAAATATTGCGAATAAATGATGAATTTAGATATATCCGATAATAAGTATCCGAAAAGAGAGAACTTGAAATAGAACTGTTGATCATTTCAATACCACATATCATTCCTTTTTGGCCACCATTCATTTATCTTTACATAATTATTTAAATAAATTTGGCAAAAATATAAACGAGTTTTTCCTTAAACTGTGTAAAGTTTTGAGTACAGTATTCTGATACAGGAAACAATATAGCTATTGTCAGCACTGTTTGTTATATTTCACACCTAAACAAAAGCCAGCTTGCATAACAATATTATGTTTATTGATAGTTGATTGCTCTATATCTCAGTAAGGCAACGGTATTTATCTGTATCATTTTCAAGTGTTTAACGATGAAATCGTGATCACGGTAATAAACTATACTTTTATACTTTCGGTTTCGAGTCTGACGACGTCGCAAATTCATAAATACGCGAATAAAGAAAATTGCTTATTTTTTTCAAAAATCGCGAAATTTTGACCTCGCAAAATTAATGTGTTTTACAGTTTGCTTATTTTTAACGAAAATCGAGAAATTTTGACCTCATGAAATTAATGTGTTTTACAGTATGTTCTCTTTTTGGTTGTGGCATGAATGTTTACCATCATGTTCTTGCATGATACCCATACATGCATGATACCCATACATTAGGAAGCCATGTTTTTATCTGACTATGACTGGCAGTAAAATGGCTGCGCTTGATTCATTATAGGCAATTTTATCAAATATGACGCATATTAATCAAAAGAAACTGCGTACCAGACATTGCCGGTGCGTATCTCTACACTTTGCTTTAATTTTAATTGTGTTTTCTTTAAATTTTACGTGGATAGGCTTTTACGAGGATATGCACATTATCTGGAGCTCTGATAAATTGGATAAAATACAAAAATGGCCAACAATACATTTTTTCCCTGTTATTGCCAATATTCAATCTCCAATAGAAAAGCAGGGACTTATGAAAGATCATAATCTAATATATAATTCCTCTTTTATCCGTGTTTGAGTAGCACTCATTTGTTTTTATTTCTTAATTTTACTTCTTAAAATTGCCAATGTCTTTCAGTCTGATAACTAGCAAAGAACCATCGGGACATTGATGTAGCTCTTCAGGGATTTGATGATTTAATATTGCATAACAATGCTATTTATCAATGCATGAGTTTATTTTCCCTCTTCCATGAAAAATTGCTTAAAATTGTATTTTCTATTTCATAAATTAGACCACATGGATTTTTAACAGTGTGTTTTACATATTGAAGTCTTCAAAGATAGTTTCTATTTTTAAGAGACACTGGATCGTTCTAGAAAGCACAATTAGCATGAAAATTATAGAATATTCCTTACTATTTTTAAGAGACACTGGGTCATTCTAGCACGTACAATAATAGCATGAAAATTATAGAATATTCCTTGTCCGAAATTTAATTTTTTTCCGCAGATTCCCCAACTCTTTAACAAACTGATATAGTGGGTGTCACGGCTTCATTAACACCAACACTTTAACAACCAGATAGTATCTTTCTTTGCCCTATCATGGCCGTAGAAGTTTCAAACCTGTGCTAATTACTTGTAAAAAATGACTTAAAGCTTAATAGAATCAAAAACACCACACAAACACAAGCACACATAAACTCCAGGCCTTGACAGGCATCTGGGCATATTGTACCTACATGAAAATCTAACTACACACCTATTTGCCCAGTACTACTCACATCTGCTACGAGTCTGGCAAATGGCCATTTTCAATTTCTTGGTCCCGGGTTGTTTTTTTCAAAGTCCCGACATTTCTCTGATTCTGGCAAAACTACGGTTTATACAGAATGCTATAAGCTGTAAGCAGTGAGCAGTATGCAGTGAGCAGTAGGCCGTCGTATATGGAATTCTGTATGTTTGAGCTGATCAAATTTGTAAGGTTTATAGAGTTAAGCCATTAATTACTTCATTATTTGAGAATTAAAGCACAGTAATGTGAACAAGTCATTCTACCTGATAAGATATTTAGGGAAAGGACAAATACTCAATCACTTAACATTTTCTTCTTTTTCTTATCCATATGACTTTCTTTCATTTTTATTCAGTTTGCAATTGGTTATTTAACTCTTCCTCCATAAATATGCATGTGCGACCAGTGTAGATCCAGATCAGCTGGCACATCCGTTCCTTCCGATCAGGATCTGCACTGGTCGCATTTTGGTCAGAAATAACCTAACTAATCAAAAAGTGAACAGTTAAGATCCTGATCAGTCGGCACAGAAGTGGAGATCAGTCTCAAGCATCTGATTGGCTGAAATGGTGACAGATCTGCATTTCAGCCAACTTTATTTCAGGCAATCTGATGATTGAGATTTGAAACAGGTCTCCAGATGGCTGGTTGCCATTTCAGCCAATCAGATGCTTGAGATTTGAGACTGATCGGCAGATTAAGTTTTATAATCTTGGGTCCAGTTTAAGAACATGAAACGCTTTTCCCCTAGAAGTTTGGAACTAACCTTTGGTATCCTGCATGGCTCGTTTCAGGATGACACCTTTACACTTTGCATCAAACCCATCACTGTTCATACTTTTCTTGAGACATTCAAATATATCTGAGGGATCCTTGTGAAGACAGTATGTCTGAAATCAACCACAATTATTATTTGTCATTCTTAATGAAGAAAGTTTAACCTTTTATTCCATATATATGCAAGATATTATCGCATGGGTGACCAGTTTAAATCTGGATTTACAAGGTTTGCATCTTAGTCAGAAATAACCTTATTAATCTAAAAGCAAATAGTTTAGATCCAGATCAGATGGCATGGATGTGCCAGCTGATCCGGAACTAAACTGTTCATCCATGTGATAAAAGCAACATCTATGGAATAAAGGGTTAAGTAATTTTTAAGGAACATTAATACCAATACTGTCAATTGATGAAAGTTACTTTAACTTTGAGATACTGATACTTGGGACCCTAATTACATGTTGTTAAAGGACATGAATTTTAATGTGTCAGAATCCTTTCAACATAGTTTTAGGAAAAAGATACTGAATTTATAATAATCAAACAAATCATGTGAAAAAATTATATAATTTATATATATCATATGGCTCTATATTATAAGACAACCATATTGGCATCAGATTTAACATACATACATGTAATCATATCTATGGGAGAGAACACTTGGAGACCATACACTTTTAAAGTATAATAACTGAAATTCCAAAAATAAAGTTTTTTTTTCAAGCCCTTTCTGTTGTTCACTTCTTTTTAATATGATAATGACTTATTGTTACTCACTCTGTGAGCGCGACTAACACATGGAAGGAAATCCATTATGCAACGTTATGGGGCCCAAATTTATATTTCCACATAAAATCTAAGTAAACCTACTGATACTGACCTTGATCATTTGTTTACATTCTCGAACCAGGAGGAAATCAGCCCCTTGTACAGCTTCATCCATCTAAAATAAAAGTTTAAAAAAATAGATATCACATGACAACTCTGTAACATCTCTAGGAATGTTTGTGATACTGTCTCTCTATTGTATCCATAAAATGGATATATTACTAACTTGCCTAAAAGACGGTGATATAATTTAGTTATGTACCCTTTAGGACAGACTTCAACTACCACATATAAGCCTACAACCGGTTCGTGTCCACAATAAATGTGCACCACTTTAGGCCTTGATCACTAATGCTTTAATGAGACAGCAGTACTCTTATTTTTTATCTTAATACAGTTACCTCATTTTAATACATTAACATTCAGATGCTTGAGATTTGAGACTGATCTCCTGATTTAGTTTTAAGATCTTGGGACCATGTCTAAAATGAAGTATATTATAGTTTTCTACAAACAAAGTTTCGAGACAGTTTTGCAGTAAGTTGACTCTTGTTTATCTAAGAATAGCTCACCTCTCTCTGGAAGACCATTTTGTGGCACTCCCTGCTCAACTTGTTCTGATGACTTCTCAGACACTCCATTACCTGTAAACCAAATCATCCAATTACCCTTTTCCTTTACATATATGCCTTAACCATTTCTTCCATAGATACACCTTAATTGCATGGGAGAACAGTTAAGATCCAGATAAGCTGGCACATCCGTGCCATCTGGTCAGGATCTAAACTGTTCACTTTTGATTCATTAGGTTATTTCTGACCAAAATGCGACCAGTGCAGATCCTGATCAGGCGGCACGGATGTGCCGGCTGATCTGGATCTACACTGGTTGCACATGCGTAAAAATGCATATTTATGGAGGAAAGGGTTAATAGCACTTATTTAATTAACCCTTTACTTCATATATGGGTGTTTTAACCCATGTGCAACCAGTGTAGATCTAGATCAGCCACCACATCCATGCTGTCTGATGCGGACCTAAACTGTTTGCAGTTTGACCAGAAATAACCAAATGAATCTAAAAGTGAAACAGTGTAGATCCTGATCAGACAGCATGGATGTGCCACCCAATCTGGATCTACACTGTTCACTTACAGGTACCAGCCATATCACATGAAGGGTTAACTTATTTATATAAGGTGACAATAATCTGAACACATATTGATCACAATCTGATTCTTAAAACCAATGAATTTGTTGACTAGACTTGCGTTTTTATAAACAAAGTTAGTCAATATATTGCTCAGAGTGGCATTTTACTGACATTCATATCCTGAAAAGCATGGGATTTCAAGTCCAGTTAGGAACTGTAAGCTGTGAACTATAGAACAAGTGTACTGTTATATTTCTAAACTGATTAAGTACTATGACATATTGTAAATTACTGGTTTGACTTAACCATTAGAAGTCATGATTATCCTTTATGTGTATTAGTATATAAAATATCAGTAAACACACATTCAAGTACATTAAAGGCTCAACACGTAAAATCGGACAAAAAAGCCCGATTTGACATCATGGATTTCTAGGCTGATCTGTATTTACAATGGTCCCATATGTAACTACAGTATTAAATAACATTGCAAATACAAATGCTAACCTCTGCATTGCCAGCACGTTTGTCTTGACAGAACTGTTTTATGTTGTCTTCACAAACAGCCTTCAAGTCTTTATCCAGTTCTATGGTCTCCCCCTGCAATCAATACAGCAGTACAATATCATCATCAACATCAGATGCATACAATACCTAGTAAACTCATTAACGTGTCGGCAATCTTTTTGTGCAAGTGCTCAAGATTATAAAGTTTATTTAACTCTTTACTCCAAATAAACGCATTTTATCGCATGTGTGACCAGTGTAGCTCTAGATCAGCCAGCACATTCAAGCCATCTGATCAGGATTTGCACTGTTCAGTTTTTTTGTCAGATATTAACTAATAAATTAAAAAGTGAACAGTGCAGATCATGATCAGATTGAATGGATGTGCAAACTGATCTGGATCAACACTGTTCACGGACGGCATAAAGGTGTATATATGGTGGAAAGGTTTAATTAGGCATACAGGCAAGTTTCTGAGATCTCTCTGCTTACTCACACTGCCTTCTTTCTAATCATTACAATCCTGGTGCCAGTTTCATGGAAAAACCCAAGTTACCACTCAGTAACAGACTGAACTTGTTAAAGTTTTAGTTATGTTAATGACTACTAGACAAATAATACAAACAATAAATGCTTTGCACCATTAAAGAAATTTTCATATATTCTTACAACAGAACAAACTAAAATATCGAGTTCACACCAAAACTATTGTTTCAGTGAAACTGGAGCCAGTTTTTTCAACATAACCACGAAGACATCTGTTAGAAAATTAACCCATGAACACGAATGAGTTCAATTTTAAACTTCATAAAAAAATTATATACTGCATGCCATGAAATAAAATTCATATTTAACAATCAAACAGTGTAAATTACACAATAACTATGTAAGTCTGTAAGATAGTACCCTTTGTAATATTTCAACACGTAGCTGCCCCCGACACTTCTGGGAGATTCGGTGTGGTTTCTCCATTAAAACATCATCTCGAACAATCTCACTTAGGCAAGTCACAATATCATTCCTACAAATGAACAATTGAACATTTTACAATTTCTGTAGTTATTCCAATTACACAACTGTGTACAGGTTGCTTATCTTTTCAATATTCTTTCTAGTTTTAAACATTACAACCAAAATTTATTATCATCTGGAAGATCAAAACCCTGAATTTGAAGACCAGTCTCAAATCTTAAGCATCTGATTGGCTGAAATTTGTGACTGACTGCCATTTCAACCAATAAGATGATTGAGATTTGAGTCTGGTCTCCAGTTATAGTTAAATGATCTTAGGCCTAGGGGTTCAATCTACAGCTGAAATTTAAGGGTCAAAATGATGTATTGCTGGCATTTTCTGAGGGTCAAAACAATTAAACCTTTTATACTCTATAAGGAAATTTGACCCTCGGGTTGAAATTCTCAAGGGTCAAAATGAGCATTTCTTGGAATTTCAGAGCTCAAAACCCTATTTTAGGGTGAATTGGAATCCCTGAACCATCTATCTAGTGTAAACTTTAAACATAAATCTTGTCTTTAATAATATCAGAAATGAGAAAGTACCTACTTTTTAGTTTTATCTTTACATTTATCCATCACATCTTGTTTACAGGCTTCCTTGAAGTTGTGAGAGAATCTGAAGTCTTTCAGCTGAATCTAAAATAAAACCAGTAATATTTACACACGAGACACATGATCCTGCCTACTAATTGCTTAATGTTTCAATTAACCACTTACCTGATACATACACATTTTAGGCATGTGCAATCAGTGTAGATCCAGATCAGGTGCCATTAGGGCTGAAGGTTATAAAACTGACATTGGAAACCAGTCTCAAATCTCAAGCATCTGATTGGTTGAAATGGCGACACAGTTGTCATTATATTTGGGAACTCCAAAATATCTATTTATAAGTTATTTCTCATGACTTATAGGTGTCACATTTTTTTACCATAGAATGTTTCTTTTACAGCAAAAAAGCATAATAAGCATTGTTGTCGGCATAACTTGATTATGTCATTTCACTGAATGATGTCAGAGTTCCTGGAGCACTGGTCCCCCATCATGTGCCCCATATAACTCACCAATCATAACCAGTGATGTGACTGTCAATAGAGGTTAACAGCAAAAACTGAAGTTTTGATTTTTCTTTTGAAACAAATTTTGAAATGTTAATCATACATTCCCACTAGGAATCGGACAAATAACCACACATCCACACAAACTATCCCATTGATTTGCTTTACACAGTTTCAAAAGCTAATGAATGTGCTAGCTGATCTGGATCTAGATTGTTTTCCCATGGAATACTATAGAATACTATAGAATCCTTTAATTTCACAAGGATAAAATACGAGCAACATACCTAATGACAATTTTGTGGGGGAATAAATTCTGGTACTTGTATTAATCTTATAAAATCAAATATTCAATGGTTTGATTTTGCTAGGGTTTCACTTCAGGCAGTTTTTTTTAGCCTGATATACCCGAAATTTAACCCCCACAAAATATAATGGGATCACTGTAACAGCCATATCCCATGCTGTAAACAGTTTATGATGGAGAAAGTCATCCATCTGCAACCTATCAGATGCTCAAGATCAGGGCGCCTAATGAATAAATCTTAGATCAGAGATCAGTTGCAATTTTCAAGCAACTGATTGGCTGAAATGGAGACGTTTCAAGACAAGTCTTCTTTTAGCCCATCAGTTGCTTGAGATTTGAGACTGGTCTTCATTTTAGGTCTATGATCTTGGGATCAGGGCTAAACTGCTTTTACTTTTATAAGTTTTCTGATCAATGGCTACATAATTACCAGCTGATGGTGTTCTATCCCAGCTCTACATTTATCATTCATCTCGTGATGGTTTTTGTTCTCAATAAGACAGTCCATCACCTGCCCCGCCTCTGCATCATGTTTCAACAGTTCCTAAAAGTAAGCAAAATAAAATAATACATGGAGACTGTCTACACGAAGACCTCAACAACATTTTTTTTCAATGTACTTTTATCACATTATATACATTTGAGATTTTGCTGAAAAAGTGTTCTGAAATTGATGTGGTTTCTACGATATTTTAAAATTGAAACAAGAGCTGTTACTGAAAACTAACATATGCTCCTAAAATGTACTTTGAAATCAAATTTGTTTACACACATGTATGTAACAGAAAATGCGGTCTGACCTGGATCAGCAGTGGAAGTAGCTTAGTCAGAAATAACCTAATGAATCTAAAAGTGAATAGTGTAGATCCTGATCAGATGGCACAACACATCAACTTGTTACTCCATAGATACATCTTTATTACTTGAGAAAACAGTGTAGATCCAGACCAGCTGGCATGTCTGTGCTGTCAGCTCAGGATCTACACTGGTCGAGCATGCGATAAAATGCACATATATGGAGTAAAGGGTTGAAGTTGTATCTACAGAGAAAAGGGTTAATTGTAGTAAGACAGTGCATATTCACCAAGTTTAGAACAGAACAGAACAGTATACCTCACAGAACTTTTTGATCATGGGTGTGCAGGCTCTCATGAGGACAGTATCCAAGTCGAGATCCTCGTCCTCATCTTCGACAAAATCTTTGATCAGATTGGCACACTCTTCGTTATCTATGTCTTCTAACTTATCCTGCAGACACTCCATCTCCTAATAAAACAATACAACAACAACATCAAGTATTACTGCACACAAGAAATGATGAGGCCAATAAACAGTTGTTTTTTTAACAAACCCTTTTTTCAGAGCTGGTGTCCAAACATTTACCCTTATGTCTCTGCATATATGCAAAATCATGTTATTTTTATACTAACCCAAGTTTTGTCACTGGATGTGACCAAAAGCATGTACAGTATGTAAACATAGATTATATTTATTTTCATGTGATGCAGGTTTGTGAGTAACCATCGCGTTGGAATCGCTATAAGGCAGTAATAGAACCCTACTGAGGTAATGCCAAAAAACAGTTCCTTGAGGGCCCGAATTTTCCATACAATCCAATCAGATGTGACATATACTATTTCTTGCATACCATATATCCAGTAGATAAATTTTAAGTTAAATATCTCTCCTCTTTGCAGACTGAACAGAATCCTAATAAAATTCCTCAGCAGAACCTAGATCCTGTTCAAAACAGTTCACCCTTGGTGACAGATATTTCCATTTTTACCTCAAATTTATGCAAGATACTAATAATGATCTATTAAAAAGGCAGAAAGAGAACATACCTACAATGCACAACTTCCACAATTCTAACTGGATCAGAAATGCCATCTTGACAGAAACTCGATGTTAAATTATCAATTGTGAAATCATACATCTTGTATAAAACAGTAAATATGAGATTAATGGAGATTATACAGAATGGTACACAGTAGAAATCCTGGAAACATAGGTTACCTTTCCTTTTCCATAATGTTCTAGATCAGAGCAGAGAGCCCCAAGATCAGTAAGGCAGGCCTCCTCTATTTCTGGTTCTAAATCAATTCTCTTTGCTCGTCTCCTCATCACACGTCTTACTTCCTGTGAACACTTCTTGCTAAGTGGTTTTTCCTACAACAACAAACAAACAGGTTGGGCAGATTACACACTTATATTAACAGTAACAGAACCAATCCTGTTATCATTAATGAAGTTACCCCTATTACACCAAGGAATTTGCGAAAAACTTTTCCATCGTTATCTAAATTGTTGTTTTTAATTATGATTCCTATGGTAATGTGCTGGAAATAAATGACAAGATTGAGACAATTATTGGGAGAAAATTGTGATATCACTGCTGTTTAGAATGATCCTGCGACCAAAATATTGACCAAAGAGAGAGGAGATGGGTAAACTGCATGTTTTTTCACATTTTATTTAGGCAAAACACACTTGCATGGTAAAGTCACTTGTTAAAAAGCATTATTGACAGCCAGAAGACATTATAGCAAAATTATGTTTCAAACTGCTAAATGATGTCACAAGAAATTTCAAATAGTACACACAAGTATAATGTCACCTGGTAAACAACACACTATGTAACTAATGATATCAAGCAATGGGGCTTTCTTTACAACTATCAACAAACATGCAAAATTTAAACAATAGTTTTCCTTTTATTGGCACAGTTTTATTTAACCCTTTACTCCATATATACATATTTTAAAGCATGTGCCACCAGGTTAGATCCAGATCAACTGGCACATCTGTTCCATCTGATCTGGATCTAGACTGTCTGCTTTTAGTTCATAAAAAGCCTATTTAATCGAAAAAAGAGAACAACACAGATCCTGATCAGATCACACAGATGTGCCTGCTGATATAGATCTACACTGATCGCCCACAGATGTGCCTGCTGATATAGATCTACACTGATCGCCCACAGATGTGCCGGCTGATATAGATCTACACTGATCGCCCACAGATGTGCCGGCTGATATAGATCTACACTGATCGCCCACAGATGTGCCGGCTGATATAGATCTACACTGATCGCCCACAGATGTGCCGGCTGATATAGATCTACACTGATCGCCCACAGATGTGCCGGCTGATATAGATCTACACTGATCGCCCACAGATGTGCCGGCTGATATAGATCTACACTGATCACCTATATGTTTAAAGATCTATATTATATGGAGTAACTGATTAAGATTAGTGATGATCGTGTTGAATCTGTTCACCCATGTTTTAAAAGGTCTATATACAGTAAGTGCCTAAATAAATGTAACGTAAACCCTTTGTGTATAGTGGAATTAGCTGACATTTTTCTGGCTTTTTTAATTGGATGTGAGCACTCCATGTAAACCAGTCCATTTTACAGTAACATTTTTTTCGAGCTCAGAGAATTTGCCCAGTACAGTTTACTACTGTGACCTCTAATTGAATGTAAGCAAATTTAAAAGAGCATACTTGTAATTCTAAATTGGATCTGTCAGCATTAATTAAATGTGAACTTTACCAATTTAGTGAAACTTAACATGTAATACTGAACATGGAATTACGCAAACATTATTGGATAGGTACAAATGTATTTATATCATTGAGAGAACAAACCCTATGTAGAGAGGTAGAGGCCTTGGGTTACAAATTCAGTATTTAATACTTTTGTAACATTTTACATTACAGTATCCTTTATCATGTGAATATTACTGCTATTAAATAATTTACACTACATGATTTGCAAGAGTAAAATCTTCCAAATCACTTGTACTTGACAAGTCAAACACATATATTGACCATCTCTGTAAAACAACAATGTTTTACTTTTCCTGTTAGTTATACAGCATAATGATTAATTAATATTAATTAATGTGTGGTTTTACTAGATTTGCTTGACATTTAAAAGTGCAAAGTTCACAAATTATTTTCACACTAACATTTTGATTAGTTAACATTTTATTTATTTAAACCATTCTCTGCAAAAATGTTTTAGTAAATGTCAGGAGAGGTGAATCAGAATTCCAGAAACAGATGTAGCTTTTATAGACTTCAATTATTCCTAAATTGGAAAAAAATGAAGGTGGAGTCAGTAGACTGAGCAGGTATGTTAGATAATTGCATTCCCACAATCATTATATCATTGTTGAATAGTGTCAACCATTACCTCCGTTAGTGATTATTTATAGATTTTTTTATGGAAACAAGTGTTCATACTTGTTATTATAACTATAATGATTCTCCACAAACATGCCTTTTAGAAAAGTATATGAAAATAACATTTAATTCAAATAGTGCAATTCAATAATTTTTAAGTGGCATTTATTCAGGCTATGTTTTTACTTGTTGAAGGCCACTCTACTATACTTTAAAAACTGAAATAACTTAAAGAGTGATCAGCTTGAACCCTCACAGAATTTGAAAGGGCACATCACACATGTTGACAAGTCCCATATTCTGCATCCAACTCTGTATACATATATTGGGAGGTGGTCATACAAGCTTTGATAAATGCTGAAGGCTATTTTAGCCTTTTAACCCTTTCCTCCATATATACGCCTTTATACGCATGTGCGACCAGTGTAGATCCAGATCAGCCGGCATCTTCACTGGTCACATTTTGGTCAGAAATAACCTGACAAATCAAAAAGCGATCAGTGCAGATCCTGATCAGACGGCATGGACACATATGTCAACAGAGACAGTAACTCGTAGTGACAGATGATTTTTATTTCCATAATACCAATTAAATGTCATTCTCTAAACAAACATTTGAGGTTATTACATTTAATTTTTTCAAGAGAAAAATTCAGTTTACACGAGACCACAAGTTTCCATGTGAGCAGTCCATGTAGAATCAATTAAATTTGTACGTGTTTGGGAGTGTATAATGTACAACCTTCCACTGGCGGTTCATTTTTTTAGGCACTTACTGAATGGAGTAAATTGTTAAGATTTTACATACCAGTCCTTCATGTTTTAAGTGTCTGTAGAGGCATGGGAATATCATTGGGTAATTATCTGCCCCTTGTCGGGAGGTGTCACTCCAGTCTTGTGGAGCACTACACAGCTGTACTGCATCTTCATGACAACTTTTGTACAACTGAGGATCTAGCCTGAAAAACAATGGATCCTTTCTAATATAACACTGATAAGAATAATCTGAAACTAGACAACAAATGAAAGTGGTCATTATTCTGTTATTCTAGTAATATGCATGTTTTGTCATGGCTTGTGCAGATATTGACAGCCTGAGGAAGAAAAGAACGTACCATATTGTTTAAAGCTTGAAAAACAATGGATCCTTTCTAATATAACACTGATAAGAATAATCTGAAACTAGACAACAAATGAAAGTGGTCATTATTCTGTTATTCTAGTAATATGCATGTTTTGTCATGGCTTGTGCAGATATTGACAGCCTGAGGAAGAAAAGAACGTACCATATTGTTTAAAGCTTGGGGATATTACAAAAGTTTTGGAGTAATTATGCATATTTCTTCTTCACATTTGATAGTCAATTGATGGGTGCAGTTCCTTGACAGCTGTGCTGAAGGAAGGTGTTGTTAATGAACAAATATGATATACTGGTACCTTTAAACATAAACCCAATACTCAACAACTGATTTCTATTTCCACATAGTATATCCCATCAGCCAAAAAAAGAGAACTCCAGGGCTTTTCATCAGTAAATTGAGAAGAGGCCCTGGCGTTTCAAATTGGGAAATTTATGCGCGATAATTGTTTATTTTGGGAAAACAAAATTAAATGAAAGATGGTTCCTAGTTTATAAAATTGAATAGTAATAGGTATTTTTAACTTAAATCTAATTTTTAAGCACTTTATTTTTCATACTTCAATTTTCAAACACCTTTCAGAGGAGTTTTAACCATTTTTGGACATCTTGCCTAGCATTTTGGGAAGAATTTCAGCCAGAGTTGGGAAAAAATACAATATTTTTGGATTGGGAAGAGGCCTTTTATAGGCCTCTGTTATATAAGGATGATAAGCCCTGAACTCTTTTCAAAGAACATTAATTTTTATCAGAAAAAAATCTCTCTGTGATACGTAATTCACCAATTAACCTATGTTAATATTAACATAAACATCTCATTTAAACCATAAAACAAGAATCTTACTTGAAATCCCTGACAATAAAGTACTGTATCTCGAGCAATCTGTCCTCACACTCATCTGTCATGTGTTCCGAGTCCACTTTCTCCATTAGACAATTAACTACTCTGCAAGAAAATAAAATAATAACAACATAAATGCAGTAACGAAAAACTGAATAATTTCCAATCACATTTTTCAGAGTAAACACATACGGCTTATCATACATCTAATCAGTGCAGATCAAATTCAAGCTGGATTCATTATTCCATTGTTTGGAAATGCTCTGATACACATACAATGACAGAAAAAAAAAACTTTGGAAAAGAAAATTTCATTCCACTTTAAAATCAACTTAATTCAAATAAGTAAAATGCCCAGATTGCTCAACTGACAGCATGTGCCTAATGCTTTTTGATCCAAAGTTGATTTACAACAGCAATGATAATCTTAACCCTTTACTCAATATATACGCATTTTAACGCATGTGCTACCAGTTTATCCAGATCAGCCAGCACATCTGTGTCATCTGATCTGATCTGCACTGGTCGCATCTTGGTCAGAAATAAACTAACAAATCTAAAAGCGAACAGTGTAGATCTTGATCAGATGGCACAAATGTACAGGCTGATCTGGATCTACACTGTTTGCCCATGCAATAAAGGTGTATCTATGAAGTGAAGGTAAAGGGTTATCTTACCCATCACTTCCTGCATCTTTGCAGTCAGCTTGTAGAACAGCCTGGCATGCCTGGGCTAGCACAACATCCACATTAATGTCATCTCCGACATCAGC
The DNA here is from genome assembly GCA_038501625.1 of Corbicula japonica. NCBI lineage: Eukaryota > Metazoa > Mollusca > Bivalvia > Venerida > Cyrenidae > Corbicula > Corbicula japonica. Next base: position 792,299 of record JAZAYU010000193.1, read on the forward strand.
TTCTTTCAACAAATCCTCAATCTATATTAAACAACATTAATGCAACAATAATAACATACACTAGAGGGAAAAATTAGTATTACATGTATACCTGCTTATAAATCTAATCAACAAACCATTAACAACATCCAAAAACCGGTAAAGAAAATATATTTGTATTTTTAGACCACTTTCAAATGGAAACAAAGGCACTGCAAGGCAGAGCAAAATATGCCCATCAAACTGCTGTGCACTGTTGTGCAATTCACTCTGGCATGATTGTGGACAGCACACCAGGTAGTTGAAAATAAATCAAAGGGGAATAACATCAAATATACAGATATTTATATAAGAGTAATAGCATTTGTGTAGAACAGGGCATCACTCGAAAATAAGAAGAGCAGAGTGACAGTTCTTGTGCACTGCTCTTTGCTTCAATAACATCTATCCACTTATGAAGTTTCAACCCAATAGCTTTGATAATGTATGAGTTATGCACCAGACAAGAAAATTAAACGAAGGGACATAACTCTGAAATCATGAAGTACAGAGTTACGGATCCAGTGCATTGCACTTTGTCTCATTAAGATCTATTAATGTCACAGCCTAGTCATTTCTTTCTGCATGAAGCTTGCTTACTATAAATATAATGTAATATAAACATACAGCAGCTCTGCACTGGTCCCTGAAACTTTTATCATTTTTCTGCTTCCTCTTGTTGGCAAACTCCATGAGGCAGTGCAGTGTCTTTCCAGCCCGGTCTAGACCGTTGCTGCAGAATGTCTGGATTTCAAGATCACATCTAACAAAAAAATCAAAACAGAAACATTAACAGATAGGATTCTGTACAGCAATCATTCACTTGTAACACTGAACCCTTCACTTCACAGACACACCATTGTTGCATGGAGGAATATGAAGATCCTGACCAGCCAGCATAACCATGCTGTCTGATCAGGATCTGCACAGTACAGTGAACATTGCAGATCCTGATCAGACATCATTGATGTACCAGCTGGATCTACACTGTTCACCCATGCCGCTATAATCTAATCTACGGAGTTAAGAGTTAATCGCAACCACATGATTTAGTTCAATACCTTCCCATCAATTCAAGCCTGTGAATTCATTATTTATAGGAGTGTTACTGACCAAATAGCAATCACTGTAGACCTTGATACTTAAAGAAAGTGCATGATAATCTGGGTATATACTGGTTGCAAGTGCAACAAGAAAAAACGTCGCCACGCGCCGAAAACCAGGTTTTCATTTAATATTTATACTTCTATAAAGAAAATATCTGGTTGATAACTGTTAAAACTGACAGAAAGAAAGTTAAATTTGGTGTCAAAAACAAACTCAAGTTATTGAGCAGAAACTAAATTTCTAATTTCAGCAGCAGTGACCCTGAGCTTTATCACAGACACCTGGGTAGCAATCCTAAGCTGCATCTTGATATAAGATACCAACAGTACGTTTGGAGTCAATAGGCTAAAGCAAACTCAAGTTATTGAGCAGAAACTGAATTTCTTTTTTAGAAACAGTGACCTTGATCTTTATCACAGACACCTTGGTAGCAATCCCAAGCTGCATCTTGATATAAAATACTAACATTAAGTATGGCGTCAATCGGCCAAAGCAAACTCAAGTTATTGAGGAGTATCTGAGTTTCTATTTTAGCAACAGTGACCTTGACCTTGATTACAGACACCCAGGTGGTAATCCCAAGTGGCCTTTTGATATCAGCTACTCATATACCAAGTTTGGTACCAATAGGCCAAAGCAAACTCAAGTTATTGAGGGAAAACTGAATATATATTTTTAGCAACAGTGACCTTTACCTTTATCACAGACACCTGGGTATCAATCCCAAGCTGCCTCTTGATATAAGCTACCCACAAACCAAGCTAAGAGTCAACAGGCAATTTGGCATCAACAGATAACATTAACAAAAAACTTAACCAAAAATCTACGTAAAAAAGGGGCATTACTTTGGCAAAACACAGTCAGGGGTTATGAAACCTGTCCTGAACATTTGTACTGTAAAAACAAACAATGATTTATACCTTGAATGGTAACTGAGAAAAAGACAACTTTCACAAATAAATTTCTAAGTGAAAAAGGGGCATAACCTTGTCAAAATACAGTCAGGGATTATGAAACTTGTCCTGATAATTGGTATTGTGATGACAGACAACTATGTTAAGTTTCAAAGTTGTACCTTAAACGGTTACTGAGAAAAACACAACTTTCACAAAAAATTAACAAAATTTCTAAGTGAAAAGGGGGCATAACTTTGTCAAAATACAGTCAGGGATTATGAAACTTGTCCTGAGAATTGGTATTGTGATGTCAGACAACTATGTTAAGTTTCAAAGTTGTATCTTAAACGGTTACTGAGAAAAACACAACTTTCACAAAAAACTTAACAAAATTTCTAAGTGAAAAAGGGGCATAACTTTGTCAAAATACAATCAGGGATCATGAAACTTGTCCTGATAATTGGTATTGTGATGTCAGACAACTATGTTAAGTTTCAAAGTTGTACCTTGAATGGTTACTGAGAAAAACGCCACTTTCACAAAAAACTTAACAGAATGTTGACGCCCACCCAGCCACCCGCCCAACGACATACCGCAATCTAATAACCAGGATTTTTCTTAAGAAAACCTGGTTTACAAATGCTCTGCCTAATACACAACAGTTAAATCTAATTTCATTAGGAACTGAGTTGGATTTCTTTAGCCCTGGTAACTGGTGTTTCTCAGTTCACTATAGAAATTAAGAGCTGTAAGACAGAAGTGCAGAGTTTGGGACAGGACAGCAAAGCTTGTAATGATGAACTGTAAAATAATAAACAAAATAATAGAAAATAAGACACTGCTCTTTTATGCAACAGCAGATGTCAATAGACATTGCTATTTTAAGCAACAGCAGATGTTAAAAGACACTGCTAATTTAAGCAACAGCTGACATTAACATCCAGTGCTCACGCTGTCAGTCGACATTGTTGCCATTTGCGATAATTTTACGTTTTTGTCGATTATTTCAAAGAAATGGCGGTAAAATTTGGCGATTAAATAATTGTCAAAAAAGCAAGATATTGTTAGCTTATTTGCATTCGCTTTGCCCTGAGCGGTCGCCACATAACTGATAATTGTGGGTCGTTAATCCCCTAATTGAACTAACAAAGTGTCACTTAAGATAATCACCTTGGCGTCCTTGCCTACGGGTCAATCATTGATGATTGTAATCGGTAAACTTCGGGCATTTCCATTACGTCATGACAAGGGAATTCTAACGTTGATGCTATTTATAGCTATATGGATCCCCTATCATATGTTTGTTTAACAAAGCAGACAAATATTTAAAAAATAAGAATAAATGGTGTGTTCTTTTTTCTAATCTAATATTAAATACTGGCCAAATTCTAAATCCATTCTCAAAGCAAAAACCTAGCCGGATACTGTACCTCAAGTGATGAATAGGACGAAAATTTGCGGTACGAATTGCCAATTTTTTAACCCTGTTAACGGAGAAAATACTTACTATTTTCTCAAAAAATGTGTTTAATCAGCTGCTTTGGTTATTTTTTGCTTTGCAAAAGTTATTTCACATTGCAATTTTCTGCTGGTTTATTAGTAATTACGTTTGTCATCCATTTTCGCGACGTCTATTTTGACATACCATTAATCTAATCCCGAATCGTCTTTGCCACTACCCATTAGCATATAAACTCATTCTAAGCAGAAAATTAATGTGAATTAAATTATTTTGCCCAACACTTTAATGCAATATTTTACAATTTTGTTTGGTTAAGACTGCTTTGAAGGTTAGACCTTTTTGGTATGTTTACATAGCATTGAATCCAATTGATTTTGTCTGCAAAAGTGAAGTGAAGAATGCCTTATTATTAAAAATCATCAGTAATTTTACATAAAGCCAATTATTTTAATTGACTAGGTTAAATTAATAAAGTAATAACTAACAGTTAATCTTCATAACATAGATGTTATGGGAGATAAATCATGTTAATTAAAAAACAAAACAAATAATTATAATGCTATTTCCCACGGATGGGGAAACAACGCGTTAAACTTTGGCTATTAATTTAATTTTCAAAAATTTTGTGGCTATTATTTTAAAACAGCCAGCGTGAGCACTGACATCTGAGAGTGAACAATACATACATCATTTTAGGGTTGTTTTGTTTCAATGAAATGTAAATGTTGATATCAGTCGGCAAAGGAGAGACTTCCTTTGTTAAATAACACATGTACATTTGTACTTTGGATCAACTTCCGTCAGTCTCAAGTCCAAGAGTTCAAGTGTCATTCAAACAGTAAGCAATTAAAATATGGTGTGCACTTAAAATTCATAATATTGTGAACTCGGAAACCAATGCAATCGTCTTTAAGGCTTTACCATGTCAAATCTTCAGGAGTTGAAGAAATGACATTACCTTGAAACAATTTCTGGAGTGATCTGATAGTCCTCCATTAAAGTTTTCCTCAACTGGGTCATCTCTGCAACACAAAGTCCTGACAACTTCTTGTCTGAAATTTGAGAATTAAATTTTTTAGAATGTTCTGTTTCAATTTGGTCAGGTTTGTTAACCCTTTCCTCCATATATATGCATTTTTACACATGTGCGACCAGTGTAGATCCAGCTCAGCCAGCACATCCTTGCTGGATGATCTGGATCTAAACTGTTCGCCTGGAGGAAAGGGTTAATTGTTCTTATTAGAGGTGGGATATTTTGGTAACCTCTAGCAGAGCAAGAAGACATTGTATTGTGAAAATATCTGTCATACACACTTTGGAAGAACCTACTTTTAATCCATATCCTAATGTCCCTACCCTATCCCCCTCCAAGAAATACCGGACTAAGCCACATCAGTCTACACTATTCCAAATAGTCAAAACTGTGGACGTATTTTGAGGCATAAGAATTTAAATAACCCTGCAACCCTTCTACAAATATATGACTGAGCCACAAGGAAAATATGTCTCACCCATCTACACTTAACGCCAAACACACAATATTAAGTTTTCTTTCAGCTGTAGGATTAGTTGTGTCACAAGGTTTAAAAAACCCTGCTCCCCTCCAACAAAAGATATATTGGGCCACATGAAATAAATGTCACACACATCCACATTTCAAGCCAAATTTGTTAATAAGTTTCATGTCAGTATCTTCATTTTCTGAGCCCTGGGCCCTTGGAATTGTAAAAATAGTGCTGATACACCAAAAACTGTGAATATCACAGTTTACTTGAAACACAGAATACTGTTTAACATGATCTCATGAAATGCACTTTGAACTGTGAATTTTAAGATGAGTTTTATGAAACAAATTCTGTATAAAAGTAACTCTTAACAAAATTAATTAATTTAGTTGCATCTCTTTTTACAACTTGGATTACAATCTTTTGAGTACTCAATCTGAACATTATCCGAGTACTAGAGTGTCAATTCTATTACTTGTTAAGTAGATTCTACTTTCACTTTGAACCAGGAAGCAAGATTTCCTTGAATTTCTTGAAAACCCTTACATTATTTTGACGAATTGGCACTAAACATTGTAGACCAGCATATACTTATTTCAGGTATGAGTTGCTTTGGTATATTGTTCATGAATTTCAGAGTTCTCATGCGAACGGTTTTTCTTTTGTTTAAGTATGTGCTTGGTAATTTGAACATGAATTAGACTAAATTGAGCTTGCAAACATTTACTACATCCATAGCTAAATACATTTCTTTACTAAAATCTAGGTGGCAATAAGCATTTCCCCCAAAATTCATTTTTGAAATTTTAGCTAGTTTTCGCCATTTGCAATGTTTGCGACCTCTTAATATCCTGAATAAAATAAAAGTATGGATGCTTCTTTACCTGATCTCAATGCATTTTCCAGACACAACAAGATATGTGAACGTGTGGCATGCCCGTCATTGGTAATTCCTGGAGGCATACACTGGTATGTCATTATGTCTTTCTGGCAGGAATCAAAGAATGTCTTTTCCACTTTCACATCCTCAGCTATCAACTGCTGTCGCAATGTCAGCATCTCTCTACACTATTAACAATAGTTAAACTTTGTATACTACCTTTCATTAAAATATTGTTCATCCTTTAACTCCATAGATACATCTTTACCATAAGTGCAAACTGCTTAGATCCAGATCAGCTGGCACATCTGAGCCATATGATCAGGATCTACACTGTTCTTTTGTTAAAAGTCACTTCGTTATTTCTGACTGAGATGTGACCAGTGCAGGTCCAGGGTTGAAGGTTATAAAACTGAGTTTGGAAACCAGTCTCAAATCTCAAGCATCTGATTGGCTGAAATGGCGACTGGTCCACATATCAGCCAATCAGATGCTTGAGATTTGAGACTGGTTTCAATGCTCAGTTTAATAACCTTGGGCACAGTTCTGACAGCATGAATGAGCAGGCTGATCTGGACCTTCACTTGTTGCAAACATGTAAAAGTGTGTATACATTGTATATCATTTATATGGAGGAAAGGTTTATTATTATAGTACCATAAGAGATACAGCAAGTAATAACAAGAGATGTTGGAAGAACACTTGCTCTATGCTGTGAAAGAAAGGAATTATGGGAAATGTGTCTATTTATAAGTGTGTCTCTTTTGATATTTCATATAGGGGGTGTTCGTGGCCGAGTGGTTTAGGTTTCCGACTGAGAATCACTTGCCCTTCAGCGCTGTGAGTTCGAGACCTACCAGGGTCAAGATCTTTCATGTGAGGAAGCTAACCAGCTAGCTTGCGGAACGTCGGTGGTTCTACCCAGGTGCCCGCTCAAGCCTGAAAATTGCCCAGAGGGGCACCTGGGGTCTTCCTCCCCCATGGAAAACTGGTATGTCCACACCATAATGTCCTCGTTAAGAGGCTGGAGGGACAGAAAACTGGGAAGTAACAACAAAAAGATATTTCATATGACTATTTTTTTTCAGGTTTTTTTTCTGATCACTTGAATACTTGTTTCTTGAATCAATACCCTGACGTTTGAATACCCCAGAAGTCAGATTCTCATTCCAATTCTTAATTCATAATTATACACATGTTAAAAGATAACTGAATCTAGAACAAAATGTTCTACATGTATTAATATTTCAACTGCGCACTTGACAAATAGACTGAGTATGAAACATTTTTACCTTTTCTGGCATATCTCGGTCCATCTTGTGCTTGAAGAGGCAGTCAAACACTTTACCACCACCTGCGTGGATATTTTCACAGAAATGTTCCCTAGCATCCCTACATGCATAATACAATGGCCGATCGAGATGGTAATCGTCCGACTGTAACTCGGCAACACGAAGTACCTGCTTCTTGCATTCTGGCTTGAGGTGTGTTATGTTTCTTGCTAGACACATAATGGTATTTCCCTGCATATGAAGTCTCTGCAATACAACAAATACAGAAATCAGTGTAAAATAAATTCTATCTCTTAACTCAATACTCAATATAAACAAATTTTAATCATGTGTGAACTGTGTAGATATAGATCAGATGGCAGATCCATCCCATCTCATCTGGATCCACACTGGTTAGATTTGGGTCAGAAATAACCTAATAAATCAAAAGCAAACAGTGCAAATCATGATCAGATGGCACAGATGTGCTGGCTGATCAAGATTAACACTGTTTGCACATGCAATAAAAGGCGTATATATGGCGGAAAGGGTGAAAATCGTGTATTACCTCATCATCAGCATCCAAGCGTCCACACTGGAACTTTGCAATATCTTGATCACAGTTTTCATGGAAATGCCAAACAAGATGATAGTCCGAGAACACAATGCTGGCCATCTTGTTTAAAAACTGGTGACAGTTCGGGTCAGTGATGTTATCCATGTGTTCTATCAAGCATGGGATTCTTTTGCCTTCACCTACTGGGAGCACCTTGCATTCTTCGATCTGCAATACAAAACTGACAATACTGAAAACTGACACAGGAACTCATGTATTGATGGTGTCATACATCAGTCTTCCTCTATAGACACACCTTTATTGTGTGGGCAAACAGTATAGATCCAGATCAGCCGGCACATCTGTGCCATCTGATCAGGATCTGCACTGTTCCCTTATTTGATCCATTGGGTTATTTCTGATCAAAATGCGACCAGTGCAGATCCTGATCAGACGGCATGGATGTGCCGGCTGACTGGATCTACACTGGATGCACATGCGTAAAAATGCGCATATACAGTAAAACCCCGCTAATGAGACCACTTGGCGGTCTGACAAAATGTGGTCTTAATAGCGGGGTGGTCTCAATATAGGGGTGGGACCATTTGATGATCAAAAAGCTGGCAAGGGGCAGAGGACAGAAGGACAGAGATATCTTTATTAAGTGGCCAGTATTTTTGAAAGCATTTTATCAAAATCATCATCATTATCATAATAATCTTTCAGTCCTCATATAATTTAATTTATTTTTTAAATAAAAAAATGTCGAAGAAAATATTTATTTGCTTGATCGATCTGTACCCGAGTTTTGCCAATGCCAAATTTCTCTGCCAACTTGCATTGGCTTTGACCTGAACTTTCTTTGATTAGCTGCACTTTCACAGTAGGAGAAAGTTATCTACGAGGTTTCGACATTTTGCAGTTTTCTATTCTTATATTATTTAAAAATCGTTATTTACTGATCAAACAGATGCAATAAAATGATCTGTAAAGTCAACCCATCTTTAAAATTGACGTCGATTTACTCAATAAAAACACAATAAATCATACAATTAAATAACTTACTGCAAATATGTGTCAATAAGCATAAATCAATGCAACAGACAATGGATTAATCTCTTGTCAAAACATCCTCATTATCGATTTTCGCAGTTGAACGAATGCCGCAAAGCGTTGTTTTGTTTATGTCGTAAATTGATAGGTATAAAGAATAGACACGCGACCAAACACGCGACCAAACCGTGATATGCGTGGTCGGATTATCGGGGTCAATTTATGCATAATTCGACAATTTCGGACTGTTTTAAGTGGTCGCATTACGGAATAGCGGGGTGCCCGTAATATCGGTGGGAACCGACCATTGAAATATATAGCAAAAAAATCGGGTCTTCCAAAAAGTGCCCGTAATAGCGAGGTGGTCTCATTTTCGGGGTGGTCGTAAGGCGGGGTTTTACTGTATGGAGGAAAGGGTTAACCTATCTTTCAGTTATCTGCTAAAGTTCAGTTCACCCAGTTTGCTTACACACATCAGTTCTCCAAAAGAAGACACAACTAAACTAAAACAAATCAGGCAATTGAAATAATGTATGCCAGTATCATAAAAACTTATTCGTATAAAAGCATATTCATGAAATGTGCGAGATTAAGCTTTGTCAAATTCATAAATTAAATTACAAAATCACAGTCTGTCATTACAGTATGAAACTGATGTCTATCAGAAGCTGACTGCAACTTAATCTGGGTAGCTGTGTTATTGCATGGAAACCAGAATGAAATCAATAAATGGTAAGAGCGTCTTGTTCGCCAGAAGCAGAAAGACCAGAGTGTTTTGACTGGGTCAGACTAGATTGCTAATATCAATAGATTATTGGGTAATTATCACAGCATTCCTAATTTAAGAATTTTTCGGTGTGTGACTAAGTTCTCACACACATTTTCTGTTGTTGATGACAATACCTTAAAATCATTTTTTTATTGATTCACAGAATTGTTTACCCTGAAATTCATTTTAAAACCATTCCTTCATTATCATGTGTTGCTTTATACTTACTATTCTATTATCAAGAGTTGCTTAACCCTTTCCTTGATAAACACACCTTTATGGCATCGGCAAACAGTGTAGATCCAGATCAGACAGCACATCCATGCAGTCTGAACAGGACCTGCACTGTTTGCTATATGATTTATTAGGATATTTCTGACCAAAAAGTGACCAGTGCAGATCCTGATCGGATGGCACGGATGTGCCAGCTGATCTAGATCTACACTGGTCACACACATGTAGAAATGCATATATATATAGAGAGAGGAAAGGGTTAATACTTATACAAATCAAAATAAAAAGTAAAAATCTGGAAGAGAAGAAACAGATAGGGATGCAGACTCTTTTAATGGCATTATAAGGATCAAAAGAAATGAAGTGCAATCAAAGTGGAATTGCAGTGGAATGGGATCAGAGTAGTCAGAAGTGCTAAGCAGATAGAAGCCGACAGGAATAGGCAAAATTGCCTATTTCATGATTTTCAGTACAGCAACAGAAAGCACTTGATATTCTAAGTAAAGACATCCCTATACATGTACTATGCATGTACATAAGAACATACCTCATCAAATACTTTTCTGCAGACTTCACTGGCTCCGGATTCAAATCGATCATCTTTTGTCATGTTCTTTTTATACTGATATACTAACTGAAATTAATATTGATATGATATGGATTATAAATATTCAACATAGACAAGTATGCATATTAACTACTGTGATATGAAGCACTGAAACAGAATTCTCATGTAATGGGTGAAGATAACTGTCATTTAACAGTGAAAAATTATGGAATTTAAAGAATTTTGCCTGGACCACTTTTTTTCCTTCATAGCTTTTAACAAATGGTTAAAAAAAAACAAGGGGGTGGCTCATGGACATGACACTCAACAAATTTTGATAATCATTTATATGAAGTTAATCAATGGGGTTGAGTTACTATCTGAAAACAAGATTTTTTTCTGAATTTTTACTTTTCAACCCTTTGCATGCCCTTTACAGTTGAGTCAGGCTTCTTTCATGTAACAGTGCAGATCCTGATCCTGGAGTAAAGGGTTCAGTGTCAATATATGCAAAGCCTACAGAATTATTAATCTTTGTTTAACCCTTTCCTCCATAGACACACCTTAATTGCGTGGGCGAACAGTATACATGTAGATCCAGATCAACCGGCACATCTGTGCCTTACGATCAGGATCTGCACTGTTCGCTTTATGATTTGTTAGGTTATTTCTGGTCAAAATGCGACCAGTGCAGATCCTTATTAGACGGCACGGATGTGCTGGCAGATCTGGATCTACACTGGTCGCACACGCGTAGAAAGGCGTATTTATTGTGTAAAGGGTTAAGGTTGCATTAATAAGATACATGTAATAACAAGAATTCCTCCGTTAAGTGGTGGGTTTTTTCTTGATCTTGATTTTGATTGTCCATTTTACTGTTTACGTTTTAGAAATTACATAATTTGGTAGTACTTACATGTTGACAGTTGGTTGATACTTGCGACTGAAAAGAAACAAATTGTGAAATGAAACTTCAACACTGCTGCATTCATACACAAATCAGTTACACCATCAGCAAAGGAAAACGACATATGTAAGCATGTGCAGTGTAGATGCAGATAAGCCAGCACAGGGCTTTTTCAGCCTATCTCACGGGGCCGATATTCGGCCCCGTTCCCAATCCTAAATAGCGACCATTTTTCCCAAATTCAAGAAAAAAATTCCCAATCTCGTAAATTTATTCCCCTTTTGAACCGAAACACATTTTCTTAAAAAATGATAAACGAGAAACAATAATATCGAGACTTTTCAAGCCCGAATCGTTTGTTTATCGGCGATCTGTGAGAACTTCTTTCCGTGAAAAATGTATGTACTGGTGTAAAAACCGGTATTTACCGTAACGCAAGTTGAAGATGAAGCACGGCGCCCATGATTCCATATAACTTATTTTATGGTCAAATTATGATTTGAATATTAACAGAAATTATATTTTTATTTTGTTAACAAAAGTTTTTTCGCGATAATCGTTCGAGTGCGTACAAAACAGAAAGGATGAATAAAAAATGGTATGTGCAGTACCGGCTTGTATACTGACCCGCGAAAACTAGTGACGAAAATTTTAAAATGTCGTATAATAGTAAAAACTATGCAATAAGGCCGCGAAAAAAATGCCAAGGGTACTCCAAAACTAAACTCTTTATGGAACAAAACATCAAATGTTTCAAAAGTTCTTTCCCAGTCAGTTGAAACTTGCCAAGTTTCTAAGGATCCGATGATGGTCATTCTACTGTATAAGTGATACATCTGTAAAGCTGTCAGAACAAACCCTGGAAGAGATTTGTAACATTTCCAGGAACACTAAAGCAAGGCAAATCAAGCTATAGTGCAGCTAAATGAATGTTGAAATTTCCAAATTTGGTTTGATTTGTTGATACTTTTTTCCCAAATTTGACTATTTACCACGTCAAAAATTCCCAATTTGGGCAGGGGCCTTTTTCCCAAAAACCCCTGAAAAAGCCCTCAAATCAAGATCTACACTGGTCGCTTCTTGACATAGGTCGCAGCAGAAAACAATGAAAAAAAAAGTGCTGACGTTAAAAATTAAAAAACTATACATTAAAGTACCAGCATTAGATATTTTTATGAAAAGTTACACTTAATTGCTATATGATTAAATTAAATCAAATAAATGTTTAACAACGTTTTCGATATTTTTAACATTTACCCTTATAAAAAAAGTTTTTCTTAATATGATCTATAAATTTAAAATTATTGGCAATCCCCATGACTGAAATACGATCAAAAGTGGATTTAGTATTAGATGCCATATGTTGCTGAATTGGTAGAATGTTAGTATTTTAAGCTGGAGGTCAGAGGTCCTGGTCAAGGCTACTCTTTCAAACCTCAAACTGTCACACAGGCATTGTTTGCAGGGTGAATTACCCTAGGAGCTCCTTTGCTAGAAGCACTGGCTGGGGTGTTTGACCTGAACAGTCCCATGCTGACATCTGGCAAGTAAATTTGAAATTTCTCATATAAATGGGGAGAAATGTAGTAGATTTAAAATAGGACAGCCTCGATAGCTCGACAGGCAATTCACCAGCCAAGTAAACTGTCACAGTATTAATTACATGGTAAAAGCGTATGCAATTAGCAACAGTATTGTTGCAATAGAAAACTTGAACATGGCGACGGTTTTGCTGCAACAGACTCGGCCTAGTTTCTTACACTGTTACAAAATATATGGAGATACACTAACCTGAATCGCCACATCACCCTGCAGACAGTCAAGAACTGCAAAGTTATTTTTCCTTGGTTGGTTTTCACTGCAAAGTCTGGTGACATCTTCTTCACAGTCAGGGTGTGTTGCTAACATTATGTTCTTTCTAGAACCGATTGGAGGTCTTCCTTGATTCCCATCGACAGGAATTGCCGGATTTTCTTTGGACAGAGCTCGCGGACTTTCTCCTTCCTTTAAGATAGAACCATGCGTGTCTAGCCGTTTCTTTGCATCATTTTGATTGTCCAATTGGGGAACTACTCCACTTATCACGCATGTTAACAAAGAATAAAAAACTAGGACAAAGATAAATCTCATTTCACACTGCCAGATTTTTCTGACACGTCGAGCAGCAACCATCTTGGAATGAGCGAAAACAAATAAATTCTTCCGCCTACAGGTAATTAAATTTTGTGTTTTCAAAGTTAACAGTTCGGTAGCAAATCACATAGTAAATATAAATGACTTTTCATCAGAAACAAATTACGAGTGATGACTAGTTTTATGAACTTTTAATAGAAATGTTTGGCACTACTTTATCCTCTGGTGACTTAAAATATCTTTCATTCGTGGAAAATGGTAAAATTTCATGGAGAAACCGAAAGCTGTAGATTCCTACACAGTTAAACCAATACATAACTTGCCAACTAAAAGTCTGATCAAAATTGTACTGTTTACTTCTTTAAATGTTGAGTTGCGCTCAACATGGGGCAAGGCGGCATAGGCAGTAATATGCAGTTCAATTAGGATGGTTTTCCATGTATCCGACTGCGACTGCGCTGTGCGATTGCGATTGTGTCATCCGTGCATCGCAGACGGAACCCCTTTTCCATGTATCCGATCCGACTTCGCGATTTTATTCTTTTCATGTGAATATTTTACAAGGAAACGTGTTCGTGATGTTAGACGAATTTAATCATACCCTCTTTTTAATGGCCGGTATTTGTTTGGCCAAACGTTTAAACGAAAACGTACTCATAGATGGTGGGTCAGACGTATATATCATCCGAAATCGGATTAATTATGGCATCACTTAGTGCATCTTTGTATTCTTTCCTAGAACAGTCATATAATACAGGGTTCTCCCTGATTAGTTCAATCAATTTTTCGCAATTATTCTGATCGTTTAATTTAGATTTCATGGTGACTTTTGGAAAGATGTTGTCCGTCTATCCGATTGCGCTGAAAAGAACGCTACAGCATCCGTTCTTTTTCTGGCGACGGATAGACGGACAGCGCAGACGGATACATGGAAAACAACTCAATGATAATATAGGCATCCGATCTTGTGTCCGTTTCTTTTCCAATCGCAGTCGGACAGCGCAGACGCAAAACGGACACATGGAAAACCAGCCTTATTGCCCATAAATAGGCTCAACGAAATCTAGCCTGCTATATTTTCGTATTGATTGTCTATTTTAGATGCCTTTCAAAGTAAGTTTCATGTTCATCTATTTTACTATCAAAGGTGGTTTGTGCCATGTTGCGGATGTGAAAAGTCTCCCCGTATATTCAATCGGTGCTGTTATCAGTTCATCATTTGAAAGGGCGCAGAATAAAACGCAGACGATATAGAAAGTAGAAGGCTGCAGACAATACAGGCAAAGAAGGGCGTTGAAAAACGCAGACAACATATTTTAAAGTTGTTAGGCACGATACTTACGTATGTTTCAATGTATCTGTTGTTCTTTTTTTATTTAACCAAAATTTCTAAAAATCAGTGATCATTTAAAATATTTTTTTTAATTTGAGTTGCCTAGTTTTTTGTATGTTTTACTACTATAGTCATGGGTTGCTTATTTTTTTATTTTATCACATATATGGTAAACATACATAGCACTCAACAAAAGCAACGATTCTTTAAAATATAGCTTTGTGCATACTTGATATCTAATGGACATTTTAATATGGTATTTTTTACTTTTAGATATTTTTTTATATTTTTGCTATTATGTTTAACTTATTTTTATTTTTCAAGAAGTATTTTTTCTTTTTCTTTTTATCTCAACATGCTGGGGACATTGTCAATATAATTATGCACGAAATACATGTATGTACATTGAAATAAAAGTTTAATTAAATCAGTGCTTAATGCCAAGGGTTTTGATAATCCAAATATGTATACGTATGATTTATAAAAAGTTGACTACAGCTTCCAAAATGATATTTACAGAGCTCTGCAGGTGTGGTGATTTACCCATCTACAGTTAAAAAGTATGCTTACCTCTTTGGTTGCACGACGGAGGCAGGGGTTTAAGAGTTATTGAAGGTTTATGGGGGAAATCTTTTATAAAGACATAGAAGCTCGATTTGTTTCTTTTATCCCTGTCATCGTGTTCTTGCTAATTTAACTCCAGGTACTCTGATCTCAGTAAGGTGATTGACTACCCGCACATTTGGCTTTGCAAGGATTACAGTCAAAACGGCCTCACGTAAGAACGGCCTCAAGTTAAAACGGCCTCATTTTGGTTAAAACGGCCTAACTTTAAAAAAAATATTGGTTAAAACGGCCTCAAAAAAGCCTCAATTTAAAAAAAAAAACAACACTTTGTTGTTTTCTATTATGTTATTTCATTACTATTATGCCAAGTGTTTTTACGAGGAATTGTTGTAAATAAAACAAGAATGTCATAAGTTGTATTGATTTTAATCAATATAAAAATACATATGTATATATCATGTGCATGACTGTATCTGATACATATGCATTGAACGTAACATTTAATTATTTAAAACTATTTGGAAGATAACTGTTTTTTTTTCAATTATAACATTAAAGTCGGTGTTACCTTTCATGTGTGTTTACTTTATAAACAATATGCATTTATTTATTTATTGGATTTCATTATTCATGATGAAAATAAAACAAATATCAATTACTAAGTTTGACTCGTCATGGAATAAAAAAAACTTTTACAGAAAGAACAAATCAGAAATTTAGCGAATTGACATGTACATATTTCCATTGTCAACAGTAATATAGCATTATAAACGATCCCTAACTGTATCTAATTTAAGTTTTCTCATATAATATTTAAAATTTATTTCAAAATAGAGGCCGTTATAACCAAATATTGAGGCCGTTTTAACTAAAAGTGAGGCCGTTTTGACTAAAAGTGCGGCCGTTTTAACCAAAAAATTAAAAAGTGAGGCCGTTTTGACCAATTAGTGAGGCCGTTTTAACCAAAATGAGGCCGTTTTAACTTGAGGCCGTTTTTACGTGAGGCCGTTTTAACCAGCACCCGCTTTGCAATGCTATTATATAGTTCCTATGTTTTATATGTGTGTGCTTTTGGATGCAACATTGTTGAGCTGACGGATGGGTTGGAGTTATTTCACAAAAACAACTTGTACTTGTGTGTTTAAAACGGTAACCCCTCGGGTTCTCACTTTTGTTAATTGTTTGTGGCGTCTATTTTGAACCTGATTATTGTAAAACCATGCTCTCTTCTCTCTACTTTTATTTTTTGGCTGCTTGGGGAGGCTGTGTCTGCTGGATGTGGCCATTCCTGATATGCATATTTCACCTTTTTGCCATAAAATTTTGTTTGATACTTATGTCAGAAGTTTTTATATTTCCTTTTAATTCGTATATAATTTACGTGTACTCAATTTGAAAATTTGGTAAGGTTAATGTATTTTGGGCTTGTAACATTATCGGGTTGAAATGTCTCAAAGATCGGGGCTTAAATTTGTTTTCCATTTGGACCGAAACGTCTTGAGGTTGAATGTTCCATATATATACTTGGTATTGAAACATCCTGGGGTCGAAATGTCTTGCCATCAAATTAATTGCAAATTCTAACTGACATACAAATTTTAGCTGACCTAAAAGTTATCCATTGTCAAATGCCAATATCTTTGGGGTAGATTGTTATCTTGGGATTTTAGACACATCATGCGTCTACTGATGTGACACAGACGCTCGTACGATACAGACTTCCGCATTGATCAAACACCAATTAGTAGGCCTAATTGCCAAAACTCAATTCGCTCGACCAAATAGGTCACCGATGTGACCATTGTATGGTAATAGCCCATTTTAATAAATAAATTAAACCGCTGGCTCAATGCATGCTCTAGCATTAAAATATTTCATTAATGATTTAACAGATGGTAATACCATCTGTGCTACTGGCTATTGGGTTGTTGGTATAAATTATTTACCAGAAGTATCTATTAGACTAGCACCCATGATACCATGATATAATCAAAGAAAACTTTAACATGAAACTTATGTTGCCTATAACTTCGAAATTACTTGTCCTATTCACTTCATACTTGGAATATATCATCAGCATGTACAACAATATTGGTTACAACAAGAATGATAACTCCAGTTTCAATATTTTGGAGTTATGCCCCTTGCAAATGCAACTTTAACATGAAACATAATGTTGCCTATAACTTTGAAAGTACTTGTCCTGTTCACTTCATACTTGGAATATAATTATCATCTGCATGAAAAATGCCATTGGTTACAACAAGAATCATAACTCTACAGGGTTTCCCCCAGGATTTCAGGAAGGGTCGTCGCAGCATAGACTGATTTTATCCATTTTGTTGCGGGCTGCAACGCGGTGTTTCATTTTCAGTCTTATGCATATATATAATTTTTGCTTCTAATTTAAATAAATAAATGAAAAAAATTAGTTTTTTTTATTCTTAAGTGGCTTTATTCACTTAAAGCCTTTTAAATGACATACATTTTAATAATAAATGTGTATTCACACACTCTGTTCTGTGGCTGCTGTAGGTTAAAAGATTTATAACAAAGATTCAAAAGTCGTAAATTCTTACACCAAAAAATTTTATGCTTTATGAAACACAAATTCTAATTTTATTACAATGGCTGAAAATCCTCATATCCGATCATTTGTAATTAGATCTAATATCAATTAGAAATATTTATGAACACAAAAACTAAAATAAATTGAAATTACAACATAATGTGCTTATTTGTAATTATATAAAGATGTTTCAGGAAAACTGAAAGCATTTTTTTTTTCAATAAAACATTTTTTGATGGTGGAAACTACACAGTTGCACTTTTTATTACCTCCCCTTTTTCAAGATCGGCAAAACTTGCACGAACCGCGTTCTTTTTCCGTAATCGCCGTTTCTTCTCAAATACAGAACAAACGGACCGCGAATATCACCTTTCGCTTTATTTTATTGCAATTAAAACTCGTATAATTTACTAATTATATCTACCCGTGCGAAATGATGCGCCATGCCTTGTCAATTAAATGACAATATGAACACGAATAATAACTCGCGATTTTTATATTTAAAAAACTTCTATAATTTACATAAACTTGATGCGCCATGCTTTCTCTGA
The DNA here is from genome assembly GCA_038501625.1 of Corbicula japonica. NCBI lineage: Eukaryota > Metazoa > Mollusca > Bivalvia > Venerida > Cyrenidae > Corbicula > Corbicula japonica. The sequence continues at coordinate 810,657 of JAZAYU010000193.1, forward strand.
TACATAAGCTCAACAAAAAAATTATCGTACCATTGTCCCGTTTGCAAAACATGTAATAAAATCGATCATTTTAACCGTGCTATGTCTAGAAAGAAAAATTATAACCGTAAACGGCTTCTAAAGTCGATCTACTGTATGACGTCATTTGTGTAAACTTTCGCTGCGGCATATGACAATATTGAATGTTAGCTGGATGTTACAGTGTATTTTGGATTGAAAATGTGTTTCAAGTGTTTCTCTTTTGTTCTGCGGATGTTATAAGATCAAACCGACGATGTTCTGAAAACGATGCCAGCGTCTAGGTTATTTTGTTTTCGATTTACTCGAAATGAAAATGGCTTTGTTGCTGTTGTTGAATTTCATTAGAGGCTATGTTACGGAATAATCAAGATGTCAGAAAGTTATATTTTCCGTGGATATTATCAAAAAGGGGATGCTTTAGTTCCTTCCTTCTTTGCTCAAAATGGTCAGATGGCAGAAGTAAGTCATTTTTATAAAGTTTTGTTCTGATTACTAACAACGGGGACGAATAGTAATTCGGCTACGATTTATATCACATGCGGTCATAATCAACTGTCGCCAACATGTGGGCGGAGCCGACATGCGTTATCCATCAGTTCTTGTTACTGATTGGTTAACTCACAAAGCTGATGACGCTGTCAATTATCAGCGTGATCAGCTGTCTCTTGTTTATAAGGAAGAGTTTTCATACTGATAATGCAATCAACAGGCACACAAGAAATTATGGCTTGTCGCATGCGACAAGCGAAAATGGCCTGGGGGAAACCCTGCTCTAGTTTGAATATTTGGGTGTCGGACATTTCAACCCCTGGACATTTCAACCCTTTCTTCAGAATGAACACTTTTCAACCCCTCGACATTTGAACCCCTGAAATGAAGTCTTTTCAACCCATATCCTATTGGACATTTCAACCCATGAAATGAAGACATATCAACCCATCTATTCACTTGGCAACCCTTAACTTTGAAGACATTTCAACCCCTATTATTGAAGACATTTCAACCCCTCTAAAAACTGATGTTAAATACGCATTAAATATGTAAAACGTGAGCAACGGATAAGAAAATTATATGTACATGAAGTAATTTGAAAGAAGGACTAGGTGATGAAATTTCGTAGCAACCAATGTAAAATTGACTGAAATATCTGCTTTTGTTGCTTGAACGCTGGAAATTTGTCAGACGTCTCAAAAGTGACGTTAGTAGTATACTTTGGAGGCTTGTAGTTTCGAAACAGCTTAGAATACTAAAAGGCTAAGCACTTATCCAAATCAGGCATATGCTCGATTATATGTATCTGAAATTTCGTGAAGAAACTTGAAAAATTTTTGGGGCGCCTTCCACCTTAAAATGTCGGCGGTTTTCCAACGATTCTGAATGTAAATCTATTATTCACTGACATATTTTAAATGTATAGAGATGCGACTGTCAATTGAAATAAAAAGTAGACCCAAAGAGTGAAAACCGTTTCCGCTCAATAACTCGAGTACCCTTTGACCCAGAGCCTCCAAACTTCATAGGGTGATAGCCCTTATTGAGTAGAAGAACCCTACTGATTTTGGGGTTAGTAGGTCAAAGGTCAAGGTCACAGTGACCCGAAGAGTGAAAACTGTTTCCGCTCAATAACTCAAGTACCTTTTGACCCAGAGCCTTCAAACTTCATAGGATGATAGCCCTTATTGAGTAGAAGAACCCTATTGATTTTGGGGTCAGTAGGTCAAAGGTCAAGGTCACAGTGACCCGAAGAGTGAAAACCGTTTCCGCTCAATAATTTGAGTACCCTTTGACCCAGAGCCTTCAAACTTCATAGGGTGATAGCCCTTATTGAGTAGAAGAACCCTACTGATTTTGGGGTCATAGGTCAAAGGTCAAGGTCACAGGGGCCCGAAGAGTGAAAACCGTTTCCGCTCAATAATTCGAGTACCCTTTTACCCAGAGCCTTCAAACTTCATAGAATTACAGCCCTTATTGAGTAGAAGAACCCTATTGATTTTGATGTCAGTAGGTCAAAGGTCAAGGTCACAGGGGCCCGAAGAGTGAAAACCGTTTCTGCTCCATAACTCAAGTACCCATTGACCCAGGGACTTCAAACTTCATAGGTTGATAGCCATTATAGAGTAGAAGAACCCTATTGATTTTGGGGTCAGTAGGTCAAAGGTCAAGGTCACAGGGGCCTGAAGAGTGAAAACCGTTTCCGCTCAATAACTGGAGTACCGTTTGACCCACAGCCTTCAAAATTCATAGGGTGATAGCCCTTTTTGATTAGAAGAACCCTATTGATTTTGGGGTCAGTAGGTCAAAGGTCAAGGTCACAGGGGCCTGAAGAGTGAAAACCGTTTCCACTCAATAATAGGAGTTCTATTTTACCCAGACCATTCAAACTTCATACGATGGATGTCCTTATTGAGTAGAGGACTCCTATTGATTTTGGGGTCAGTAGGTCAAAGGTCAAGGTCACAGGGGCCCCGAAGAGTAAAACCCGTATCCGGTCAATTACTGGAGTACCGCTTGACCCAGAGCATTCAAACTAAATAGGGTAATAGCCCTTATTGAGTAGAAGAACCCTATTGATTATGGGATCAGTAGGTCAAAGGTCAAGGTCACAGGGGTCTGGGCGCAGGGGGGGGGGGGGGGGGCGGCGCAGGGGGGAGACATGCGTTTTTCACAAAAAACATCTAGTTTCCTATTGAGACTGGCCTTGTTTATTATTTACAATATATATATTGTGCTCCTCATATTTACATGTGTATTGAGAGTATGAATAAATCTTGCAATCTTGCAAGATTTAACATTTTAATCATTTTAAAAACATTAAAATAATCATGCTACTCAATAACTATAAAAATACTCAAAATATACTCAAATTAAGAAACTAATGTGTATAAAATTAATGCCAACTGGCAATAAGCATCACTATAACATTGTAAAGTTATTCGACTGTTACTGGTGTAATTAAGGGGTTGAAATGTCTTTATTTATTAGGGGTTGAAATGTCTTCATTATTTTGAGGGGTTGAAATGTCTTAGTTATCTGGGGAAGGGGGGGGGGGGGGGGCGGGGTTGAAATGCCAAAGGGGTTGAAAAGTCTTTGATTTTACAAATTACAGAGGGGTTGAAGCATGTGAAATGTCTTGCTCCTGACTATTTTATGAGTTATGCCCCTTTCAAATGCAACTTTAATATGAAAATGCTGGGTGCAACATTGAAAGTACTTGTCCAATTCACTTAATACTTGGAATATATCATCTGAATGCACATAGCTATTGGTGAAGAATGATAACTCCGGTTTTACCATTTTTTTAGTTAAGCCTATTTTGATTAAGGTGGCACATATGTTCCATGGTTTAGTATTGCAATAAACTTGAATTAAGTCTTTTTAGCATATATGATTAAACATACATGTAGGCCCATGTTTCAACTTTTTGCAAGCAGGCGACACATGTGTTCTGCGGAACACCAAATTCTAGTTTAATGTAAGAAACCCGTAGCCTATAAATTTGTATGCTTTTAAGTTGACATATATCAGTCTGAGTGGTAAATAGTGATGTTTTACTATTGGTCGGTGGCCACTAGACGAATGTCCGAGCTTGTAAGTCTATTTGGGTGGAAAACTGGCTCAAGCGGCGCAGCCACCATTTGGGTCTCTAGGTCATGAGCTCAATCCTGTCCCCTACTATTTATTGGGAACAGGTGAATGAAACTATAACTCCATTTGTAAGTTTTAAATTCCTTTTATTTTGGTGGACTTTTCAATGTTTGAAGTTATTAAGTATAAATATTCCAATGTCACAATATGATAAACACATCTAGCGCACTGCTAGGCACTTGTTAGGTAACAAGATACCCAATAAATGCTTAATCAACAAACATTCCCATTCATTCTGTTGTGTCTTATTTGGTACATCTTTTGCTTGTTGGGTAGTTTTAAACAAAAGAAATACCCAACAAATGTCCATCTCATTCTGTGAGAACGTCCATCACGAAAACTTAACGTTCGCTATAACTTTACCATTGCTTAATTTTTCTTTATGAAACTTTCAAATTATATTGCTTATGACAACACACTCTTGATGATGCCAAATTCTTTAGGCCAATTTCACATTTGATGGAGTTATGCCCTTTTTGTACTTGGATTTTGACATGAAAACTTAATGTTGGCTATAACTTTGCCATTTCTCAATACTTCTTCATGAAACTTTCAATTTATATTGCTCATGACAACATGCTCATGATGATGCCAAATTCTTTAGGTCAAGTTTGCATTTATGGAGTTATGCCCATTTTTGTACTTGGACGTATACACAAAAACTTAACGTTGACTATAACTTTGCCATTTCTCAATATTTCTATATGAAACTTTCATATTATATTGCTCAAGACCACACTGTCGTGAGGATGACAAGTTGTTTCAGTCAAGATGGAGTAATGCTCCTTTATGAACTTTTTTTTCGGCATTGTACCAGAGGGCGACACAAGTGTTCAACTGAACACCCATCTAGTTAATCTTGTAGTTCAGTCAAACACAAACTTGGGTGATTGCAGTTGGTGTCGTGAAAAAACATTTTTAACAAATTCATATATAGCCAGTAAAGAACTTGTCTGTTAAACCCATGGAAATAAAGACAGACAGCATAAACTACAAATTTCGTTTTCAGTAATATTTATAACCCCGCATACAAAGTATGGGGGTATATACAGTACTGTGAACGTTTAATGTTACAAAATTTGCGTCTATTGTGCGTTCGTTTATAGTGTATCGTGCGTCCGTCTAACATGTATCGTGCGTCCGTCTAACGTGCATCGTGCCTCCGTATATCGTGTATCGTGCATCAAGCGTTTTTAATTTTATCATGCAACGTGAATAAGAAACTTGCTTTTTCAAATTTATGTGATTTAATTTCAACCATTCATTTTATATTTTGATAACATTTTCAAACTTTTAGAAATCTCGTACACAAATTATATGAATCGGCAGTATCGTGTATCGTGCGTCTTCTGTGTATAGTGCGTCCGTCTATCGCGTATCGTGCGACTGTCTATCGTGTATCGTGCGTCCGTATATCGTGTATCGTGCGTTTCGTTTGTAACCTAAAACGTTCACAGTACTGTAGGAGTCATCATCCGGTTGGTTGGGTGGTTGGTCTGTGGCACTTACTACGTCAACAGTTTTCAAAATATCGACTTGAAACTTATGTTCGTGAGTAGATTTGCGCGAACTTTTTTTTTTTTCATGTGGATCAGTCCATTATTTTTTGTTGGGGAGCACGATTCAACAAAATCTTGTGATGCGCACTTCTACAGTTTTCAAGATATTGACTTGAAACTTTACACATATGTTCGGCATGAAGTGTAGATGTGCGTGTCATATTTTTCATGTGGATCAGTCCATTATTTTTTGTAGGGGACATGATTAAACATTGGAGGGGAGCACGATTAAACAAAATCTTGTGAAGCGCACTTCTTCTACAGTTTTCAAGATATTGACTTGAAACTTTAAACATATGTTTGTGAGTAGATTTGTTGTAGGGGACATGATTAAACAAAACTGTTTTATGCAAACTTTTGTGGTTGGTCTGTGGCACTAACTACATCAACAGTTTTCAAGATATTGACTTGAAACTTTAAACATAATGATCGTGAGTAGATTTGCGCAAACTTTTTTTTCTCATGTGTATCAGTCCATTATTTTTTGGAGGGGAGCACGATTCAACAAAATCTTGTGACACAAACTTCTTCTACAGTTTTCAAGATATTGACTTGAAACTGTAAACATGTGTTTGGCATGAAGTGTAGATGTGCGTGACATATTTTTCATGTGGATCAGTCTATTATTTTTTGGAGGGGAGCACAATTCAACAAAATCTTGTGACGCGAACTTTTACTACAGTTTTCAAGATATTGACTTGAAACGTGACACATATGTTCGGCATGAAGTGTAGATGTGCGTGACATATTTTACATGTGGATCAGTCCATTATTTTTTGTAGGGGACATGATTAAACATTGGAGGGGAGCACGATTAAACAAAATCTTGTGACGCGCACTTCTTTTACAGTTTTCAAGATATCGACTTTAAACTTTACACATATGTTCGGCATGAAGTCTAGATGTGTGTGACATATTTTTCATATGGATCAGTCCATTATTTTTTGTAGAGGACATGATTAAGCAAAACTGTTTTATGCAAACTTTTGTGGTTGGTCTGTGGCACTTACTATGTCAACAGTTTTCAAGATATGGACTTGAAACTTTAAACATAATGATCGTGAGTAGATTTGCGCAAACTTTTTTTTTCTCATGTGTATCAGTCCATTATTTTTTGGAGGGGAGCACGATTCAACAAAATCTTGTGACACAAACTTCTTCTACAGTTTTCAAGATATTGATTTGAAACTTTACACATATGTTTGGCATGAAGTGTAGATGTGCGTGACATATTTTTCATGTGGATCAGTCCATTATTTTTTGTAGGGGACATGATTAAACATTGGAGGGTAGCACGATTAAACAAAATCTTGTGACGCGAACTTCTTCTACAGTTTTCAAGATATTGACTTTTAACTTTACACATATGTTCGGCATGAAGTGTAGATGTGCATGACATATTTTTACATGTGGATCAGTCCATTTTTTTGTTGGGGACATGATTAAACAAAACCGTTTTACGCAAACTTCTACAGTTTTTAAGATATCAACTTGAAACTGAAATTTTATGTTCTGCATGAAATGTGCATGTAAGCGACATATCTTTTGTTTGGATCAGTCCATTATTTTTAGAGGGGAGCATTATTTAACAAAATCATTCCCTTTTTCACAAAATCTTATGACTCAAATTACTTCTCCAGTTTTCAAACTTTAAACATACGTTCGTGAGTATGTTTTCATGACATATTTTTTTCATGTGGATCAGTCCATTATTTTTTAGAAGGGGAGCACGATTCAACAAAATCTTGTGACCCCAACTACTTCTACAGTTTTTAAGATATTGACTTGAAACTTTAAACATATGTTCGGCATGAAGTGTAGATGTGCGTGACATATTTTTCATGTGGATCAGTTCATTATTTCTTGCAGGGGACATGATTTAACAAAATTGTGTGATGCAAATTTCTACAGTTTTCAAGATATCGATTTGAAACTGAAATCATGAGTTCTGCATGAAGTATGCATGTAATTGACATATTTTTTTGTGGATCAGTCCATTATTTTTTGTAGGGGAGCATTATTTAACAAAATCTTATGACGCAAACTACTTCTGTTTTCAAAATATTGACTTTAAACTTTTAACATATATTTGGCATGAATTGTACATGTGCAAGACATTTTTTCCTTCTGGACCAGTCCATTATTTTTTTAGGGGATCACTATTTAACAAAATGCTGTGATGCGAACTACTGGTACAGTTTGCAAGGTAATTACGTCAAACTAAAAACATGTTCGGCTTGAAGTGTAGATGTGTGTAACCTATTTTTCATGTAGGTCAGTCCATTATTTTTGTAGGAGAATGATTTAACAAAATCTTGTGATGCGAAGTAATACATTTTCAAGATATTAATTTGAAACTGAAATCATATGTTCAGCTAAAGTGTCGATGTGGTAGACATATTTTTCATCTGGATCAGTCCATTATTTTTTGAAGGGGAGCACTATTGAATATTGTATTCATTGTTAGGTAAAAAGATGCGAACATTATTTCTGCATACTCTGACAAAGCAGTATTGCGGGGGTATTAATCAGCTTGAGTGATAGCTCTAGTTTTGGCTTGTTACCAACATCAAACATTCGCAGTGACTGATACTTTTATTAAGAAGTAGCGAGAGAAAGTATAATTGACAGAACATTGTTCATTCTTATTATAAATGTTAATCATGCCTTCAGGTTGCTTTACTTTAAGCCACACCTTTGGTTATTGTTTCAACGTCCCCAAGGGGAATGAATAAACAGTGAAAAACATTTGATTGACAACAATACCTTGGCTGAAGGTTAAAAAGCTGAGATTGGAAACCAGTCTCAAATCTCAAGCATCTGATTGGCTGAAATGGCGACTGGTCGCCATTTCAGCCAATCAGATGCTTGAGATTTGAGACTGGTTTCTATGCTCAGTTTTATAACCTTGGGCACTTATTTGGAAGTCTTTTGATTGGAGAGGTAGTTCTAACAGTCGTCGCATGACAAAAAATGTTGTCGACATCTTGTGAAGTGCTGCAGTGCAAGAGGTGTTTATGGAGGTTGCTCACTGGGTCAAAATCTAATTGAAATCGAACTTAGTAGTATATTATTTTAAAATTGTTCACTCATGTATATTTATAACATTTTTTCTATCTCTTTCAAAAGTATCAAAAGTATTTTTCATTTATTCTACTTTTACTAATGGGAAATTAAGGACTCTAGTAGTAATGCTTGAAGGACTTACAGAACAAACATGGGCAATATTCAGAATGTTTTTCCTGAAACATTAAAAAGAATGGGCAGTGGGTAGAGGTAGAAATGTTCAAGATATAACGAAATGTAAGATGCCACTGTTAAGTTTCTTAACAGATTTTCAATACTTATTCTAAGTTATACTGTGAAAATATAGGCTTTTTATCTTTTGAAGGCTGATGTTGGCAAGTATTGGTCCTGACTTGTGGTTTTGATAAAGATTCATATAAAAGATGGCTGCTGATGAGGACTGGAAGGCCAGCACAGCACGGTGTCTTCAAAATGGCATCTACAAGAGCTATACAGCAGGCCTTTACACAGATATTGAAATTCAAGTGGAGAAAAAGACATTTAAATGCCATAAAGTAATTTTGTCAGCTTTTTCGGACTATTTCCATGCAATGTTTTCAAGTGGCATGAAAGAATGTCAGAACAATATAGTGTGCATCAAAGACACAAGTTCTGTAATATTTGAGAATGTATTATCTTTTGCATACTCTGGAGAAGACTGTGTAACAATAGACAATGCTGAGGACTTGTTGAGAGCCTCCGTTCTCCTGCAGATCTCGTGTCTTCAAGAGAGGTGTGAAAGTTTTCTCCTGGAACAGACAACAGCAGAGAACTGTATTGGAATCTGGAGACTTGCACAAAGTCTGAGCTGTGATCAACTTAAAGAAACTTCCTGGGAGTTTATCCTAAAAGAGTTTGAAGTTATCTCACAACTTGATGAGTTTCTCGCTTTGGAGAAGGATGAACTGATTTCTATTGTATCCAATGACAACCTGAATGTTTCAAATGAAGAAAATGTTTGTGACGCTGTTTTTCGTTGGCTCAAGAAGGACGAGGATAGAAATTCGTACCTTGCTGATGTGTTTGATCAGCTGCGCCTTCAGCAGGTCAGCTTACAGTACTTGTTAGAGAAGGTGGACTTTAACCCGGCAGTGAGAGGAAATGCTGTATGTTCTGCCCTGGTAAAACAGGCCCTTGACTACCACTTGTATCCAGAACGGAGAGAAATGTACAATATACCGTTAAGAACTGGAACCAAAATGGAGGTATTTATGTGTTCTTATTTTGTTTTCAAGTTGTTCTGTTTTAGTCTTTTGGAATCAACTTCTGTTAAATCTTATGAATTCACCTTTTTTTCCACGACTGTAATCTCTTAACATTGATTATGGCTCAACATCATTATAACAATTTTAATTTTAAGTTTGACTATTTAATAAAATCATCTGCAAGTAACAAGACATGATTATAAGTAGATTTAAAAGTAGATTGTTGCAATGGAATGTTGTCCAGCTACACAAATTAGGAAATTTTGTTATTTGTTTCTGTTGTCTTATTTGAAATTGATATTCTTATAAAAACATGCTCTCTTTTCGTCTACTTTTTTGCTGTGTGGGCAGGCTGTGATTTCTGATTGTGGCGATTCCTGATCTGCATATTTCACATTTTCATTACAGGTGATAGTACTTATTGGGAAGACTCCCCAGGGTCGGGAACAGAAGTTGATAGAGGTTTACTGCTACAGTCCTTCAGAACGTAAGTGGTATACCATGCCTACCCTGCCCAGTAACATAGGGCGCTACTTTTCATGCTGTGTATATGGGGACTATATCTATGTATCAGGAGGTACTGAAAGACCGATAGCCTGCTTGAAATTACATATCGGGCGACGTGACTGGATCCATTGCAGATCAATGAACTTTGGTCGACTGCGACATGCAATGGTTGCTGAGCGGAACTCAGTGTATGTGGTTGGGGGATTTGATCCTATCACAGATGTAACATACCACAGTATAGAGAGGTATGATATAGCACAAGAGACGTGGAAGGAAGTAGGGGAGCTAACTTGTGCTGTTGATGCTCTCTCAGCAGCAGCTTATCAAGGGAAGATCTTTGTATTTGGAGGTTGGTTGAAAGACTGTGACCATGCAGCGTGTGTACAGTGCTTTGATACATCTACAAACGAGTGCACAATCATTGACTGTTTACCTGAACCAGCCAAATTCTCAAGATGTGTACAGGACATTGATGGTAATGTGTACATAATGTATCCGACAGGGGAAGTAATCAGGTATAACACCGTTACCAAGGAGTCAGAAAGATATGCAAAAATATCTGGGTTCAAGCGCTACAATTTTGGACTTACTCTGTTTCATAATCGTCTGTTTGCTTTTGGAGGTGAAAGTGACGATCCTACGGTTGAAGAAGGGACTGAACTCTGCAGGAACCTGTTTGAACTTGATCTTACATCGAGAACATCAAAGATGTACTCAGACTTGATGCCAAACCCTTTTGAGTCCTATGGTTCAGTCCGAGTTGTTGTCAACAGAGATTTTCTTATTTCATACAAAAAAGAAACTGGACCAAAGCAATAAACTCTTACATAGATTGATTAACTGATACAGTCAAACCTGTATAAAGCAGCCACTCAAGAGAGTGACAAAAAGTGGCTGCTTAAGTTGCTTAACACAGGTGGCTGTCTAAGAGAGGTAAAATTAGAACAAAATGTCAGTTTAGGAAATGTTCACACTGGATGTTTAAGACAGGTGGTCCCTGAATGCATGTTCAACTGTACAATTTTTGTCTTAAGATTGTTGTATTTTTAATTTAAGTAGTGGTAATTTAACATATTTGGATAGATGTCAAGGCTACCTTAAATGATGATGCAATTCAATTTTTTTTCATAGTCTGAAGCTGATTTGTTGACAAGTTTATTAGATGGACAGGAAGTAAAGCATCAGTGATCAGTTTTTTTGCTGTTGTAAAGTTTATTTCTGTATTAAAATTTTATTTAAGTTTAACAGTGCAGATATATACATTTTTATCCCATGCCGCATAGCAGTGGGGGGCGGGGGGGAGTAATGGTCAATGTGTCCTGATTTTATGTCTGCTTCATAACTTCTAAATGATAGTAAATCCCAAGAAGGAATCTCATGAGACTTCGGTCAAATGCTCACCTAAATGAGACAATGTGCAGAACCTCATTCAGTCATGTTGTGGTTTAAGCCATGCATTTCATGTCCAATCCATAACTTTTAAACGCCTGAAAAGTATGTCATGAAACATTGGTTAAATGTTCACCTCATCAAGATGATGTGCAGAACCTATGATTCAGTCATGCGGGCATCAGGGATTTCAAAGCTCGGGTACATTTTCAATATTTCAATGAGTATAAAGTAAAACAAGGGATGGTATACAAGTTATAATCACAGTTAGTTATTGAGTTACTGTCCTGATTTCCTGAAAATGAACATCAAGCATAGAGAAAATAAAAACTCACCACATTGACTTGTTACCTGAGAAACGCCTGATAAATTTATCCATCTTGTGTCTATGTGAGGGACATGTTACTAACATTTCCCAGTACCCGTAACCGAACAGACAGCTTCCACCTTTATGGAAGAGCTTCTGCACATGGTTTTGCCATGTAACTTAAACTAGACTGTCTTGTTGAAAAAGGGTCGTGAAACAAGAAATCCTTTTAAAAATAAGGGTTTTTGTTCCTATTAATTTTTTTTATAATCAATTTTTAGGTTGGAATTTATTATAAAATATTTATTATAAAATAATTGTGACATTTTGTTCTTTTCAGAAAGCATCAATAAGAAGAGAAAACTTGAAAGAATCTCTAAGTCTTTGTTTTTATTCTTTACTCCTTGGGATATGGCTGCTATCCAAAGGGCAAACAGTGTAGATCCTGACCAGACAGCAAGGATGTGCCGGCTGATCTAGAACTACACCGTTGACACATATACAATGTATAGCCTATGCATTAAACTGGCTGAAATATAGACCTGTATAGAAAATAGGAACTGTTATCAGTTTTTCAAAAGAGTAAATTTACAAAATGTGTTATACTAAGTACAGAGAAATATGAGATTTCCAAAGACCTATATATATAAAGGTCTTTGAGATTTAATAAAAAAATTGTCTGAATTGACAAAACTGTGATAAATTAGTCTCACTTGTGAATTCAAATAAAATACATCAATGATAATATGGCTATTGTTCAAAGCTGCTTTTCACAAATGAAATTCTGGAAACAGTATTTCAATGAAGATGTATTTCATGAGCATCAAATAACTTTCAAGAGTTTATTTGTATTTTTGCAATTTTCACGTAATATCATTAATATTGTTCATTCCTTTGTTTGCCAAAGTCGTATAAGGATAGATTATGAAATAACTGCACAGGGACCATAACTCAGATACTGGCCAGGAGAAAAACCTGAAAAAAGATTTTTCATAAATTTCAATCTTTAATACATAATTCCAGAAAATTTCAAAGCATTTTGACAACAAGCGACACACTTATAGATGAAAACACACTATATTCACTTGCGGGGGTGGTCAACCGCTAAAATTATGACGTTGTAGACATCACAGTAAAGGTTATTCAGACAGGCATTTCTCCATTTAATCACAATTAGCATCCATACACTTCTCATATTGTATACCAGCCAATCAGATGCTTGATATTTGAGACTGGTTTCCAATCTCAGCTTTATAACCTTGGGACCTGATCTCCATCATGGTTGACTCTTGATTATGACACCTGGTTTTGTCCTGATGTAATATAACCATGTCAATGTTGATAATCGGCATTTTCTTCCGTAACACATATGTTAGGTCTGTGTAAAGGACCTGATTTTAAAACATTTTACAGATTGCTGTAACAAAGGGTCATGAAGATAAAGAAACACTGTAATAATTCAATTATTATATGAACTATGGCAGTGCCTGTCTCGCAATCAACGAACCAAAGTGAAGGATATCATACGTCATATGTTCAACAGTTAAACAAACAAGAGACCGAATTTAACTCCGAATGAATTTCTTGTCTGCACTTGGACAAAATCATGAACATGAAACTTGTTTAATTTTGAGCGATGGGTCGAATTTTCCACCGTCTTCGGTGATTTTCACCACGAAGTAGGGACTGTCTGCAAAACCATTGCAGTTTTATATTATATAGCTTATGTTGGCATAGAACAATTGCAATTACTAACGTGGATAAGTAAAAGATAATAGTAAATATACTTACGCTTTACTGACTGTCATCCACAACTCGTGTCGCTATTATTATCAGAGACTGGCGTTATCATCCGAGCCCTGATTATTGGGATACATACCGTGATCCTATGAACGAAAAACTATATCAGGACGTACTTCAAAGAGCTTTATAAATTTCTTGGAAGTTGTGACTTTTCTCCCCAGTTAAATATTCAAAAGAAGAATTGACAATTGCAACATTTAGTACACTTATACATTTAAAAACGCTATGAAACGAAAGAAAAAAAGAAACATGTGTATTCATTTCATTAAAATTACATCGGTAGTGAAAATTTGGAATTAGAAGGCAGTATGTTATCGATAACCGAATGAGGTGAGGATAAAACAACATTAATGCTTTTCATTCATGTAATAAAATGGTTCATCAAAAGGGTGTTTAGCTGTCGTTTTCTACAATATATGTCTAGACCTTAAAACGAAACGGATATTTTACTTGGCAAAACAAGTCTGAACATAAAAAACACGACGAGATAAAAAAAAGATGGCTTAGGCCCTCACACATCATCGATGCCGCCTGCACCATGCCATTGTCTCCATCACTTTCTTAACAATGGGGTAGTTCGTTTAATGTGACAGTTCTCCATTTTCGTTCAGAAACCAAGAAGTTGAGTATATTTATGATAAATCTATCATTAAAATTTCAATAGCTGCAAGTACACCTACCAAAATCAAGCATTCGATTGACAGTACTATAAGTGCAAATTTCTTCTACTGAAAGTTGTAGACAAGCCAATTTTCATTTTGGTAGGGAATATTTGTGGAGAAAGTTGTATCGAACGTGAGGTTCAATTATATCTACATGTAAATGGAATGACATTCTCCGATTTTGAATGCAATGAAAGATTTAATTAACACATGTAATACAAAAAATTGTACTAACGTTTGTTCTCAAAACTATTACGATGCCTCCAGTACGTAATCAACATGCCTCCTTTTCTTAACATCACTTTTTGGTGAAGGGGGCAGTGTTTACTGAGCATGTGTGCGAAGGCTTTATCTGCACTTAGACAAAATTACGTTATTTTGTTAATAAAAAACGCTTATAGCCTGTTCCTCCGACCTTGGGCGACCTGGTTCCCATCATATTGGATCCCTGATTTTTGGTGCACGAATTCTACTGGCCCGGACCATAAATCTTCCAAGTTTGAGAGATATTGGAACTTTGAGCAAAACGTTTTCTGTTACCGAATGTCGCGTTTCGCTTACAACATTTTACCGACCTTGGGGCGCACCTGGTTTCCGACAAATTCGAGCCCTGATATTTGGTGCACGAATTCGACTGGCCCCTGACCACCCAAGTTTCAGATATATCGGAGCATTTAGCAAAAAGTTTACTATGAAAGCTATGTAGACCTACACTTAGACAAATAACGTTGTTTTGTTAACAACGCTTAAAGCGTGTTTTTCCGACCTTGGGCGACCTGGTTCCTGATACATTGGAGCCCTGAATTTTGTTGCGCGAGTTCTACTGACCCCGGACCATAAATTTTCCAAGTTTGAGAGATATTGGAACTTTGAGCAACACGTTCTCTGTTACCGAATGTCGCGTTTCGCTTACAACATTTTACCGACCTTGGGGCCCACCTGGTTTCCGACAAATTCGAGCCCTGATATTTGGTGCACGAATTCGACTGGCCCCTGACCACCCAAGTTTCAGATATATCGGAGCATTTAGCAAAAAGTTTACTACGAAAGCTATGTCTACACTTAGACAAATAACGTTGTTTTGTTAACAACGCTCAAAGCGTGTTTTTCCGACCTTGGGCGACCTGGTTCCTGATACATTGGAGCCCTGAATTTTGTTGCGCGAGTTCTACTGACCCCGGACCATAAATTTTCCAAGTTTGAGAGATATTGGAACTTTGAGCAACACGTTCTCTGTTACCGAATGTCGCGTTTCGCTTACAACATTTTACCGACCTTGGGGCCCACCTGGTTTCCGACAAATTCGAGCCCTGATATTTGGTGCACGAATTCGACTGGCCCCTGACCACCCAAGTTTCAGATATATCGGAGCATTTAGCAAAAAGTTTACTACGAAAGCTATGTCTACACTTAGACAAATAACGTTGTTTTGTTAACAACGCTCAAAGCGTGTTTTTCCGACCTTGGGCGACCTGGTTCCCGATACATTGGAGCCCTGAATTTTGTTGCGCGAGTTCTACTGACCCCGGACCATAAATTTTCCAAGTTTGAGAGATATCGGAGCTTTTGGCAAAATGTTTTATCTTTTATCGAATGTCGCGACTAAGGTTCGTTTCGCTTATAGCTTGTACCGACCTTGGGGCGCACTTGATTTCCGACAACTCAGTGGAGCCCTGAAATTTGGAGAAAGAATTCGACTGGCTTCTGGCATTAAATAACTCAAGTTTCATAGATATCGAAGCATTGTGCAAAAAGTTAACTACAAAGGATATTTATGCACTTAGACAACATAACCTTGTTTTGTTAAAAAAAAACACACTTGAAGCGTGTTTTTCCGTCCTTGGACGACCTGGTTTCAGATACCTTGGAGACCTGAATTTTGTTGCACGAATTGTGCTGGCCCCTGACCATAAATCCTCCAAGTTTAAGAGATATCTTTCTTACCAAATATCGCGATTTTAAGGTTCTTTTCGCTTATAGCGTGTTTACCGACCTTGGGGTGCACTTGGTTATCGGCAACTTGGAGCCCTGAAATTTGGTGCATGAATTTGACTGGCCCTGACCTAAAATCCTCGAGCTCCAGGTTTGAGATTTATCGGAGCATCGAGCTAATGGTTCACTACGAAGGCTTTGTTTGCACTCAGAAAAAATAACATTGTTAAAAACGCTTATAGCGTGTTTCCGACCGTGGTTGACCTTGTTTCCGACACCTCGGAGTCCTAAAATTTGGTAAACGAATTCGACTGGCCCTTGGCCGTAAATCCTATCGGATATCGGAGAATAAGCACAGTTTTTTACGGAGGTTATGGGCGCGTTCGGTATACTTACTCAAGTTAACACGAGTTAACCCGGGTAATGCTCGAGTACAACTCGTGTTACCAGGCTAATGGTACTTGTGTCACCCGAATGCTACCCACCTCATGAAGCCGGGAAGGCGGGTAAATCTATCCAAATATACTGCCACTTGCAGATTTAACATGGCGGCTAATGCGTTTGTTGACGAGAATGGAAATAGGTAAATTGTGGATTTGGCCGCATAAGAATATGTTTCATATGTAGTAAATATATTTTTTTTTCAGTGACTTTTCTTCAAGTAGGTCATTTAAGATCACATGTGCAACACAAATGGTTGAAAGGGGGTCACTTTCAACAACAAAGTGTACAGAGATTGTCTGCAAAAATATTTAACGTAGGACTTCAGGATTGCTGTGTGAAAGAATATTTTATCTTTCCAGAATTAAATCTGTCATGGACTTCCACCTATGGTGAAAATATATGTAGTCAGATTCATAAGTGCGCCAAAACAGATACCTTGAGGATACATTTATGGATTCATTTGTCACCATTTGTATGTTTTCCTTAATTTCCTTAACGTTGAAGATGAACATGTAATAGAAAAAAGTGCTACTAAACTAACTTTTGTGCGGCCATGAATGTAATTTTAAAATGGTTCCGTTCCGCAAAATACCAATTTCTCTGACAATATATATAGAGAGATATCTTTTAAGTTAAAAGTACATTTGTAATTTAAATGTATGGTTACAATTGTTTCAGGCCACCAAATTAAGTTGTTAACACTTGACATTTTGATGCATCATATCCTACAATGTTTAAAAGGATACAAAAAAACTGTGAAGCGATTGGATGTATAAATTGCAAGTTGCAGACAATGTGTAAAAATCTACAAACTTTGACTGGTGAAGTTTGCAACTGAATAAATTTTAACAACAAATAGATAACATTGAACATAGTAAAGTGACTCATTTGTATATTCAATCTGTCACTAACAATACATGTTTTTTTCTTCAGGATTATGGCTGTGGGGCCACTGGCCACAGTTATCCCTGCAAAATTACACAGGCACATTTCAAAGAACATTTTAAAGAGTTATCTTTCTTGTACTCATGAATATACAACTAAGCTCCAAAAAGATGTAGAACCAGCAAACATTCCAGTAATTAATCAAAGGTATGATGAACAGCTCTACCCTGCAGTAGCAAACAAACTGAATGACTTGGGAAGAGAATTTTTAATGGACGTCCATCCGTGGGTGTTGAACACCTTAATTGACTGGGATGAGTTGGACCATAAAATTTGCACACAAGGTAAACCTGCATTTTTGCAGAAATTGATTTGCATGTGTTTGGATTGATTTTGCAGAAAATCGGTAGGGATGACAGCTATTCTATATTCTTTTCTGAATCTGCTGTTTTAGCTGGATTGAAAGCAACACATTTTGGAAGTTGTCGGTTGGACATTAATATTTTGCAAGATTTTAGTTGTCATGATTTTTTCCTCGGCCGAATGTGTAGAAGTGATGCTTGGGCTGAAATTCAGTTTCCTTGAATTTGTTCAGGAGTTGTCCAGAGCCAGACATTTGTGTTGCCATATGTTTACAGTAAAAACTAATTTCTGTTTGAGGTTGTTGTTGTGGATTGATTTCATAGACCAGTTACAAGGTGTGTGTCGGCAATTTTGTAATTACGACCGATTACTGGCGTCATCCGCCTTAGCAGTTAAATTTATAAATTGAAGAAAATGTAAGGGCGAAAATGGCTAAAAAGTTGCTATTCATTGCGCTTTAAGAGAGTGAGCATAAATCTTAATGATTTGTAAATTGTGTTAATTTATGTTGTTTGTTTTAAGCGATATAAAATATATTAAATGGTGATCTTTATCCATAGGTGGTATTTAATTACAGGTGGTCCTTTACACTTGTTTGACTGTCTGTCTGGGCTTAAAGTAAAAATCTTTTACTCCAAACACGATACATACCTATAAGTTCGTAGTGCATGACATTGTGTTCTCTATCGAACTCGGTTTGCATACCATGAACGGTTGCGGCAATGTACTGGCTGACTTGGCAAGATTGCTCGTTAAACACGTAGTCAAAACTTGCGCACTTGAATGACGTCTCTGCAAGGCACAGCTGTGCGCATGCGTCGAGGTTTACCCCCAGCACGATCTTCCCATGGATTTGAACGCCCTCTACCGTCTGTAGGGATCCATATCCAAAGTTGATAAATCTACCAAGTGCCCCATCTGTAAAAGGCAATCATAATGTCCGTTAAGAATAATCCTGTTTAAAGATACCTTCAGTCTCAATAATGTTAAAATACTAGCACTAAACTGAAAGGTTCATGAGCAAATTCATAAGTTCACCACTGGTTGGGATTGATCAAAATTCTGACAAAAATTCCAAAACAATAAATAAAATCTCAACAAATACAAATCACTGACCAGTCCAAATGCAGATACACTGAAATTTCTGTGGTCAAAGGTCATTATTTGTGGGGTTTGAGCGACCCATTGAATAATTTTGTTTTCCACATATAATACTTTTGCAACAATGTGTGTGCTTGTTTTTGTTGCCTTTTTATTGACTATCCTTTTCTAAATAATATAAGTACATTTTACTTCTGTAGAACATGGAATCTTGGCATAAATACTTTCCATTATTGTAAATACAAAGACCCAACCGAAACTGCAATATTTTCATGTGTCATATACTAAGCCTTTTTTAAGTTCCAATGCCATCTATTGCAAAATGAGTCTGCCTTTGGTGTGCATAATTATTTATAATTATAATAATGTAGGCTTTACAATGAAATTTTAACGAACTTCAATCCAAAGACTTATATATTACATATTATCTATATAGGTCTTTGTTCAATCGTAGTTAAATGCCGCCAGATTTGTTTTTTTAAACACTCAATTTCAATGGAAAACGTTAAGTACCAGTTTTTCTCTCGTGGAAATCGATTCCACTTCGTTGTTTCAATCCATTCACATCTTGTACCAGCTTATCCGTGAGCCAACAGTTCATGCCTCTACTCTCATAATCAAATCCCGTACACTTAAACGCCATCTCGAGGATGCATCTGCGCGCGCACTCCTCTACTGCCAACCCATGGATGTTTCGTTTATGGCGTAACGAAATGACGTGGTTCGGAATTCTGTTGAAAAGTCGGTCGTATGCAGCTGTTGGGAGAAATAGGAACACATATATCATTTACCTTTTAGTCAGGGGCGGATCTTGAGATGGTTTGGTGGAGTTGCTCGAACCCATTCTTGGGGCAGCAATATTAAATTCATTGAGTTTGGCCAGAAAGTTGAAAATTATCATGTATTGACTGCCCCAAACGTCCTCATTTGAACGAAATTTTGCATCCGACCTTAATCAGTATTGTTGCAACAGTGCTGACAACATAGACAAATAAACTGTTGATGCTGATCTTCCAACATATATTTTGAAGCTGTAGCTTAAATGAAATTAGGCTGTTGGATACTGTGAGATTCAATGCGTATAAGTAAAATGGCACTTGGGTTGTTTAAGCATATGCATACTATGCACAGTTTTAAACCGCGTATTAAGGAATCGACAAATACGTGCATTAAATAAAATCATTTTAATTTGATGCAAGACGAAGTAAATATAGCATCGCAAAAATGATACGGATCCCCGTCAGATCAAGCGAAATTGTTTTCATTGAAAGCTCCGTCATAAGGAGATCCTATGCCCAAGGTTATAAAGATGAGCATAGAAACCAGTCTCAAATCTCAAGCATCTGATTGGCTGAAATGGCGACTAGACGCCATTTCAGCCAATCCCATTTCAGCCAATCAGATGCTTGAGATTTGAGACTGGTTTCCATACTCAGTTTTATAACCTTCAGCCCCGGTCTTTCAGTACTGTCGATCCATTTGGTGGTTTCGTCAATCATTGTTAAATCATCAGGAAGCAGTCACAGAGCGCGATAAATAGGTTGGAAAAACGTGTTTCAAAATCGATGTAAAATAAATAAGTTTAAACTAAACTAATCGTGGAATTATAAAAATATCGTTGTTTAAATTTTTGTAGTGAAATTGTCCCATATTTTATAGGCATACTTTTGTTTAATGTTTTCCTTGACTAAAACATTCTAAGCACGAGAGCAGTGTAAATATTACTGTAAAGCGCAATCGAATATTTTACAATAATTATTGCGCTAAATGTATTTGTATTTGTATACTTTCTTTTCATTCAAATAATTCCTCTATTCTGATCACTGTTTGATTGAGAAATAATAGCTGTATTGAGAAAGATACCGTATTCTTGCTCCAGGGTGTGGACATACCTGCACAATTTATACTTTTTAAAGCGAAATGCGAAAACAGCGGTTGTAGGTGTCCTTTAGGTAAAACTGAAAACATTAAAATACTTCCGTCTAAATTTTGCAAACACAACATAAGTTGGAATAAACTACACAAAGATTGTTTTTAAATGAACGTTTTGTGGATTTTTTATCGTACACTAGAAACAAGTGGCATGCTGTGGAATAATAAAAATCTTTGACAATATTGTGTCACATGTAGAAAGTTCCTGTTCTCTGCACAGCGACGACAGAAGATACGGAGTATGGTCAAGATGATATATACATATATGTATATGGTGAGCATTTCTTGTCAAATCTTTAAACACCATTAACGTCAAATACGTATAATAATATAAAAAAATTCAGTCACATGCGACAAAATAACATTATCGAACTGCTGTTTAGAATGTACCGGAAATTTTACAGATTTACATGTTTATGTAAATAATAAAAATGACAAGTATAAGTTTATGCTAAATGAACAGAATAAAAATCTGTTTTTAGTGAGATGTTTTACACTTTGTGCACGTGTATGTTATATCCAGAAGATGCACTAGTATCAGATACTATTGTTTACAGGAATAAAAAAAAACGCCGAGTTTAAACGATTCTTTTATAAAAATATGTCTGATCGAGGAATTAATTTTCTAAACGGACCGAGACTTTTCTATTTCAATGTATTTAATATAAGCATATTTGAATAGTTTCGTGTCTCTGTTTAAATCTATATTCAACTGTGTCCTTTTGTTTTAAACAAATGCATCTATATATTATTTTCCGCTTCCAAAAATAACCGTAAGCGGATTGTTTTTAGACTTTCGCGCGCATGCGCGAAAGTCTTAACCTAGAAGTCTAGAACACGGCGACGCGTAGTTTTTAACTTCCGGTGTATCACTGCGACATCGAGCGTATTCAAGTAAGCGGGGTTTTGTGGTCACCGCGAGAGCAGGCCGAAATGAAATGCAGACGTTTTAAGCACATTCAAGCACACAATTCTACGAAAGAATAGTGATCTATAGTTCGTGTCCGTGTAATTTTGTAGCGTCCATGCCAAAAACTCCATCAAACAAATGTTGAGTGAAATCACGTTCAGCTACGTTAGTGAACAAACAGCTAATTATGCATGAGTAGTTTAGTTACGCCTAACAAGTTCCATAGTTTTGCGGCGTCAGAAAGTAGTGCATATTAAGAAAGTAAATTTATTACGAACGATGACGAACATTTGTACAGACAGTGCGACAAAGAAAAGAAGAAAACAATATTATGTTGTTGTTCAAACAAAAATTAAGGGATATTAAAAATCCGATTATAAAGAAATCAGTCACGTGATCAGTGACTAAACTGTATTCAGGTCAGCGAGAAACACGTCTCTTTTTATCAGGATGTTGTTTTGTTTTAGACAATTAACAGTTTAGCAATCTCTTATTACTCTCTTAATTGAATTCGTTTTATCTCTAACCAGGAAATAACGGTTGTGCTTATCTTAACATTGGCCAATGCTTGTTAAATGCTGGCAATTACTCATCGGAGATGTAACATGATACTATGAATGAACATTCTCTATAAGTTTAAGTAGCACCGCCTGCTAATTAATATTAATAGCTTATGTCTCATTGATACTAGAAGTATACTCTACAGGATTTAGTATTGTTTAGCCAACTTATACACTACATAACATTTGCATTTACAATAGTAGACAGGGGCGGATCCAGGATTTCAGCAAGGGGGGTTCAACTCAGCGAGTTATTTTTTAACAATGTTAATTTTAACTAAGCTAGAAAATCAGTCCGTTTATGAGGCCAAAATTAATTTGTAAGAGGCCTAACTTATCATGGGGGGTCCGGGAAAATTTGAAAATCTATATGCCAAATCCCGCATTCTGGGGTATTTTGTGGGGATTTTATAGCAGATGTTTGACTACTCTTTCATACTGGCCGTGAGCAAGTATTTAAGTTGACATGCAGTTTCTACCGTGTGCACATATTAAACGATGTTAGCCAGAGTTGACATTCTGCTGCGGCGCGAAAGTCTTTCAACGCTTTCATTTTTAGACGAGTCAATACCCGACTACAGAGCGATGTTTCGTCCCATTAGAAGATAACAGATCGAGATATGGAGTATCACATCAGGTAATCAAGTACTCCCTCCATTGAGACGACGGTGACCGGGCTGGGTTTGAAGATGCACACCCGTCAACCGACAGTAACAATAAGGTGATGCATGGACTCGCAGAGGTAATTCTATAATTAACCTTGCTGTGTATAGTTAAATCTTTCTAAACCATTTCCTCCATAGACACACCTTTATTGCATAGACGAACAGTGTAGATCCAGATCAGCCGGCACATCTGTAGTTATTAGGTTGTTTCTGACATAAATGCGACCAGTGCAGATCCTGATTAGATGGCACGGATGTGCCGGCTGATCTGGATCTACACTGGTCGCACATGCGTAAAAATGTGTATATATGGAGGAAAGGGTTAAACATACTTATATGTAACAAACTATCCATGTGAACAGATAAAAACTGTAGAGCGGTAGTCCAAACACCGACCACTGTTAGGCTATAGAGCGTTTTTTATGTTTCGACTAGAGTTGATATTCTAAAATCTACTGCTTGATTTTCCCTCATTCATCTTAAAACGACCTACATGACTGTACTAATGGCTAATCTTAGTTTAACGACACAGACTCTGGTAAGTGATTAAATGTTTTTGTCAAGTCTGTTTTCAAAATGCAGTCATCGTTTGAAGCCGTGTTTCGACGGAAGTGCGCATTAACGACAAAATCTTTGACTCTTTAAAGTATATTAAAATAATTTAGTTGGAAATAGACATCGAGATTTGAAAATAGTGAACCAGTGACATTTACAATAAACATCAACTTATGAGACTTGGCGCACTCCATGTTTAGATTAACTCCACCTAAGAAGAATTGAATTCGATATCAGTTATGAAATGTACAGACATACTGACGGACAATACTATAACTGTATGTCAACTAAATACATGTATCATCCGTTCTACCACTCCAGGAATCAATTGATATTTGCAGAATACATTTAGATTTTAATGTCAACCGATGTTTATATCCAAGCGTTAATCAAAAATAGCGAAAATAATACTTACACCGGTTTCTACTATGCAATTATTTGTCAGTTGAAGGATGTTAGATACAGACCTCGGATTAATGAAGTCAGGTATCATTTAGAAAAAGGTTCTGTTTATTTGAGCTAGATTAAGATTCTACACATTTTAATCAAGTTGAATATATAAGACAGATAGTAAACAGACTGCCAAAAACTTCTAGGCTGGGATTGAACCTAGAGACATCGGTGACAATTTAGCACTTAGCTGTACATTGTACTTTGGTGACATTTGCAAAAGTGATTTCTAAACAAGTATACCATATATTGTATTTTGCTTATTTTAAGATCAACAGAAGAAGATGACTGATGAAGATTACGTCGTCCACCGACCGGTACCATATAAGGTAATAGTAAAAATTTATCTTGTATGTATCTACAAAGACTTGTCAGCTGAAATTTATTACAAGTAAACAGGGTCCAAGATCATTAAACTGACATAAGAGACCATCTTGAACCTAAAATATGTGATTGGCTGAAATGGAGACTGGTCAGCCAATCAGATGCTTGAGATTTGAGACTGGTCTCCAGTTTTAGTTTTATGATCTTTAACCCATATTTAAACTGAGTCTATAGACTGTGGCAAATGGCGAGGAAACTGTCAAAATACCATCAGGCTGGGATTGAACCAAGAGACCTCGGGTTGAATCTGATACAACTGAGAAATTATTCAGTTGATATAAATCCAAGGAATTAATTATAAAGCTAGGTTGTTAAATCAACGAATCTGAACCGATATAGCATTTGTAAAATGATGTCTTAAAACGTAAAATCTACCTTTTATATATTTGTGTTGTCTGTAAACTTTGCGTTGTGTTTAGTTTTGTTTCTTTTTTTTTTTTAGTTGTACAGAAGATAACAGATGAAGATTGCATCGTTCGCGGAAGGTTCCATTTAAGGTAATAGTAAACGTTGAACTTATATGTATCTACATCAAATTTCGATTGATATTAGTTACATGTTTACATATTTAAACTGAGTCTCTTGACTGACTAGGCAAGTGGTAGCAAAATTAAAGGCTATCGGGCTGGGATTGAACCTACAGACCTCAGGGCCTAATATCATAAAACTGAATCAGGAGACCGGTCTGAAATCTCATGCATCTAACTGATCGCCATTTCAGCCAATCAGACGCTTGAGATTAGAGACTGGTCTCCGATCTCAGATTTATTATCTTGGGGCCAGTTTAAATCTGATGATAAATTGAGAACTCTTCAAATGATACTCATCGTAGAACTTGTGCTATATTTTTATGAACGAATTTGAATCGAGTCTAGTGAGTGTATAAGACAGGTGATGAGCAGACAGTCACAAATAGTCTGGGATTCAACCTACAGTATGCTACAGGTGATAACAATTTAACTGTGCGAGATCCGACAAAACTACTGAGAAACTACTTAGAAAGACAGACGGACGGACGGACAGACAGACAGAGAACGTGGGTCTGAACTAAATTTAAGCTGGGGGAAATCGCATCTTTATTTGATTGCAATAATTTTGTATTTTTATTTCATATTTAACATTGTTAAGTTTTTAAGTGTTTTTCAGATAACAGCTGCAACAGATACAGGAAGAAAAGGCCCAGTCAAACTTTAAACGGAAAGTATTTGTTCTTTTGTTGCATAAATTTTTATTTGCTGGGGAAAACACATTTTTTATTTGCCATGGTTGCATTGCTTTTGTATTCTCATTCGTTTTAACACTACTCGGGTTTACTTATTGTTCGGGTCACAGCTGCAACAAATACAGAAAGAAGAGGCACAGTCAAACATTAAAAGTTAAGTATTTTTGTTTTGTTGTTTTATCTTTTAAAGTCTAGGTTTTTTTTCCAATATCACTGTTTTTTGTTTAATTTTATTTCTAACACTGTCAAGTTATTTTAGTGTTTTTTTGACACCAGCTGCAACAGATACAGAAAGAAGAGGTGCAGTCAATCTTTAAAAGATAAGTATTTTTTTTTTATTTTATCTTTTAAAGTCTGGGGAATTTGTTTTTACATTATCTTTATTTGCAGTGTTTTTGTTTAATTTCATTTCTAACGCTGTCGAGCTTTTTTAGTGTTTTTCAGACACCAGCTGCAACAGATACAAAAAGAAGAGTCGCAGTCAAACTTTGAAAGATAAGTATTTTTCCTTTGTAATTTTATCTTTAAAAGTCTGGGGATTTTTTTTCTTTTTTTTCCAATATCTTTATTTGCAGTGTTTTTGTTTAATTTCATTTCTAACACGGTCAAGTTTTTTAGTGTTTTTCAGACACCAGCTGCAACAGATACAGAAAGAAGAGGCGCAGTCAAACTTTAAAAGATAAGTATTTTTCTTTTGTAATTTTATCTTTTAAAGTCTGGGGAATTTTTTTCTTTTTTTTCTTTTTTTTCCAATATCTTTATTTGCAGTGTTTTTGTTTAATTTCATTTCTAACGCTGTCGACATTTTTTAGTGTTTTTCAGACACCAGCTGCAACAGATACAGAAAGAAGAGGCGCAGTCAAACTTTTAAAGATAAGTATTTTTTTCTTTTGTAATTTTATCGTTTAAAGTCTGGGGATTTTTTTTCTTTTGTTTCTTTTTTTAATATCTTTATTTGCACTATTTATTTTATTTAAGTTCATTTCTAACGCTGTCGAGTATTTTTAGTGTTTTTCAGATTACAGATGAAGATAAAGAAAGAAGAGGCGCAGTCAAACTTTAAGAGGTATTATAGTTGTAGCTTTATTTAGGTAGGTAGATAGAGCCGACTTCCGAGTCCGCTGGTGAGAAAGATAGATCCTATTTCCGTGTCCGCTGGTGAGATAGGTGGATGGATCCTATTATTGAGTCCGCTGGTGAGATAGGTAGAGAGATCCTATTTCCGACTCCGCTGGTGAGATAGGTAGATAGATCCTATTTCCGAGTCCGTTGGTGAGATAGGTAGATAGATCCTATTTCCGAGTCCGCTGGTGAGATAGGTAGATAGATCCTATTTCCGAGTCCGCTGGTGAGATAGGTAGATAGATCCGACTTCGGAGTCCGCTGGTGAGATAGGTTTATCCGACTTTACGACTGGGTTCGAACTAAACAAAAATCCGAGTCCGCTGGTGGACTTAAAGAATCCTGTCACACTGATGTAATGTTGACCTTTCAAACCTGAGCCTCTGGCAACACAATGGGCGCGCTATGGTGCGAATGAGAGTAGTAGGTCTTTTGACCCAATAGCCAGTATGTTAAACCTCGGACTTACGTCTGGAGGAGTGCTACTCTATTGTCTCATTACTTGTGACGTCCGTGGGATTCTAGATTTTTAATGCGGCTTGTAAAGAACATGTGTCAAGTCATAAGCACATTTAACACAGACATAAAATGCACTTAAACAATAGTAAACCTGTTGGTGTTAATGTAGAGTGTGTGACTTGAAGCATGAGCTTTACAAAAGGTCCCAAGCCCTTTAAACGCAGAGGGAAAATCAAACGACTTGAATATTGCAAAACAATATAGTTTTATAAAATAAGCAAACATGTCGTAACAGTGCAATTAAGGTCCGCAGTATAGATGTTGTTGCGACAAAATAAAATATGGAAGTTGAAATCATTTTAAAATCAGGGAACATGTGAAATGGCGTCTAGATTGAAATATAAGATTTGTTATTTTGAAGGGCATGGTATTCACAAAGCCTCCACACATTCTTTCACGCAGCCTCTTCACACAGCCTCTTAACACAGCCTCTCCACACACCCGCTCAAAATTGCCTCGCCACACACCCCCCTCCGTAGAACCTCTCCATAAAGCCAAATAGAAGTGAGCAGATCAAATCAAATATAAGACATTCCATAACTGAATAAGAGAGCCGGGAAAGTTCTCAATAATTTGTGAACATATTTGACTGCGTAAAGCTAGCAAACGTTAAGCTCACATAGTTAATAATAATTCTGCTTGATTTCGTACACATTATGTTTGCATTGTAAATCGGGATAAAAATGTGGATAATTAACTTTACTGATCCTTTAATCTATGTTTTTTCTAAAGAAATTTGTTTGAAGAAGAAACACGTTTAACAATTCATGTGATCATCAGGTTTGGGTACATTGCCCAAGATCATACAATTCAATCCGGAGACCAGTCTCAAATCTGAGTTTATGCTCTGGGTCCATAAATACAGTACATGTAACTAGACCTACACTGTTTGTACATGCCATATGATAAAACTCCTATAACAAATACGCAATAAAAGGGTAAACGCGACAAAACACATTTCTTTAGATAAGACTTCTTTCCCTAGAGAGTACGGTAACATGAAAACTGATTTTTTTTCTAGATTTATAATGTGGAAAGTTTGATTTGCAAAGATACCTTATAGTCGCTGCAATTTCAATTTGAATCAGGTCTAGAGGTTATAAAACTGAAAATGGAAACCAGTCTCAAATCTCAAGCATCTGAATGGCTGAAATAGCGACCAGTCGTCATTTCAGCCAATGAGATGCTTGAGATTTGAGACTGGTTTCCAATCTCAGTTTTATATTCTTGAGGCCTGATTACTGTGCATCCTACAAAATATTTAATAACTACCAACATAACATTTTACTGTAATAATTACTAATATGATATTTCATTCAAAACGCGCAGTCTCACCTGCGAGTGGATAATTGTGATCGTTCCCTGTACCGCAATGATCTTATTATCTATTCATAGGCGGGTCCAGGGGGGGTGGGGGGCGGACCCGGCGTACGCCCCCCCCCCCCTAAAATTCCCAAGCAAAGTTTTTTTTTCTCTGTAATGAAATATGATATAAAGGAAAATATATATAAATGTCAAAAAATTTTCGCACGCTACGCGTGCAATAAGTTTCGAGACTAGGAGTACACTAATACAATGACAACGAACAATTCACAAACAATTCCTTCTCATTTTTTGTAAGATTAATTTGTGATAACTAGGTTTACGTATTTGCTATATTTTTCCTCTCGCTTGAATTCAGTTTACATGTTCATAGTAAAATACGTTTCTGTATTTTAAATATTACCGCTTTTACTTACTTCCATTTATATTTTTCCTTTGAGTAAAGTGAGTCAACAAACATGGATGCACCAAGTGGGAAACACGCAAACATTCAAAATATATATTGTGCAAAAGATCTTATTTTTGTCTCCGTTTGATTCATACCTTAAGCACACAGTAGATTAGAGCTCCCGTACATTGTATTGTATACCCTGGGAAAGTATATTTGAGGTTCTGGAAATGTGCATGAATCCCTTAGAAATGACTAAAACACAGGAGCTTCCGGGGGCCTCCGGCCCCCTGGACCCCCAGTCGGATTGTTTATTTTCCGCCCCCCCCCCCTAAATACAAATCCTGGATCCGCCTATGCTATTGTTCAGTATCTCGATAAAACCTGAATTGTATCGTTGGTCAATCATCACGATTTTGACACCATAGGTTATTTTTAATAATTATTCTCTAGAATTCTGAGACATTTATGGGAAATGCTAAGTGCTTTGTGGAAAGCGGAACCTCCAAGAAAGATATGAAACCTCTAGTGAAATGTCAACGTTAAGGTCAATTTGATTTTATTATCTGAAAATCATTGTCAGACATTTTTTAAAATCCCAAACAGCAACACATACGGTGTTACATGTAAGTAATTTGAAAAAAATGCACATTAAGAATAAAAATCTTAATGATAGACCAAAATACTCGTAAAAATACTCGTAAGTAGCCTTAACTATTTTTTATGTTAATGTATTTGTAAACTTTGCCGGATAACGTATAAACTGAGTTAGGATTTTGACGTTTAAACCACATTTACCTGTGTACGTTTAGTACATCTAGCAGTTTGAAAGCATCTCGAAAATATTTAAGAAAGTGACAATAAAAAACCATAAAGCCACCAACTGTTTACGTCAGACTGTACCGGCCGCGTTCAATTTTACACTTTTTCAGGTCCGTTTCCGGTTTTCGTTCGGTTCGCTCGCGGTCAGGTCACGGTCCGCTCTGACAGGTCCGGTTAGCGGTCATGAACGGAATGAACGGACCGCATTGTTTCGGTTAACGGTTCTAACATCTGATTGGTTTGTTTTTTACGTACCACCTCCTGTAACGGCAAGCACATATCTATCGATAATTTTCAATTTTATCGTCTGCTTTTCTTGATCTAAATATAATATTAAATTAATTAATCGTATATGTTCACACACGTTTAAGCTTTCCAAAAAGCTAGTCGGTCATTAGCACAACCTTTCAACAAGACGGCACAGAAGTTTGAACTTTAAGCCACTTGAAATTAAAGCGCTTTATATTTATTGGATGTCATACAAAAATGTAAGTTTATCAATAGTTATTTCTTCTTTCGAAGGAGATGTATTTAAGCAGGTGATAAAACTAACCCTGTTTGCAAACAAAATAATTTACCTGGAGGTAAACCGAAATTGAAAAGTTTTATCAAACACTATTTTGTGTCAGAAAGTGTTAGAAAGCAACGATAATCAAGCTGTTAATACATACCAAAAGCTTCAGAATACGTTAAAAAAACAAAGTTTTTTCACTGTCACAGAGTGGGAGATAAAAATGTTCACACAGTCTGACCGGGTCTCACTGTTATGATAGCATTGCCCTTTCTCATCAAGAACAATTTCGTAAGAATGTTGGTATTTACTTAGAATGCCTTATGACTTCCAATAACAACCAAACGCGTTTATTTCAAATTCGCCTAAAGTATGCACTTCAGCGCCGTCTTTGTTTGTTAAAAGGTTATGATAATGATTGACTAGCTTTTTAGAAAGCAAAATTTTGTTTTTTCTATTATTGACCGTTTCGTGACCCGATATGTGTGTTCGCATGTTCCCAAGATTATTTTGTAGATTCAAAACCAAATTAAAACTTTGGATAGCTAAAACTTGTATTGTCTGTTATTGTCAGTTTCATGACCCGATTTAAGATTTCTGCAAAAATGTCAGTTCTGATGTTCTAATGATATTTTTTTTACATTCAAAACCTTATAAAACTTTAATAACCAGTTTAGTGGCAAAATACAAGATAACAGTTTAGCAAATTTATCAAAGTACCAACGAGTGTTCTCCACATCGAGCTAGCTTAAACATGCAAAACGTTCCCCGGGATACCCCTGATCCCCGAGTTTCACAAAATGCTGCGGAAGTTCGTACTTAAGAAAATAAAGAAAATAATTAGCTAATCTCTTTTCAGTGCTCTCTACATATTCTAGTTGCTAATAAAGTTATAAGCTGTACATTCATACACAGTATACATTTACAAGACAAAATCTATGTATATGTTTATTGTTCTTTGTCGGAAATATCTTTATGAGTAATAAGCCTAGCGAATAGGAAGCTGGAGATAGGATTTAAGAATAGGTACAGACTCCAGATATGACGTCGTTTAACAGCAAATAAGAGGTTTCTAGGTTTTCATAGATAACGACTGAGTAAGAGTCTATCCATAAATAACGACTTAGTAAGAGTCTACTTGTCTAAATTATCCGTTCCGTCTGGACCGTGATCTTTGCTTTACATCGCTGTTAACCGGTGTTCAGGTAGAAAGCTCAAGTTTGGTCCATTATGATATGTCGGTCATCAGGATGACCGACAATCATCAGGATGACCGACAATAAATTGATATTTAAGTGAATAAATTCTAAATTCAATAACTTTATTTCGTTCAAATCGATCAGTGACACCAGTGTTTGGTTATCAAATAGACTATTAAACAGTTAAACTATTAATTATTTTAACAACGATCTTTGAAATTGAATTGAAAACAAAAAATCATTAAATTACTATTTTATGAAATCGTAAGCAGAACTAATTTGGTAAAATTAACATAATTTGGTGGCGTAGTGGTTTATGTACCGGTCTGATAATGTATCTTTCAGATTCTGTGGTGCCACCTTCAGCTGACGAAGAAATGAAGCAGACATCAAGTGGTATATATTTTTATAGTCATGTTAGTTCTTCAAAAAAAAGGAAACAAAATTATTGTTATACATGTATGGTTATATTGAGCCAGTCAAGTGGTATATATTTTTGTAATCATGTTTGTTCTTCAAAAAAGGAAACAAAATTATAGTTATATGGTTATATGGAGCTGGTCAATTGACCTACTACACACTGTTCCTGGACGGGCCGCTCAACCAACCCCATGAGTGGTACACAAGTACTAAGTGAACATTTATCCCACAGGCAGCTGACAACCTCCCTACATATTCAGTGATAGGGGGTGAATCACGGTAGAAATATTGTCAGAATTTTTATGACCGAACAACTGTGGAAGTTATGTGGCCAGGTTGGGGTTCTTACTCACGACCCCTGGATTGCTAACCCACAACGTCCTCCTATGGTGTGCCGACCGGAGTTGATCAAGTTCCGGCCTGGAGATAGTATGCTTCAGCTACTCTATCTTGCCTTCCAAATGTTACTGGCTGACTACTTCTCTGCCATGCGGCCACTAACCCACTGTTCCTCCCTTTTTCGCCAAATCCACAGTGAGGCACCCTCTGTTTCTCGAGCAATAGCTGATAAGGCTCTTTTCCGTGCTTGTCCTGTAATCCCAAGTCGGCTGAAAGTGCGCCACAGGGACTGGGCTGGAAATCCTCTGCAGCCCACCTCCACTGGAAAACACCATGCTTTCCAACCTCTTTCAACACAACTCTCTGTGAGGTCCTGATACTTTGCGAGTTTCCTTTCGAAGCTCTCCTCAATCCTTTCTTCCCATGGTACTGTCAGCTCGACTAAGGCTACTTGTTTGGTTGAAAGCGACCAAACAACCATGTCTAGTCTCAGGTTGGTCACGGTGATCTCCTTTGGAAATTTAAGTTGGCTCTTCAGGTCCACCTCCAGTTTCCAGTCACTGGCAGTGCCTAGGATTCCGCTCGCACCTTTTGCTCCTTTGCCCTCTTGCCCTGCTTTGACAAAGGAAATGAGTGAAGGGCCTTTGCTGACTGTCTTCTGTGCACGTCTAGCCTGGTCTACGTGTTCTGCTATGGATGACAGTACCTTGTCGTGGCGCCATCTGTACCTGCCATCTGACAAGGCTATCCTACACGAACTCAGCACATGCTCCAGGTTCGCTGGAAGGCCACAGAGTTTGCAGTCTGGACTCTCAGACAGGCCCCAAGTCTTAAGATTTGTTGGGCTTGGAAGCACATCGTAGACAGACTTAAGTAGAAAGCTAAGTCTGTCGCCTTCCATGGTCCAGATGTCATTCCATGTCAACTTTCTCTGCTGTGCGCCTTCCCAGTTAAGCCATTTTCCCTACACAATGCATAGATAGGTATAAATATATGAAACGGTCATACAAAGCATATGTTGATAAAAGTAAGAAGTCAGGAAGTGGGAAATGCTCGTTTAAATATGAAAAAGAGATGCATGCTCTTATTGGGGACGACCCAGCAGTAAAACCGCTCTGCACATTTGGATCAGGGGATAAAGTAGAAAGGACTGATCTTGATGCTGACGAAAGTGATGAGAGTCCAGGTACTTCTACACAAGCCTCTGAACCCAAGCGTCCACGCAGAAGAAGCATGATAAATGAGCTGAAGGACTTGATGGAGGAAAGAGGTCAGAGATTGCTGTCTGCAATGGAAAAATGAATAATGAACAAAACGAGCTACTGAAGAAACTTAATGATAAGTTGTAAACTTATTACACTTTGAACTGAAGGTGGAATGTCATGCAAAATACTAAATTTAGAAAATTAGGGCTGATATTGAAAAGGTTAAAAAAAAATTGAACAGCTGTTTGAATTTGTTAATATACTTTTTGAGTTTTATACCTGTTAGAAGAGTTACTGTTTATTATTGTTATGCCAGAAAGGCTTCTGTATTTCATTTCAAAAATGAATAATGAACAATAAGAGCTACTGAAGAAACTTACTGATAAGTTGTAAACTTATTAAAGTTTGAAGAAAAGGTGGAATACATTCAAAATACTAAATTTAGAAAAGCAGTGCTGATATTGGTGAGGTTCAAATGATTAGAACAGCTGTTTGATTTTGTTGATATACTTTTTGAGTGTTACACCTGTTAGAAGAGTTACTGTTAATTATTGTTATGCCAGGAAGGCTTCTGTATTTCATTTCTTTGTTACCATATGTGCAAGTAACCAGAAAGACTGGCACATAGTTTTTTGTCTCTATGTAATCCCACTGCCTCTAAGCAGTTACAGGACTTGTTTTATAGGTAAAAATTTGTAGCAAATCATCTATAGCTTATACTGGAAAGAGAACTTGGGTCATTTGTTCCTACATTATATATTTGTGTCACCTGCATTAGCAGGAAGACATATAAGATACTGTTGACCATCGTCATCCATTCTTTCGTCCGTTCGTTTGTCCCTTACGGTCTATCCTGCAACTTAATGTGACTTTTTTATCTCAAGAAGTATTCAAGCCACTGATTACAAACTTGACATACTCCTTTAGCATCATAAGGACAACCAGTGTACAAAGAACTATAACTCTTCTTTGATTTTTTAGCTCACCTGTCACATAGTGACAGGGTGAGCTTTTGTGAGGGACCTTCGTCCGTCGTCCGTCCGTCCGTCCGTCCGTCCGTTCACAATTGTTGTCCGCACTCTAACGGTTGTAATTTTGCAGTTTATGGACTAACGACACTTTCACTGGAAATTCACAGAACTTGTGATAATCTAGCATGTAATTTTATATGGCCCCTAGCTGATGAACCTCCATTAATTCTCAGCAGGTCATTAATCCTCCCAGCAATAAATATGCCAGATGTTTGAGGTAAAGACAGGTAAACAAATAGATCCAATAGGTCTTAAATAGCGGACATGCAGATTTATGTAAAAAGTTTTATATTGTAGATCTATACAAACTTTCACATTGTTGCATACAAATATAGATATTTATATACTAAATGACCTTAAACATGTATTTTTGTTAGAAAGATGAGACATTTATTATCTATATAAAAAATCATTGATCAACAACAAAAACTGAGTAAAATACCATTTAGTGTTCTAAAGTATTTGACTTACAATCAACATAAAAATATCCCTATAGCAAACTTGACATTATTTTTTAACAAAGCATGCCACGTTTTTCAATAATGTTTTACAAGAATGATACATGGATATTTGTATTTTCTTTTTCCAGTTTCAAATGGTCTGTATTTAACTCATTAGTAACAGCATTCACCCGAAAAAAAAAACCCATCAACATTTATTACATGTATTTAATGTAGTGTTTCTTGATCACTTTTGTGACAAAAGTAATCTTTTCAGTCATTTTAATGCAAACTGTTGCATTAGCCATACGTTAAAAAGAATTGTTGCGTACTGTATGTATCATGTGTTTGTTTTCTGATAATTACAGATAATTTTTAGGACTTAAACAATAATGCATTATGAAAAAGCATTTCCTGAGGATAATAATGCGAGCAGTCTGTAGATAATTTGTCTGCAAACACTGTATTGCTCGTAATTCCTTTATTCCATCTTTGTGATTTCTTATTTCTTTTAAAACATTGCTTTTGTAATTGTGGTTCATTTTCTAGTTTTTTTTTATTCAAGAAATGATTCAAGGTTTGTATATTCTATGTACTTGTTTTCTCTAGTAAATTTGTCTGTTTTCAAACGCGGTAAGGTTGATTCCAAATCCATGTGAAGAGAACATCATTTGGCAAAGTCTGAAAGAAAGGATTTCTCTATTGTATTTTATGTATTTCCTAAGTAAAATTATGAGAACAACTTAACCCCCGTACACCTCCCCCACTATTTATAGTATGATGATCGGTTATTCCATATATACGCATTTTGTCACATGTGCAAACAGTCTAGATCCAGATCAGCCAGCATATTCGTGCTGCCTGATCAGGATCTTCATTGTTCACTTTTTGGTATGTGAAAATAATCTAATAAATGAAAAAGCAAACAGTGTAAATCTACACATCGCCCAAGCCATAAAGGCATACCTGCACTTAACATTAATTTAATGAGAAAATTTGTTACTAAATTCCTGCAACTATAATGATCAACGTCTTATTATCAAATATTTTATATTGTTCATCAGACGGTGAATGCACATAATGATCTAGGTCTGCAATCGTCGGATATGTGATAAATGTTGCGATAAGTCAGTTAGTGCTTGCGCTTATAAGCTGCTTTGTGCTTATGTTTATATCAAAATAATATCTTTGGTTTGATACTTTCCATGCCGTTTAATGCAAATATTCACATACATCTATAAAAAGTTCCAAGCTTATCTATAAATACATATTATGTGATTTATGAATCCAACTATAATATATGAATTCATTTACAAACCATTTAGTAGTAGTAATACATAACATTATAAATTTTGTATATACAATATTGTCCTAAACTAAATAAAAGCTCACTTACCAAAAATCCAATTCCATTGAATGTGCAAAATAACTCAAAGTATCACTTGCAGAAATGCTGGTACTTAATGGACACCTGTAGCTGATATGAGTAGTCAATGGTGTCTGGAATTAAATGATTTATTGAGATTTTATTGCCCCTCATGCTGATCCCATGACCACAAGTACAGTAAGTTAATTAGCTGACCCAGGAGTAGTTTCTACTCAGATTTTGTCGTTCGTCCATAAACTGTTTGGTCCAATCTTCTTCAAACTTGGTCAGAATGTTTATCTCAATGATATCTAGATCAAGTTCGTAACTGGGTCATGTGACCCTAAAAACTAGGTCACTAGGTCAAATTAAAGAAAAAGCTTGTCCGCACCCTAGCGGTCGTAATTTTGGAGCGCTCTTCTTTAAACTTGGTCAGAATGTTTATCTCAATGATATCTAGGTCAAGTTCGAAACTGGGTCATGTTACCTTGAAATCCAGGTCACTAGGTCAAATTATAGAAAACCTTAAGCTTGTCTGCACTCTAGCGGTCGTAAATTTGGTGCGATCTTCTTTAAACATGGTCAGAATGTTTATTTTAATGATATCTAGGTCAAGTTCGAAACTGGGTCATGTGACCTTGATATCTAGGTCACAAGGTCAAATTATAGAAAAAGCTTGTCTGCACTCTAGCAGTCTTAATTTTGGTGCGATCTTTTTAAACTTGGTCAGAATGTTTATCTAAATGATATCTAGATCTAGATCGAAACTGGGTCATGTGACCCTTAAAACTAGGTCACTAGGTCAAATCAAAGAAAAAGCTTGTCTGCACCCTAGGGGTCTTAATTTTAATGGGATCTTCTTCAAACTTGGTCAGAAAGTTTATCTCAATAATATCTAGGTCAAGTTCGAAACTGGGTCATGTTACCTTGAAATCTAGGTCACTAGGTCAAATTATAGAAAAAGCTTGTCCGCACTTTAGCGGTCGTAATTTTGGTCTGATCTTCTTCAAACCTTGTCAGAATGTTAATCTCAATGATATGTATGTCAATTTCGAAACTAGGTCATGTGGCTATAAAATCTAGGTCACTAGGTCAAATCATAAAAAAAGCTAATCTGCACTCTAGTAGTCTTAATTTGTGCGATCTTCTTTAAACATGGTCAGAATGTTTATCTCGGTCAAGTTCAAAACTGGGTCATGTGACCTTGAAATCTAGGTCACTAGGTCAAATTAAAGAAAAAGCTTGTCTGCATTCTAGCAGTCTTAATTTTGGTGCAATCTTCTTCAAACTTGGTCAGAATGTTTATCTCACTGTTATCTAGATCAAGTTCGAAACTGGGTCATGTGACCCTTAAAACTAGGTCAGAAGGTCAAATTAAATAAAAAGCTTGTCTGCACACTAGGGGTCAAGATCGAAACTGGGTCATGTGACCTTGAAATCTAGGTCACTAGGTCAAAGTATAGAAAAAGCTTGTCCGCACTCTAGCGGTCTTAATTTTGGTGAGACTTCTTTCAACTTGTCCAGAATGTTTATTTCAATGACATCTACTTCAGTTTCGAAACTGGGTCATGTGATCTGGAAATCTAGGCCACTAGGTCAAATTATAGAAAAAACTTGTCCGCACTCTAGCAGTCTTAATTATGGTGCGATCTTCTTTAAACTTTATCAGAATGTTTATCTCAATTATATCTAGATCAAGGTCATAACTGGGTCATGTGACCCTAAAAACTAGGTCACTAGGTCAAATTAAAGAAAAAGCTTTCCGCACTATAGCGGTCGTAATTTTGGTGCGATCTTCTTTAACTTTGTCAAAATGTTTATCTCGATGATTTCTAGGTCAAGTTGGAAACTGGGTCATGTTAACTTGAAATCTAGGTCACTAGGTCAAATTATAGAAAACGCTTGTCTGCACTCTAGTAGTCTTAATTTAGGTGCAGTCTTCTTAAAACTTGGTCAGAATGTTTATCTCAATGATATCTAGGTCAAGTTCAAAACTGGGTCATGTTACCTTGAAATCTAGGTCACTAGGTCCAATTAAAGAAAAGGTTGTCTGCACTCTAGCGGTCTTAATTTTGGTCTGATCTTCTTCAAACTTGGTCAAAATGTTTATTCATAGATTACATAATGGGTTCCGGAGTTATGGCTCTTGAAAAAGCCAAAGTAAGCTATTTTGACCTTTTCACAATAGCAGCTTTATTTTTTGACTCGATTTTACCACACTTGCACAAAACTCTTGCAAGCATTGAGCAGTTGTTGGCAGGTGAGTGACCCAGGGTCCTATGGACCCTTTTGTTAGTTATCCTTCTTGTTGGACTTAGTATTTTGTAACAGGTCTATCCTGAAACTTAATGTGACTCTTTTCTCAGAAAGTATTTAAGCCACAGCTTAGAAACTTGGAACACTTCAGCATCATAAGAGCAACAAATTAAAAAAAAACAACAGAAACCTATAACTCCTCATTGATTTTTTTGAATAATCATTCTTTCTGGACTTAGTTTGTTCTAAAAGGTCTAACCTGAAACTTAATGCGACTCTTTCCTCAAAAAGTATTTATGCCACAACTTTGAAACTTGGCACACTTTTAAGGATCATCATGGCAACTATTGTATAAAGAACTATGATTCTTCATTAAATTATATGGACATTAAATATCCCTGTAGCTACTTTTGGGAATTGATCACTTTGCAGAGTTGTAGCTATTTTTGGACTTCAATCTCTTTGCAACCTGGATGACTTCTGGAATATTTTACCGTAATACTTTATTAGCCAGTCTTGGTCAAACAAATGCAGGCGACACATGTGTTTACTGGAACACACATAATAATGTAATTTTTAATAGATAATAGTAATCCCCTGAATTGCTACATTCATTTTCTTTTAGCATTGTTCATTGCATAACATTGCCTTTTTCTGTTTTATCTAGTCAATCCCGATCGAGAGCAATCATTGTTACAATGTTGTTTTATTGTAATGTTCTATTATTTGTAAATAAATTCTGTTTCAACACCTGCAACATTCTTTGGTGCTGTGGATTGAAGGATCTTGCTCCCGGAATCGTAGGTTCTAGCAGGGAATACATATATAGTCTTACCCATCCTTGTCTGTCCGTGCACACTTTAAGCGGGACATTAAGAGCCATGCTGATAGATTTCTAGTTAAAGTTGTTCACAACTGATGGACTCACTAAGAAAAGCTGTCAAACATTAATTACGAACATCGGTAAATACAATGCTTTATTTGTGAAGTTAACGTCAGAATATGACACACAAACATAAATGCATATATAAAACAACATAAGTGTAAACTAGGTTTATTGATGTAAAGTAGGACATACAGTAAATTGTGAATCAAAACCAATTAACTTAATTGTTTGACACCTTAACTTAGGTAATCTGATTTTTACTGTGTCGTTAGCTCAAAGCAATGCATCTGTTATTAAAATTTTATTTTACATACAACAGTACTAGTAAAGTACAAATGTTAAGCTCTGACAGTCACTGTGATAGATGTCGGACAAGGTCATCTCTAAATCGGATTCCAATCTCTCTGTCTTCATTTAGTTCATCATACACATTCATATCAGGTTCTTCACAGAAATCATTTATTTCATCGTCATTAAGAATGCAGACGTTATGGAGAACACACACAGCTACTATGCAGTAAACTAACAACTCAATTTTGTGTACGTAAAACAGTGTTTAACGTCTAAACCTCCCTTTCAGTTGACCGAAAGCACGTTCTACAACCTGTCTGCCACTGCTGTGCTGCTTGTTGTAGTTTTTCTTTTCTCTTGACAGAGTTCCATAATCTTTGAATGGTGTCATCAGCCAAGGTAGTAGTGGGTATGCTGCGTCTCCAAGTATGTCTTGTTGTGGGGTATGACATTTTCAGCACTTTCTAAAAAGAGTGGTGAGTTTTTGAAAACTCGTGCATCATGACTGCTGCCAGGCCAGCCAACAAATATATCGAGAAACAAAAGACGATTATCGCTAACAGCTTGGAGAATAACTGAGTGGAATTTTTTTCGGTTGAAATAGGATTCTGGATTAATCTCAGGATTCGTAATGCGAACATGAGATGCATCTATTGCACCAACAACGCCTGGAAGCTTGCACTTTTCCGAAAATCCTTGAGTCACCGAGTCCAATGCTTCGTTCCGTGGCCACTTTATAAATAGTTTCACTAAATGCGTACTTATTTTCCGTGAAATTTTCCAACAGCAACTGTGTGCGGTAGATGTTGATATCCCAAACCTGTCGGCTAGTGACCGGAAGCTGTCGTGTGTTCCTGAAAATATACAATTATAATTTGATTGATTTTTGTTCTTCAACATCCCACCAACAGTATTTCAGTTTTATGGAGACATTCGGCCACTCGATCAGCCCCATGAGCGGTATACCAGTAGTAAGTGTGCACAATATACAAATTACATTCATACTGTGCGGTAGAAGGTGAATGGTCAGACTCGTACAGTTTTATGACCAATCAACCTTTGAAGTTATGTGGCCGGGCTGGGGTTCCAACTCACGACACCTTAATTGCTAAGCAAGTGTTTACCGCTGCACCATAGGGCCCCGCAAACAGTAGGTGTTATCCGGAATTCGAATTTACTAGTGTTTTCCACTTAGTTCATGTAGGTACAAACAAAATTTACTGTTATCGCTTGTGTCAATTTATATATGCAAACAAGTGGTATATATTTTCTTCGATCAGTTACAAGTGTCCATTACGCATATAAAACGTACTATTATAGTTACTGTAACACATGTTTATATACATAGGCATAAATCTAATACTGTTTTTAATCTATGCAAATTAAGAAAAATAAGTTGTTTCTCCACAGGCACGGGTATGCTTCTTTATGTCTTTTAAAATTCCTGCCAATGACTCCACATACGAGTTCAAATGAGCTTCTTTCAAGGCGGAAATGACTTTTGAAGTCGCTCAAACTGTATCTTGGCACTACCGATTCTGCAAACCGTCTGATGCGCGGTACGCTGTCACGTCGAAGAAAGAGTCTTGTAGTTACAAAGTCATTTTGTGACACGAACAAGAGCAATGTTCTGGTGCTGTTAGCATCCAGGAGTTTTTTAATAGCTAACGTTATTAACACTTCCTTTTTCCGAGGTTTGTCAGCCATCTTGAATTACCCATTAGGTGTTCGGAACAAATTCATTACTCGAGTTGTCCGAGTTACACCGGGTAAGCAACAAAGGGCAACACGGGTATGTATGCCGAACGCGCCCAATGTCTGCACTACGACAAAATAACGTTGTTTTGTTAAAAAAGCGCTTAAGCATGTTGACCGACCTTGGGGCGAACCTGGCTCCCGATAATTTTCTTCTCCGGAGACCCATTTAAAACAAACCGCCCGAAGCTCCATTTTATTGCAATGGCTCGAACCCACATATGCTCAAGGCTGCTACCAATCCAGAGCACACGATCCGTGCAATACAGGGGCTCTTCGGTCGTGATAGGAAGTTCGAGCATCAGCAGTTGCTGTAATACGTATGTGTAACATTTTGAACGGCTCGTGTCTTTTTGGGTTCCAGACTATGATTTCTGAGGCCTGAACTGACTCGGGTTTTTCTCTCTTGACATAGGGAAGAAACGAAATTATGGTAAACATATACAACTGATACCAATTAGAACTTTGGGTATGTGTATACTGGTGTTATCGGTGACTTATTATCACACAGTCGGTTGCAAATACATGTATGACGAAATATCTTTATATCAAGTGATTTGATAAAATTTAAATAAAATACCCGTAATTAGAACTGATTCTTCAAATTTACTTTGGACATGGATAATCAAGGCTACACAGGACATAAATTCGCCGAAAACCCACCAGGATATGACTTTGTATCAGGTAACAAAATACTTACAACTAATTTTAGGTAAT
Organism: Corbicula japonica; assembly: GCA_038501625.1. Classification (NCBI taxonomy): domain Eukaryota; kingdom Metazoa; phylum Mollusca; class Bivalvia; order Venerida; family Cyrenidae; genus Corbicula; species Corbicula japonica. The sequence goes on from JAZAYU010000193.1 coordinate 852,814, forward strand.
TGCTTATTTTGAAGTCTTGTCCTTACTATATTAGTATGAAGTATTGTTTGATTTGGTGGGCTACGAACCGCTTTCCACGCTTTCTTAACGGCCAACTAGTCTTCCGGAAGAGATAAGGCCCCAAGATTATAAAACTAAGAATGGAAACCAGTCTCAAATCTCAAGCATCTGAAATGGCGACTGGTGAATGTTTTTTTTAAGCGGATATATTTTGTGTTCTGAGTGATTGTAGTTGCATCTCGTGATACAGATCGCCCATTTATTAGCTGAAAATAACCGATTTTGACACAAAAGCTCTGTTAAGCCTATATAGCTCTACTGACATACTGGCCAGAAAAGGGCTCATAAAGAGTTGTTTGTGATTTGCTCAGCCAAGGTCTCGCATATACCTTAAGTAAGCCAGTTTTAGTCATAAAACACTGTCACTAAAGTTATATCACATATCACAGCGGGCTCATTTATCTACAGTGTATAAAAAGTGAACTCGCTTCATATTTAACCTTGAGACAATATATTATGCATATTTTTTTTGTACACCATATTTTTAACTTACTTAGGGCAACATCGTGGATGAGTGAGAAATGTTTAATTCGGATTAGGATGAGCAATAAAATGTTTAAAACAGTTCAGTCACGGAACAATAAGATTTTTTTTCTACTTATTTGTGGATAGGAATAGCTTTTTCTCTTTCGCACTTGTGTAGGTTCCCATCTAAAAGAAACAAACCAAAACAAAAATAAATAAAAATAATATTGAAAATGGTTTCTTTTTGCAACGACATCGATTAATATTAATTCATCAAAACATGTGAAAATGAACATTTTAAACAATTGTAGAAATATTGCATACTCAGTTTTAGTATGCCTGTTTATGGGAAGAAGCGGAAATGCATATTACTGCCCGCTCCGCCTAGCCCCATGTTGAGTAAAACTCATTATCTACACAAGTAAACTATTCATATTTTAATAAATCCTAAACGATAGCTTGTATATTGCATTAAAAAAGGACCCTTCAATGAATGTGGAAACAAACAAGTAAAATCGATGCAATGAAATCGAGTAAGAAGTTATTTTTACGCTGTGTCTTATATTATTTCGCTCCGCAACTAGCTATTTCGCTCCTTCGCCTCTTGAGAAATGATCATAAATTGTTTAAAAAGACGTAATTTACTATCCGAAATTTTACAGCAGTATTTAGCGACAGGTATTCGATTTACACGCAACATAGAAATTTTTTCTAACAACAATTGCAATCAAAGAACAAAATGTTTACCGGGCATGTGTTTACCAATTAACATATTATAGCATGTGTCACTGTCACACTTGGTAGGATCTGTATTAGTACATCTTTATGAAAAAAGCCCCTAGTTTTAAGAGTTCTATAGGACTTAGTTATGTTTATTTTTGGAATTCAGGCTAAAAACAAACTGTTTTTATTTTGTTTGTACAATTTTAATATTGTTATTAGTTTCATTTCCTTAATTAGGTTATTGCCCAGAATCATATTTCCCCAAAATAACAATTTTGTAATTTAACTTTTTGTCTAGATCGAGGCCGCGGGAACTCATTGGTTAAAATCATTTATTCTTAATCACAAGTGACAATGTAGAAGCAGATCACTATATAAATCCACACCAGTTGCTACGCTGCTAAGTAGTCAGATTTACAAATAAAAACATGAAAAAATAAATAATGTAAAAATCGATCGATCGATCGATCGATCGATCGATCGATCGATCAATCAATCAATCAATCAATCAATCAATCAATCAATCAATCAATCAATCAATTAACCAACCAATCACTCACTCACTCAATCAGTCAGTCAATCAATCAATCAATAAGTCAGTCGGTAAATCAATCAATCATTCGGTCAATCAATCAATTAACAATATCTATAAACTACCTCCACCATGATGATGAAGAGGAGAAGGAAGGCGACGACAAAGATGACGACTAAGATCATGATGATGATGATGATGATGATGATGATGATGATGATGATGATGATGATGATGATGATGATGATGATGATGATGATGATGATGATGATAACTATGATGATGATGATTCTCCGTGGACAGGCAATTAATTTCTGGACCCATGCGGCCTGCTATTCATAGTTAAAGGCACAGGCAGAGATGCAGTCTAACTTAAAAACCCTATGTAGGCCTATCTTTTCGCCCAATAAAATATTTTGTCACATGATTGTCACATGATCAAAACGATATTATTTTCAAAATGGCGGACAAGGAAGAGAGAGCCCCTCTTCTCTCTGACGACAATAGCGACAATCTGCTGTCTCCCCCAGGATACACACCATATCCAGACGGTATCCGATATTTAAAATTGACGAATGATTTGTTATTTGGGTTGATTTTGTTCTGTAGGGGAAATTAAATTTTAAATGCTGTTCATCAACTTGTAATCATGATTTTACAGAGTTTATCATCATATTTTAGCGGTTCATCAACTTGATTATCGAGGTTTATCAGTGTTTATCACCGCATTTTCAGTATGCTTATCAGCTCTTATCTGAGAAACAAATGTTTTGTATGAAAGTGAAAAAACATTTTGAGTTGACAACTTGTTGCAAATAATTATAATAATTGATAAATGTTTTCACCTTTCTAAAAATTTGATGTACATAAAATATGTCCTTTATGTGGTTTTCATTAAATTTTATAGCATTTTCTTACATTATAACACCAACAGAACTTGAGAGTTACAAGTTTCTGTCAACAGTGTTCAATATTGGTCAGCTAGTATAATAATAAATTATATTGTTTCACATGTATTACATCATGATGTATCTAGAGCATTTACATAACAGGTTTTCCATATAAAGGAAGAACAATGCAACAACTGACTATTCAACTGATATTTCTAGGTTTAGATGAATATTCACTTTTACAGCTAAATCTTTCCTACTTACAATCAGTTTCAATTCAATCAATACTTATGGTCAGAGTCATTGAAATTTAGTTCAAGACTACAGTACTGGTAATGTGCTATAGGATTTGTTCATTGTACAATACAGTACTGTTTATTGTACAGGATTTGTAAGAAGTATTGACATTTCTAGAATAATTAAAATTTGATTATTTTACTTTTATTTAGGTCAGCACTCAGCCCAACCTACAACTCATCCCTCACAGATTATTGTCCCACCTATTGGTCCAGATGAACTACCCCCTCCTTACACACCGTCTATGCCCGGTGCGGCACTGTCTATCAACTGTAAAGTCTGCCAAGCTATAGTGAACATAGAGGGGAAACAGAACCAGAATGTTGTTAAGTGTAATGTCTGCAATGAGGCTACAGTAAGTATCAGACAACATAGCAGGCTGCAGTATAAGTAAATGGTCTGCAGTTGGTTTAAGGAAACAATCAATAAAGATTTAAAAAAGACATTGAATAATGGATTCCTAGACAATACAGTTATTTTCAAACCATTTCTTGACATAGGGAAGAAACGAAACTAGCATACATTATAAACAAATACAACAAATGACCAATTAGAACTTTGGGTGAGTGTAGAAGTTTTCAGTAGTTTAGAGATTTCCAATAAGTAGTTTTGAAGTTATCTAGTATGAAAATTGTGAGATGCATTATTATTTTACAAAAAACTTGAAAAATTGAAAACTAAGCTAAGACCTAAATAAACATGCCAAACTTCCCCTTTTGTGGGTATGATTATATAAACTGATGAGATTTAAAAACTGTGCATATTATACATATACTTATGTTGATATATGCATGTCAAAACACCTGAAAATAGGTATGTTTGATTGTATTGCTTGCGGTTGATGTCAAAATTATTTGTCCATTAATTCCTCATGATTTTTGCATTAAATGATTAACAATTCATATTTCTAACATTTTGCCATTTATGCTGCCCATGCGCAGTTTTTAAAATGTGTCAGTATATAATGTTGATGGTGAAAGGTTGAAAGATATAAGATATATTGATAACAACTTTTGTCTGCTGTCATATTTATTACCGATGTTTTGTAATCATCTTAGCCCATTAAAGCTGCTCCACCAGGCAAGAAGTATGTCAGGTGTCCGTGCAATTGTTTACTGATCTGCAGAGCAACGGCTGTGAAAATCGCCTGTCCCAGACCAAACTGGTAGGTAAAATATATTTAGTAAATCTAAACAACATCTAAGGATTGAATCCATAGTTAAGTTCATTCATAAGAGTATGAAAAACGATTGGGGTTTTGAAAGACTGTGAAGTCTGAAGGGCTTCTTACATGTATGTTTTTTAAACAACCAAAATGTTTTTCATATCAGAATGAGTGCAAGTAAACTACTTGGTATTTATTGATTTCATATATCAAATTACACTTCACTATTGCTATGGACACTGCTAATTTGATCTTCATTGCATAAACATCTTATTAACAAAAGCTGTATGAACGCAAAATTACTGGTAAGTTCAACAAAGCCAGGTAACAGATATTGAGATGCACTGTACTTACAGGCACAGTGAATTTATCTCAGTTCAAAAGTTTGAGTTTAATTTTAAATTAGAAAAGCAAGAAATACAATGTTATTTATATTTCACAATATCAGGATCTACACCGTTCACTTTAAGATTCACTTGGTTATTTCTGATTAAAATGCATCCAGTGTAGATCCTGATCAGAAGCACATACATTAAAATGCATATATATATATATGTATGTAGTAACTGGCCTTTTTTGAGCCTGATATGATTGTGTTGTATGTTTCAGCAAGAGGATTATCACAATGGGAGGTCACGGTATACCTATCATCACTAGTGCTATACCACAGCCACCAAATACAAACCGTGTGCAGTGTATCTTCTGTAATGAAATATTCCTAGTAAGTTATTTATAACTACATCTCTCAGGGACCAAGATCATAAAACTAAGATTGGAGACCAGTTTTAAATTTCAAAGTCAGACATCTCATTGGGAGGAATGGCAGCCAGTCACCATTTCAGCTAATTGGATGCTTCAGCTGTAGATTTGAGACTGGTCTCCAGATTTAGTTATAAGATCATGGGCACAGATGACCTTTTTTTTTTAGACTAGACCTGAATCTCTAGCTCTCAGTATAAGTATCTACTCAACAGTTGTTCTTTTAATTTTGGTATTAGGATATCATCACCTCTGTGCAATAACTGTATATCTCCAACATATCTCTCTGTGGTCTGAAGGTGAAGGCATCTGTCTCTGGAGCAGGGAGACGAAGGTTTGAGCCCCAGTAGGAACTGATACAGCCAGTTGGTGAAAACCTGCTAGCTAGAGAATAGTTAGCTTTTGCCAGCCTGCGAAGTGCATGGCACTAAAAATGGGATAAAGAGTCCAAGGTCATTAAACTAAGATTGGAGAGTCAGCATTTCAGCCAATCTGATGCTTGAGATTTGAGACTGGTCTCCCGATTTAGTTTTATGATCTTGGGCACAGGAAGTAATGATGTTCATGTTAAAGGTGCCTCATAAGTGCGAGAGGCTGGCTCTTTCAATAGGTATGACACCGTAATAAGTTAACTCTTTATTGATCTTTACTATTTTAGTTTGTTTAGTAGGATGTTGAGATCATCTTGTTATTTCTTTCAGTTTTGTTATGAAATCTTGCAGATGACTGATAAATGCTTTCACTTTCAATGTTATTTCTTTCAGTTTGCTGTGACAAGAACCTGTCTGGCCAGATGTTCCAATTGTAGAAGAGTGTAAGTTGAAATATACTCATTTATAGCATTAACATTTGTGCGGACACAATAATACATTAAATGGTATTTTCAGGATTGTGCAAGATTTGGTATAGTTTCTTCAAATTCATTCACAAATGAATTCTTCCCTGTAAAATCCATCCTCGTTGTTTCCCATATATCTCAATAGATGATAAGCCCAGCATTGCATCAGGCAAACATAACCCTTTCCTCTATATAATTATACACCTTTATGGCGCAGGCGTGGGCAAACAGTGTAGATCCAGATCAGCCAGAACATCCATGCCATCTTATATGGATCTGCACTGTTCACCATGATGTATTTCTGGCCAAAATGCAACAATGCAGATCCTGATCAAATGGCACAGATGTTCCAGCTGATCTGGATCTAAACTAGTCACCCACATGATCATAATGGGTATATTTATATGGAGCAAAGGGTTAATAATGGTTTGGGCATAGCTCTACGTATTTATAAGAGATGCTGCATGTACATGTATGGCCTAGCCAAGCCAATAATGCCTGATTTTTATCAGCACAAGCCCCATCCAGACTGAAACACTATCAGTCATACGAGTATCAACAGAAAAACATTACTGTAAATCATACAAGTATAAAACGAAAAATAATACAAGATCGAGTAGTTTAACTCCAAAGGTATACAGTTGGTAATGTGAAGATTTCTTGGAGAAAAAACAACAAAGCAACCAAGATCAGGGCACTTGACCACTGCTTCATGCTGACAACTTTATGCATACTTTGTGATATTTCTTAGAATTAAATTTCACTCAATGTTGAAGCAAATATCTTTCAAATACTTACACATCTTTGGTCTGAGTAAGCCATTTATCCATATTAAGAGTATTCAACATTACTTTAGGACAGGTATTCAGATGTAATGACTCGACAGGCCTGATGACTCTAAAAATCTGAAGACCCCAAGCACTTTGAGTCATCATGCTTGGATTCTAAGAAAATCCAAGAAAATGTAGTACTGAAGAAAGTAAAAAGTGTTGGCAAGGAAGCACAACTTGTGCTTGGTTTACTAAGTACTTATTTTGTAAATGAAATTTTATTTGATCCGATCAAATTCTGGCAGATGTAATAATTAATACTTAACCAGCTGCATTATTTAAGTGATCGTGCATTTTGTTTTCATCATAAGACTGTATGTTTGATGTTTAAAGAAATAATTTCAGAAATTTTGAATGAATAGCTATCATTGTAGAACCTGATAGATTTGGGGCAGTGGTCTACACTGGTCAGAAATGTGACATATGCCAAAACTTCATTCATTTAATCTTTACTCAATAATGTACATCTTGATAGCATGGGTGAACGGTGTAGATCGAGATCAGCTGGTACAACTGAGATATCTGATCAGGATCTATGATGTTCACTTTAATTTATTAAGGTTTTAGAACTGTAATATTTCCACAAATCATCGACTTATGCCGTTCCTCATTCGTGTTTTCCGAACGCCGATTCGTACGTTTCCGGTTGTTTCTTTTATTATTTGATTCTATACACATTGCAGATAATTTTTATGGATAACATAATTATTTAACTGCATTAAACATGCACTGAAAAAAGTCAATTTATAAAGTGTTAGAAATAAATTCTAAACAAAATGCTCGTTTTTTCCTGTGATGTCCTTTAACAATTATCCTTTATTTTACAAAATTTTACAAGGTTTGAAAGAAATAGAGATGAATTTATCTTCTAGTATGTTTGATTTTAAGCCCATTTTTCGAAACAGAGGGTCCCCTTCTAAAATACTGAAATTTCCCAAGTTATGCATGGGTGAATGCTTTTTAAAACTCTTGTTTAGATGTCTAAATGGATGTACTTGGAAATGAAAACAACGAAATCCCAATCTGCAAAAGTGCATAATACAGTTCTAAAACCTTAAATTATTTCTAACCAAAAGCAAACAAGGCAGATCCTGATCAGATGACACAGATGTGACAGGTGATCTTGATCTACAACAGTAACACATGCAATAAAATGTGTAAATATGGAGTAAAGGGTTATGGATAAAAATGTATTAATTAGTATGTTGGCAAATATCACACTTGTGATAAAATGTGTAAAATTGTATATAAAGTTGAACCTGCCTTTGCAGCCACCTGCATTCAGCAACCATCTGTCTTAAACAGCCAGTTTGAATTAATTGAGTTATGTTTAAAACTGAGATTTTGTTACTCATTTTTACCTGTCTTAAACAGCCACCTGTGTTAAGCAGCAACTTTTTGTCACTCCCTTCGGCTTGGATAGCTGCTTAATACAGGTTTGACTAGTAAAGGGTTAATAAGAATTTCATCATTTCCAGATTAAACTATACTTATCAATCTAAAGCTCCTAGTAGATTCATTTTTCATATCCCTGATTCTTTTTTGATTACCCATTTGTATTTTTATTATTTTTCAGGTCTTCGGTTGAGCCATCTTTTGCAAGAAACAGATGCATATTGTATGTGATTTTAGGTCTTGTGTTTCTTGGAGCGGGAATAGGTGTCACGGTATGTCCTCAGTAGCAGATCCAGATCGGGTTTAGTGGGAATGCTCTAACCATTGTTTTGTGCAGCAATATTTTATTTTCATGGAGATTTTGGCCAGAAAGTTGGAAATTATCACGTTCTTCCGTAAGACTGCCCCCAAATGAACCCCCTTTTTGGAAATCTTGCATCCAACCTTGGCCCTTGTTTATTTTTGTGAAGCATTTCCCTGGAAACTATTGTATTTTTTAAGCTTTTTAATGTCAGAAATGGGATTCTAATAACTATTATTTGGCAATGAAAGCAAACTTCTAGAAAATATCTCTAAACAGTCAAGTTAGATAACCAATGCAAGTCATAATTCGAAAATATACTGAAACTTGAATTTTGGTTCTTCAAAGCTGGAATTGTCCTTAAAACTAGAAATTTCACACAAACTTAGTGTTAGACCTACCAATATGTGAAATTAGCAAATTTTGAATATCACATGTATGAATGTCATCAAACTGAAGAAATTTTCAGTGCTATTTACCTGTTGATGGCATTCAAGTCATTTATATTGTTTACATATTGAAAGCCTAAGATATACCCTGGCTTTCACGAGTAAAACATGCGCTTTTCAAACAACTGTCCTACATGTAACTGTTAAACAATACGTAACATCTTGTACACTTCTTGATTGATTTTCACCAAAATTGCTTGTAAATTTTTCATGCACTAATAATCTTTTCCTTTTTATAAAGGTTGGAACTTATGAGATTGCATCCAATTCTGGAGGAATCTACACAGTTTGGATTGGTAAGGTTAATTAATACTAAACAGGGAATCATTTTATGTCCTGCGTGTTGGGTAAATGTAATGATTGGCTATATAGATAAAACTTCAAGCTTTCAACCAAAGTTATTTGTTTACTACATAAATCCACATTTTTAGGCCTGTGTGACCATTGTAGATCCAGATCAGTCTGCAAATCTGCTGTCTGATCTGGATCTGCACTAGTCTTATTATGGTCAGAAATAACCTAAAGAATAAAAAAACAAACATTGTAGATCCTGATCAGACAGCATGGTTGTGCCAGTTGATCTGGAGTAACACTGTTAGGCTAGAGTTAGCCCGTGTGATAAAGGTCTATCTATGTTATAAATACATGTAGTTAACACACTTTATTTTCATAAGGTATGGGGGTTGGGGGCATGTTGTCTCCGAGATCTGTATCTCTACCTCACAGGTCAAAAACACAACGTATGTTTAAGGTTGAAATGTGCACATATCTAATTTCTGGTGCTGATAAGATCAAGGTCAAGGTCAAGCTTAAGGTTTTAAGATCAAAGTTCAAGATTCCAGAAAGATGAAGTGTCATGTCACCACCTAAATGTCACCAAAATATACTAAGCATTGCCTCTAAGAATGGCCTTATCTAGATTTTTGTTGTTAATTTGATAAAGAATTAGTGGGCGGCTAAAGAAAATGACAGAAAACCCATCTAGTTTTCAGAATAGACATTGCATGAAATAAAATGCATATTTTAGGCAAGTACCTAAAAGTTTCGCCAAAGCTGATATTTTGAGTGATTGAGCAAATATTTTCATATTGTTTCTTTCTCTTAATGACATTGGTAGTTTTCATTGACGGTCAATGGAATGTGGGAGATTAGGCATAAGGAAAGCAAAATGAGTACATGTAGCTGTAAAACAGCCATTACTGTATTCACTGAAGTGTTGCAATTGAGGTTGAATTTGTAATAATTCTTGGAACAGGACAAACAATTGCCGGTGACCTTTTTAAACACTAAAATTTTCTGATTTATATGGATAAGCTGATTCTTGTAAATATTTGATCAACATTTTACTCCTTAGAGAATCTGCTATCCTTTACGACCAGCAGTAAGCTGAGGGTATAAGAGCATCATACTTCTAATCTCAATGGAAACCAGTTTTCATTGCCAGAGATTAGTCAGAATTGAGACACATTCCACAAGCTTTCTGACTGTGCCCAAGGTTATAAAACTGAGCATAAGAACCAGTCTCAAATCTTGAGCATCTGATTGGCTGAAATGGTGACCAGTCAATCAATCAGCCAATCAGATGCTTGAGATTTGAGACTGGTTTCCAATCTCAGTTTTATAACCTTCAGCCCAGGTCTTCTAACACATATTATGATCTTTAAGCTTATGTGTACCTTTAAGAAACCCAGACAAAATTGGTGAACAAAGCCACATGTTGTAAAATAAAATGGTACGAATAAACATTTCACACTATATTGTTTTGCAAAAATGAAATATTTAAGTTTTTGAGATTTAGTGACATTTACTGATTTAACATACTGTAAAATTCCTTTTAATTGCCCCCTGGGGGTAGTGGCATTTTTGTGTCGCTTGCGATAGCAGGTAGACACATAGGAATCCTATTGTCCGGCGACGTTGTCATCGGTGTCGTTGTTGTCCTCAGCAGTGCCATCGTCCGGTAGTCCCCCAACTTTAATATGAAACTTAATGTTGCCTTTAACTTTGAAAGTTCTTGTCCTATTAACTTAACACTTGGAATATATAATCTGCATGAAGAAAGCCATCTCTGACAACAAGAATGATAACTCCTTTTTCACTATTTTTTGAATTATGCCCCTTTCAAATGAATTTAGTATGGAACTTTAATATGAAACTTAATGTTGCCTATAACTTTGAAAGTACTTGTCCTATTAACTTAATACTTGGAATATTTCATCTGAATGAACAAAGCCATCTCCGACAACAAGAATGATAACTCCTGTTTCACTATTTTTTGAGTTATGCCCTTTTCAAATTACTTTAATATGATACTTAATGTTGCCTATAAAACTTTTGAAGAACAAGTTATATATAATACTTAGAATATATCATTTGCATGAACAAAGCCATCTCTGACAACAAGAATGGTAACTCCTCTTTCACTATTTTCGAGTTATGGCCCTTTCATATTACTAATACTTCTCCAATTAACCTAATACTTGGAATATATGATCTGCATGAACAAATTCATCTCTGACAATAAGAATGATAACTCCTGATTCACTAGTGTAAGAGTAATGCCCCTTAGAAATTACTTTAATCTAGAACTTAATGTTGCCTATAACTTTGAAAGTCATTATCCCATTAACTGTGTACTTGAAATACGTCATCTGCATGAACAATATCAAGTGTGACAATAAGACTAATATCACTGATTACACTATTTTAAGAGTAATGCCCCTTTCATATGAAACTTAATTTTACCTGTTAATTTGAAAGTACTTGTCCTATTCGCTAAATACCTATAATGTGTCATCAACATGAACAGATCCATTTATGACAACAAGAATGATAACTCCTGTTTCATTATATTTAGAGTTATGCACCTTTTGAATGACTTCAATATGTCTTGTTAATCTTGCCTATAACTTTGAAAGTACTCATCCTGTTTACTTAATATTTGAAATATGTCATCAGGATTAACAAATCCATCTGTGACACAAAGAATGATAACTCCTGATTAACTTTTGTTTACTTATGCCCCTTTCAAATAACTTAAACCTGAAACTTAATTGCCTTTAACTTGAATTTTTTTTCTTTTGACACCATGCTTGACATATGTCATCTGTTTTAATGAAGTTATATCTGTTTTTTGTTATGCTCCTTTGAAATGATTGTAACCTGTTACTTAATTTTTGTTTATAACAACAAATTAAAATAAAAATAATTCCTGATTAATTATAATTTAATCAGTATTTTGTAGTAATTTAATTAATAATTTAGTTGTATTGCAATTCAACTTGAACATTTTTCTTCATTAATGATAAAAGATAGGCCCACATTTCAACATTTTCCAAGCAGGCGACACATGTGTTTTGCAGAACACAAGATTCTAGTTACTAAGTATAGTGCTTATAATTTATATTAAATTTTTCTATTCTAATTATATTCTGAAGGATATTGAATAATAAATATGGATAAACTGATTTTTCCCTATAAATAACATGGGGAGGCATTTATTAGTGGATATCAAAAGGAATTTGACAGTATTAGAGCATAATTGATTTATTTCTCAGGTGCATTTGTGATTGGTGTTTTATTCCTGGTACGTGCTATCTACTTCGGTACCATCAGAACAAGCCATGTGATTGGTCCAGCCTAGAGGATGATCAAGGCTGAAGGTTATAAAACTGAGTTTGGAAACCAGTCTCAAATCTCAAGTATTTGATTGGCTGAAATGGCGACCAGTCGCCATTTCAGCCAATCAAATGCTTGAGATTTGAGACTGGTTTCCATGCTCAGTTTTATAACCTTGGCGCCAGGTCATGTGATTATTGGAGCGTAACGAAGATGTCTACTTGATATAAGTGCTATGACAAATATTCCATAGACTGTGTTGATGAAATTAAAATATTTATTTTGTAAACTTTTATTTTAATCCTTACCTCCTTATATATGCGTTTTAAGGCATCTGCTAACAGCATAGATCCAGATCAGCCAGCACAATAGTGCCGTCCGATCAGGATCTGCACTGTTAGCTTTTTTAGAAATAACATAAATAAAAAAACAAACAGTGCAGATACTTATCAGATGGGTTATCAGTGCTAGCTGATCTGGATCTACACTGTTTGCCCAAGCCATAAATGCATATATTTGGATGTTTGAATTTTCTTGGGGCAGAACTAGTCTGAAGGTTATAAAGCTGAGATTGGAAACCAGTCTCAAATCTCAAGCATCTGATTGGCTGAAATGGCGACCAGTCGCCATTTCAGCCAATCAGATGCTTGAGATTTGAGACTGGTTTCCATGCTCAGCTTTATAACCTTGGGCACTAGTCTTATTCAGAAGAAGTTGGATTAGTTTTGTCAACCAATTACATTGTGCAATTTATGTTACTGCTAACAAGTTGTTCTCAGTTATAAACAGTCTAACCTTAGATTTAAGTGTAAACATGGAGCCTTTCTTTTATCATAGTACATGTATTGTATAACAGGTTGATGGTAAATTAAACCCTTTTTGTATATAGATGTTTAAAACGACCAGTTTCATCAAGCCCCACTTCATTTAAATGAGTTGTGTTAATACCATGTTGTATATTTGAAAGTTAAAAAGACCAGGAACATTACTCAGAATTAATTGGAAATCACTTGTGATATTTTGTGCTTTATTTTATTTTTATATACATTACCATGATTGAGGTGACATTTGTGATTTCATATAACATTTTTTACTTACTATTAAAGGGAAAGATCTAGATGAAGGAATCAATAAAAATTCAGTACAATACCACATTGTATTTAAGTTTGCACAATTGATCTTAAATTATTTGTAGCAATTTCATATAGAACATGATATCTGTAGGTAGTCATTGACGTACTTCCTCAAAGAAAATCCTTAACCCTTTCCTCTATATATACGCATTTTTATGCATGTGCGACCAGTGTAGATCCAGATCAGCCAGCACATCTGTGCTGTCTGATCAGGATCTGCACAGTCATATTTTGGTCAGAAATAACCTAACAAATAAAAAAGCAGTGAGTTTAGATCCTGATCAGATTGCACGGATGTGCCATCTGATCTGGATCTAAACTGTTTGCTCATGCAATAAAGGTGTATCTATGAAGGAAAGGGTTAATACTCAATCTGAAGTGATCATATTTAACCATTTACTCCATAGATACATCTTTATTAGCCAGCACATCAGTGCCATCTGATCAAGATCTGCACTGTTTGCTTTAACCCATTCCTGTATAGATACACCTTTAATGCTAGGGCGAACAGTTTAGATCCAGATCAGCCGGCACATCCGTGCCGTCTGATCAGGATCTAAACTGTTCGCTTTTTGATTCATTAGGTTATTTCTGACCAAAATGCGACCAGTGCAGATCCTGATCAGACGGCACGGATGTGCCGGCTGATCTGGATCTACACTGGGCACACATGCGTTAAAATGCGTATCTGTACAGGAAAGGGTTAAGATTCATTTGGTTATTTCTGACCAAGATGCAAATAGTGTAGATCCAGATCAGATGGCATGGATGTGCTGGTTGATCTGGATCTTCACTGGTTGCGCATGCAATAAAATGTGTTTATATGGTGTAAAGGGTTAAGTGTGCAAGGAAATAAGGTTACCAGTGAGGATCAGTGTACTTAGCATAGAGGTTACCCATGTAAGTCTCTAGTTGTACCATATAGCAAGGGGCTGGAAGTAATCAGTATCCATCATATTTGAGGAATACAAGTGTTTATATATTAAAAGTTTATTAATTTTTATTTACACTGCAATCATACGAATTGTTGTATTAATTGTTTTGTATGTCACCTACATAGAGTAAATAATAGTGTGGACTATAGAATTTTGTGTTCTTCATGTAAAATGTGATAAGACTTTACCCTTTACTCCATGGGATATGGTTGTTATAAATGGACAAACAGTGTAGATCCAGATCTGCTGGACCATCTGCGCTGTCTGATCAGGATCTCACTGTTTGCTTACATTTTGATTCATTAGGTTTATTAGTTTAAAAGCGAACACTGAAGATACTGATCAGCCAGCACTACTGTGCAAGCCTATCTGGATCTACTGTTTGCACATGCTATAACCCTTTCCTGTATAGACACACCTTTATTGCTAGGGCGAACAGTTTAGATCTAGATCAGCCGGCAAATCTGTGCCGTCTGATCAGGATCTAAACTGTTAGCTTTTTGATTCATTATCTTATTTCTGACCAAAATGTGACCAGTGCAGATTCTGATCAGACGGCACGGATGTGCCGGCTGATCTGGATCTACACTGGTCGCACATGCGTAAAAATGCGTATCTATACAAGAAAGGGTTAAAGCATGTAAATATGGAGTAAAGGGTTAACTATAAACATTTGATGACCAGTATTTGCGCAAAATATTCTTAATTATTATATTTAAGTTAATATAACAGAGGGATAAATTAACCCTTCCCTTTATAGATACACTTTTATTGCATGGCCAAACAGTTTAGATTCAGATCCACGGGCACATCCTTGCTATCTGAGCTAAATCTACACTGTTTGCTTTTAGATTCATTAGGTTATTTCTGATGAAGATGCAACCAGTGCAGATCCAGATCAAGTGGCACAGATGTGCCAGCTGATCTGGATCTACACTGATTGTACATGTAATAAAATGCCTATATATGGTGTAAAGGGTTAATAAAAGCAGAAATGAAGCAATGATAGATTGAAAAGCAAGCTGTATTTTTTAATTATCTCCCTGTAGCCTTTTGTTATTGTGCTGCCTGTAACATTTTGTCTGTGTGTGTGTGCACATGCTTATTATTTGGATAGCATCTATCTGTGATCTTTTTTATACTACATTTACTGTTAAATCGGAGACTAATTTGTAATAATTTCGTAGTCAAATTGATTTTTGAATTCACATTCCTACAAGTCCAAAAGATAAGTTCATATTGATCTTGCTTTATTTAAAGCCCAAAAATGAATCTACTCATCAGCCATATAATGACATTAACTCTTCACTCCATGGATTTGTCTTTATTCAGATCGGCTACCATGGTAGATCCAGGGCTGAAGGTTATAAAACTGAGATTGGAAACCAGTCTCAAATCTCAAGCATCTGATTGGCTGAAATGGCGACCAGTCATTGAGATTTGAGACTGGTTTCCATGCTCAGTTTTATAACCTTGGACACAGATCAGTGGGCGCATCTATTACACTGATTGCTTTTTGTTTATAAATAATGTAATAAATCTAACAGTAAACATTGAAGATCCTCATCATACTGCATAGATTAATTTGGATCTAAAGTGGTTGCCCAAGAATAAGTGACACCCCATGGAATATAAGTATCATTCACGTGTGTTGGGTAAAGATCACGTGATCCAGCCCGAGTGAAATATGCACAAGGGCGGTAACGAGGCTCTGCCGAGTTACCGCCTAAGTGCATATTTCACGAGGGCTGGATCACGCGATCTTAACCCAACATAAGTGAATGATACTTTTTCTTGCATACCGTATTTATTTTGCGCATTTTGGGGTATTTTCCTGTAAATTTTTCTTTGCACTACTTTTTTTATAGTAGCGGAGTCATGTACGAGATATTCCATCGTTCATTCATAAATGCGTCAGACGTCGTTACGTCATATAAGGCGCGTGACTCATTCTACATGGGGGTGTAGAATCAAAATTTCCTACACAGGTGAAAACACCGGATGACCTGATCTGGTATGCAAGAATCAAGATATTAATAACTGTATGAATAAATGATTTTGCAGTATCTGTTTATTTCATGACAAACAAGGAAAACTGTGAAATATGAACTCTAAAAGTCGCCAAACAGATAAGAAAATATTGCAGGCTTCATTTGATTGAGCCTGTTAAAAAGTGGATTATAGAAACCTTAGAAATGTGAGTTGATAAATTTTCAATATGTGTGAACATTGGTAGGCATTTGTTGACTCATTTTGATTTAAACAAATCATAAAACCTGGGTATCCCAATTAATGATCATTATAATGTTTGAACTTATGAAACAAAAGTGTGTGTTGTTATTGATGATTTTGTTACCTTTCAGTTAGATTATATATTTATCAAGTTTGACTTACATAGAAAAAGGTTCTGATATAACATCTGGGTATACTTAAAAATGATTTATCTGTTGTTTAATAAAGATAAAAAATGAGTCTGTATTGTTATTGAAGAAATTACATGTTTCTTTTAAATTGTTATTTTTTTTAGTTTAATTATAACACATTCTTTTTTTATAGTAAACTATTTTTTTGAGATTATAGCTATCATTTAACGATAGTGTTGAGTCTGTTGACAATTGTCAGATATGGAATGCAATGATTGGATGCAAATACCTGAAAGAAAATTAGCTCTAATTGACCCTTACTCTATATACAAGTACTGGTATATACAGTACTGCTGGTGTGAACAGTGTAGATCCAGATCAGCTGGCACATCTGCTCCATTAAAAAGGTGTGTATATATGGAGTAAAGGGTTACTTTTGGACATGTTTTATTGAGTATGTTTATTTGAGTTTTGCTTGCCATAAGATGCCATGGTAGTTATTGACAGTTATTTTATAACGTATCTGACATTTTCTCTACACAGACTCATTTTCTTGCTAATAATGTTTCCTGTGAACCTGATTATTTAAATAAATAACAGCTTTATGCACATTAATAAATATTGTTTGTGTTCTTATTATAACCCAAAGACAGGGACCAATTAAGAGGGATTCATTAGGTTTCCTTTAACCCTTTCCTTGATGTATACGCATTTTTACGCATGTGCGACCAGTGTAGATCCAGATCAGCCGGCACATCCTGATAGGATCTGCACTGGTCGCATTTTGGTCAGAAATAACCTAATGAATCAAAAAGCGAACAGTTTAGATCCTGATCAGTTGGCACGGATGTTCTGCCTGATCTGGATCTAAACCGTCCGCCCTAGCAATAAAGGTGTATATATACAGGAAAGGGTTAACTCCCTGTATAAGCAGTGATACTTTATTTTCACAAGGATTTTGCCAAGGAAGTTGGAAATTATCATATAACTACGCTAAGGCTGTCCTTTGAGAAATTTGTAAGAGTTGTTTGATGAAAGAGATGTATGTCTGTCAGAACAGAACTTCACTTACATGTAACTAGGGGAATTCATTAAAACTGCATTACTTTAGAATCCTAGATATATTTAAAGTGCAAAGAGACAATAACTCTTCAATTATGAAATGTGCAGTTATGGTACTTGTTTTCTGACGGTGTAGCTTTTAAAAAGGCTGAAATCAAATAATTTTCAGGCATTCTCTTTTTTAAAGTATTATTTGTCCACATTGTACACGTTTTTACCTTATAATTTCATAAGGGTCAAGCTCATGTTTGCAAGAGAAAATAAAACTTTTATTGCTTGCAATGAATATACTGAGTAAAGCATATTACAAATAGTTCCTGTAATAATTATACTATATGGACATGACAAGACCTTATTAAGTGGATCTACCATTCTACAGAATAATATTTATTTTAGATTAGACATCTCTATTTATAAACAATAGTAGATACTAACTGTGCATCTCTTGTTGCTGATAGGGTTTTAATACGAAAGTGACTTTATTTTAAGATGTCATTATGACAGTCCATTTAAAAAACCTCTTGACGAATTGTTTAATAACTTAATGTTAAAACCCTTTTTCATCTCTGGTCAGCACTAAAAGCAATAATATAAACATTCTTCACAAAGCAAACAACTTCCTTGATCTAAATTAGTAATGGTTTCGTTACTACTAAAGTAAATGAAAGTGAGAGATGATTTTGATTTTAATTTTGTAAATTCTTCATTCTATAATTATGGTAATGTCCCGCGTGGAAAACTTTACAAGGTTTATATTTCACAGCTTGTTCGCCTTTTTTAGAGCTTAAAACAATGTTAAAGATTTCAATGAATGCAGTCTTAGCATAACACTAAAATAACGATGCCACATATTAAGAAAAACGTTAATAAATTATATCACAACACATAAACAGGAATATGAATGCTTGTGTATGGTCAAACCATCTCCTACGGGTGGAGTCAGAACGTTAAACAATGCTCATTACATTAGGAGATAACCGCGATCAGAAAATACAGCCTCACATTTAGAGCCTGTAAAGAGAAGAATGATATGCAATAGCAGGTGTCGATAACATAACCAATGCAAAAGAAGACATCACTAAAAGAGGAGGAGGAAATAGTGGTTGAAGTTCCGTTAAATGTTAAAAAACAAACTGCTTTTTGTGAATCTGTGTTACAAATAAGCTCCGGGATACTCTGACCTCGGACCGGCTCTTCCACCTTATCAATAGAACAAAAGAGTTGTTCCTGTTGACCTGATTTATCTGTTCAACCCAGAAAGTCCATGTACGCGTGTTCTTCCTTGCCAGTTGTCGTATCGACAGCTTTAACTTCAATCTCTGTCCCACTGAAGGTCATAGAAACCTCGACAGACCGGTTTTGAGTTTCATCTGGACTATCAAATTCTATCGTCAATTCTCCAATTAGCATTCCACCTTCGTCGGGATAGACTAGATCCTCCAACTCAGTAACATACAATTGAAAACTCATGCTTTTCTGGTTAAGATACTCAGTCGTGTACTTCTTAATGGACTGAGACTCGTTACATTTTACAACTTGTCCTTTTTGTACATGTTTTTCAAACCTACAACATCTATTACCATAGTCCGTCTTTAGTTTTCTTTCTTCTGGATCTTTTCCCTCTCTAAAACGCCACAAAACATCTACTCCGTACGTGTATTTTAATATCCTTTCACTGATTGATACTGGACTGTGACCATAAACGAGCGCTCCTCTAAGAATCGCCGAAGAAGCGCAAGCTGGAATAATGACATCTATACCAGAGAACTCGCTTTTGATAGCTTTCTGCAGCATTGGAGACTCGGAATATCCACCCACCATCAGCATGGCATTAATCGTGCGCACTTGTTCATCCCTATAAAGGCTTTTAACATGTCCAAGTATCAACCGTATAGAATTGTCAAAGAAAGACTTGAAAAGAGATGCAGCAAACTTCAATCTATCCCCGTCAATTTCTACTTCTCCTGTATACTTAGACATTGCTATGGCTTCAAACACCTTAATCTGTCGCAGCGTCTTCAACGTTTGTTTTAATGCAAGCGGAAACCTCATGACCACACGGGTCTGTCCGTCAGGTTTCACATTCCTTTTCTTCACTTCAAAATCTCGCCATAAATCTAACCAGTCCTCCCTTTTCTCCTTCTTAAATTCGTCGTAAACCTGGACTCCAAAAACATCAATCAGAAAGTCTTCAAACGCCTTGTCTACAAGAATGCCTCCCCAGCCACCACCACTGGCTCCTGTTATCTCCTTTACACTTTGCGAACTTACAACTTCGTGCACAGTTATATCAATTGTACCACCTGGAAATTTGAATGTCTCTTATTAATTCATAGTTATTAATTTAAGACACTCATTCAGAATTGATTTGAATGAATTCCACACCTGATAACAATTATCAAAGTCTGTCTTCGTTAAGGTGATAACACGTTCAACGCTCAACCAGTGACCTTGAACACTAAACGTCGAAAACGCGTTTCGAGAAATGAATGCATAATTTGCGGAAGAAGTCACACGAACTTGATGGTCTACAAATGTTTGTACATGTAGTTAGAAGTGAAGTATCAGCTCATATGTGACCTATACTAACACAGAACAGTAAACAACCGACGATGTTTGGAAGTACATGTAGCTAAAGTTTTACTTAAAGTGTGATGTCTATAGCGAAACCGACGAGAACGGAATTTGAGTTAAAATTATGAAAATACGATTAAGCTTAGGATCTCGAGAAATTAAATCCATTCAACTTATAATTAAAATTCATTTTTGCTACCGCCGCTAAGTTAAAAGATACATACTTTAAGAAGTTTCAAAATCGAAATGATATTTATTGAGCAGCAATAATGACAAACTTTAAAACTTTAAATCAATGAAACCGACATGCATCTGATGACCATACTATTAATTGACATAGAAACACAATCTCATTTGTCTGTAATCTCCCAATTTGACTTACCCCCAGCATCAATGATCATGTATCTAGTTCCAGCAACCAGTTTGGCTATTGCCAGTTTGCCTTGATCTAGTGTTTTGTCTAAGGGCTGATGTCGGCAAAATATTGATGCGGCTTCCGGCTCCAGAGCTATCGTCAAGTTCATGGAAGAAATTCCTGCCTGACAAAAGTTAAGTTAAAGTTGCATAATATCCTAAATGTTCAGTTGAACTTTAAGTAAAATGATATGAGCTTGGATTGTAAACAAATATAATACAGTCAAACCTCTCTTTAACAGCCACCTAAAGAAGTGGCAAAAAGTGGCTGCTGAAGACAGGTGGCTATTAAAGACAGTTAAACATTAGAACAAATGTCAGTTTAGGTCATATTCAAACTGGCTGTTTAAGAAAGGTGGTTGCTATTCGCTGCTAAGGCAGGTTTCATTGTAAACCGACAACTAGCACTGAACTGCGTAATGCACTTCGACAAACGATAATTACGTATTTCAGAATGGAACTTAGTGCCCGCGGAAGCATTAATTTTCATTTCGCACATTATGGTAGCGCTAGCAAAATTTAGATGGGACTGCACATGCCTGACCTTCACATGGTAATGTTCCTTACCAGATAAATCATTGATATTTATGAGGGACGTCTATTGCCGCGTAAGCAATCTGATGTTAGACAAAGAACAGTTGATGCTTTATTAGTAGAACTGACATTTCATGATATTCTGCCCCTACCTGTTGTGCAGCTAGCCTCATGAATTGTTTCGCCGAGTCGGACCAGATTGCAGGAACCGTCAGAACAATATGCACATCTTCCGCTGTGAAAGATCCTAGAAGCCTTTGTCCAATGACACCCATCATGTCATCAAAGAGGTATTTGATTGACATAGAAAACACTTGCAAAGCTGGAAGTGGTTGTCCAATTGCATCGTCTATAGTGATATTCTTGTCTAATTTCTGTAAATAAAAATGATTTTTAGCACTTTCGAATGAATAAAATGAATAACTTGGTCTAATTAAGTAAAGCAATTTTTTAAAATTATACAAGACGTTAAAAATATGGAAGAAAGTTTTTTTAATCAAGCAAATGGGGAAAAAAAAGAACAGTTTCACTTTGATTGGACAAGGGAAGTTGTTAGTGTCATTTTAGAAGCGCTAATAAGTTTTGTCAACGCAAAGACTTTATTAAAGGTCGTAACGGATAACCTTATCTAAAAATTAATGAATAGCCATAAGGCCAAACAAATACGGCGGCAGCCCTGAGCCAACCATGCAAGAGGCAGACACAGTACATACCATACGTATACCCACCCCCTAAAAAGGAATTGTATAGTTCAAATATTCCTTTATACTGCCAACTACAACGATTGACATTCTGCATGGTTTAAAATTAGCTTTTATCAATAAGGAGGGTTATTTAGACGGATAACTACACTGAAAAGAATACAGTTTGTAAGGTCAATCATGTCGATTTCAAGCTCTGGTGATTATACACGTATTAACCAAATATTTGTAATATAAATAATCAAGTTTTTAATGTCTAAAGCTTCAAATGATATTTAAAATAAAGATGTACAAACGCATTTCTTTGAGATTTTATAGGGACCTGGTGTATTGGGAATATAGTCAAATGCATTCCAACCTCCTCCAGTTTCTTGTTCAGCAGCATTTTAAAACGCCGGAAATAGTAGTAGCCATTATGTTCACCATCCTCTGCGAGACCTTTGTACTTGTTCTCCGCGTCATAACCGAACGCCTCGAGTGTCTTGCCGTCTGGTTTGATTAACAAACACGTCGGAGTTTTCTCCGTGATTAGAGTTCCCCCAGACAGCCATTGTTTTACATAACCCTTCGTTGGGTCTGACTTAAAGTCATGATCTAGTGAATACGCCCAGCCGGAGTATGTGGTGCCAAAATCTATTGCTCCCACCAGCAACTTTTTATTCACGTCCTGAAATATTCGGTATTGAGGTTAACATAACATAACAACAAGTTTATTAAGAAAATAAAATTTTATAAAATATAATTATGAAATTTATGAATTTCATATTAAATTCATCGTTTGTAGACTATTAGACATTATTACCAAACAACCTGTATTTGTGTAGGAAAACGTATTTTGTGATTTCTGACATCATTTTAGAACAAACAACGACATTTTATAGGGTCAAAAAAGTCTGCGCTTATTATCATTCCGTATTATACATGACAATTAAAGAAATATTACCATAACAACCGAAGAGTTCGATGTCATTCATCTGTCGATATGTGTATTGTTTCTGCCTAAGTTTCTGTTTTAATCCTGGGTACTCCGGAAGTATATTAGTTAAAATGTTGATCAAAACAAACCTAGTTTAAAGGTTTTTAAATAGCTATATCACATATGTAATTCAAAAGACTATTGATTTTGTCTGACCCAAAGTTACGCACACAAAAAAATAATTGAAATTTGAACCAAGTTTAAGCACAACGATTGAACCAAGTTTAAGTACAACGATATTAAATTAATAAGCTTGCGTGCAAACAGGAATAGTGAAGTAAATAGAGACATTGAAAAGAACTATGACTATTATATAGGAAGCAAAATATTTATTAAACATTGCGACTTCAGTGTAAGGTCAGGCCTATTCGAAGGACTAAAATTTCTGTCGTTTGCGTTGGTGTGTTGGCGGGCGCGAAAAGTAAAAACAACAACATTACAAGTCGACAAATAGCCAGTTTATTACGATTCGTGTTGGCTGGGCGAAAAACCACGAAAAAACAACAAACAGCATTTTTTTTATCATTATTCGTTTTGGCGGGTTGGCGAAGAGAAAACACGAGATTTTCTAGTCTGAGCTTATTATCATTCCATATTAGCGTTCGTCTTTTTTCTTTCTTTTTTATACTACTACTAGTAAAATACTGCCGTTTATTTCTACAACAACAGCAACAACAACAACAACAACAGCAACAACAGCATTTCGACGTCGCTTTTGCCAGCTTTATGCATGGAGTGTATCAAAATCTAATGTTAGAATATCTAGGCTATTCCTTGTTGTGTCTAGATAGAGAAAAAATATTGAAAAAGTTAGTTTACTTAATTAGATATACTTAAAACACCTGATTTCCTGGTTGTATAATAAACCTAACGTTTTGTTGTCTATGAAATTTTAGAATGGTAAAAATTCTAAGAATGCATTTTTACGTTTACTTGTCGGACGAGAATACCAAGCTTTAGACAATCTGATCATTTATTAGTGACACGTCGTCAGATCCTGGTAGCGTAGCTGTTTTCAGGAGATTGTTTTAACAGATAAGATGAGGCTGTAGATAAGCGCATACTACTTTAAATAATATTGCTCATAGATGGAACCGAACCCGTTCGGCGACAGCTACATGCAATAAAAATGGCACATTCTACTTCTTAAAAAATGATTTACAAATACTTGGAAACTAATAAAGCTGTTAACAAACAATAATGAATCCATATGTTTATTCTTCGACCAATTTCAAAATCAAATTAAAAATTAAGGTAAATCACACGGGTCCTACCTGGTAACAGTCTCAACAAAGTATGCGGAAACAATGATGCTTTTGTCTGCCGTGCTGCCGCATGCGACAGAAAGAAAGAACTGCGTTTGTTCCAGAGGTTTTATTTAAAATGATATTGCCGCTATCTGGTAGCGAACACGCACCGTCACTCCAACAGCGCCGAGGCCTGCAATTCCGACAACGCAACCAATTAAGCTAACCGGGACCACCCCCCAAAATGTTGATCGGATAGTACTGTCATACGTTACTATCACTGCATGACATCGGAAACGGGTTATTTCAATGATAACAGCACTGACTATATGTGAGGGGAGACATTCTACGACCGACACACTGCACAAATAGCGCTACTGTGAATTTCAAATGATATTAACTCTACCTGGGAGCGAACCCGCACTGTCACGGCGACAGCGCAAAGCCCTGCAATTTCGACACCGCAACCAATTCTGCTAACCGGGACAACCCCAAATATTTAAATGCAATGCACTGTCTTTCTGTTATAGACTGTTGAAAACGGAACCACATACCAGGAAGAATGTGGGGCAGCCATAAAGGGATTAAATAACATGATCAAAAATCAAATGAGAAGCGTCCATTCGGTTGTGTTTTGCAGAATCCAGTTTTATTTGTAGAAGTGTAGAGTACCACTTTGGAATAAAATAACATCAGTTGTTAAGACTCCTTACACATTTAAAAGCGACGAAGATACCAAATTCCCCCGCACGGTTGGGGTCATTTTTATACAAGGGACTGCAACGATGTATGAGATAAATCAGAGTCGATAACCATGCAGAACTGAATCATTAATTATATGGCCGTATCTGTGTTCCCGATTAATTCACAATGTGTCAGTGATAAAATTCATTATGGTAAGTAATCACCTTTATCTGATATACAATCTCTTTTTCAAAATGTTTACAATAGATAAAACGTGTTTTTAGTAAGCCTCTGTTTTAAATGAAGCTAACCAAGTTACCGGTAGTTACAAACATGATGGCTAATGACTCCAAAACAACAGCTTATTGATGATATTGCCTCTACCGGAGATCGAACCCGCACCGTCACGGCGACAGTGCCTAGATGATAGTTTGGTGTACGTCTACGAAAATCATCGATGAATTTAACAGGTGTTATACGTTCAAAATTTGTAAAAACTAGAATCCATTGATAATAAACGTAAAATAAGGAGAGAGGAAAAGAGAGCATGGGTTATAAAATAATGTTTTAAAAACACCGTGGGCAGTTTTACTTAAAAGAAAACACGAGTGGTAACCGCCTTGGAACGGTCAGTGCATATCAAATCAATTTGCCACTGGGAGGGTGGGGTGGGGTGCTAAAACAGGTTTAAGGAAATGAATAATTTAGGATTAAATACTTTCTGTCGAAAAATGTTTACAACTTTAGCATTACCCAGTTCATACTCGATATTGATCGAATTACCTATCATACTCCTAATAAAGCACTGGAGGCCTGGAAAATGACAAAGAAGGACTGTCACAGCACAGTGTTAATAAACTGGTTTGTTTTCTACAAAACAAACATAATCTCACAGGAGCCAAGGCTGCCAGATAGGTTTGCTTTTTCATCCTAACAAGATATATTTTAATATTGCCCGTTATGTTCAAAATAGTTTTTAACTGATCATCACCGTTGACGACAATTAGAAAACGTATTTTGTCTAGCTTCATTTACAGTTTAAGACTGGAGGTTTCAACTGCACTAGTCAAAAGTTCTAAGTGCACACTTGATAAATGCTGATTTTCCCAACTATTTGATTGAATCTTTCAAAATATTGTTAATTGCAATAAAAGAATATAAATTTTCTATTAAAGCAAATTTGAAACTGTTAACGCAATTGAAAAGTAATAACAGCTATTTTAGCTCACTGGTATACATAGGGCAATTCTCAAGTAAAAATAATATTTCATCCCCGATCAGTTGTTAGTATTTTCTCATCTTTGTATCATTAAAATTTGATGAAATCTAAAGGAAATGTTGTGGTTTTCAATTCCATTGCACTGAAATAACTTCGTAATGGTCTGCTGGGCACGTTGAGCCAACACATTCTCCTCTATTTTATCCATAACGTGTTCACGTGGATTTGAAGGAGGAAATTCCATTTTTGATCTCGAACCTTTTTGTGCAAAAAAGTTTCTGAGTGGCTCAGCAGTTTAGGATGATGCGATACTCTGTAATACATTGTGTAGATGTGTATTAACCTTTCAAAAGGAAAAAAGGTATTCATTTCGATTAAACAGACCAGTTATTCGGACACGATTTTTAATATTTTTGACATAATTAACGTCATTTTCGAATAGGTCGATTTTGAATTTTAGTTAACTTATATTAAGTTAGTTTTAGATAATAGGCACTTATCAAGCAAATAATATTTTCCTGTTTACGTTCAACGTAAGCAAATAATATTTTCCTGTTTACGTTCAACGTAAGCAATGTTATCAATCAAGAAAAAGATATCATTCGTATTTTTCTTATAATGATAAAATATGCAAAAATGAAGTATTTCTTTTGCATTTACGAATAAAATCAGTATTTTTAAATAACAAGTGTAAAGTTGAGTCAGTAAAGAGCATTTTGACGCCACTTTCGCGGTCTTTAGTCGTCAAACGTTTTATTGCTATAAAGTATTGTTGTGTTTTTTTAGATTGTCGGGTGTCGGTGAACATGTGGGCAACAAAATCAACTGTAAGAAAACATAATTTCGATTGCCGCACCGGGATTACGTATAAATAGCATATGCCAACGTGGATGACGTAATACGTAAAACTTGTGCACGGTTTACAAATAATTGTTTGTTTTTTTATATTTAACATAATTTCAAACTTTCTTTTTAATTAGGATAATTTAACTTTGAGATATTCTAAACTGAAAAGTGTGCACTTAGAACTTTTGACAAGTGTAGGTTTTTTGATGGACCAACCTCACGCTTGCCCTAACTTGTTCTCTGATGAATAAACGAAGTACAAATTGTCTTGGTGAATGAGCTTCAATCCGCACATCAACCGGACAATGTTGCATTCAAGAGCACATACAAAACAGAAGAGGCCAAAGACATTGTCAAGCAAAAAAAAACGGTAGGTACTCAATGACTTTAGTGAGACCAGAGAACCTGGAGTCAAACCAGCAAAACGATATGGCAGGGATAAAAGAAACAGATCGAACTTCTACTTACTTTAACAAGATTTCCATTTTAACACTTTAACATTTTAACTCCTAAAACCCCAATACCGTCGTTCAAAGCAATCAACTATGGATTGGAGGTTAATCATTTAAAACGTGCAGAGCTTCTCTGCAATTCTTTTTCATTTCTATTTTTACATGTTCCAGACCAGGGAAAAACTTTTATTCAACTATCCTGATTTTCATTTTGTTATACTCCGAGGCTATGTTTACAGGTAGGTTACCTGACTGGGTATGGTAGGTCACCGAGTGTCGGTCTAGTTATTCTGTTCTGGATTTCTAGCTACTAACTTTAGGTTTATGAACAATCTAATATTTTACATGTGTAAAAAACTCAGACCATATCGCTGGAATACGATCAGCTTTCACCTTCTAGTTTGAGCAATAAATATCAGCAGCAGAGTGAGCCAAACAATCAGGTCTCAATCTGCTTTAAGTTCTTCATGTACGGCGAAATAACTTCCTGTTTTACATTTTGTCCCAGAATTCGCTGTCCTACATCGTCTTACCAAGTAATGAGAATGTATTGAATTACTCTTTGAAAAGATCATTTACAAGATGTTATGAGGAAAATCAACACGGGTTCCAACAAAATTGCTGTATGCTTGCTGTATGAGGCGCACAGTTACGAAGTGGGACTGAAGACTTGTGTGACTTAGTATAGATCCAAATTAACCTGGGTGTCTGCCAACCTGTACGACATGTTAATCGACAGAGTAAGATAAAACAAGAACTTTTGCCCTCAAACTTTTCGTATTCAACCTCCATTCATTTTAAGTTACCTATGCAGATATTTTGTTTTATCTTGTATCTTTGTTGGATCGTTTATTTATCCATTAGGTATTTTTTTTAAACTAAGAGATAATCCAGAAAATCCTTCGAAACTGGGCCAGATACTTCAGACGGGTGTCGGACATTTCAACCCCTCGACATATCAACCCTTGCTTAAAAACGAAGACTTTTCAACCCCTCGACATTTCAACCCCTCAAATGAAGTCTTTTCAACCCTTACCCCATTGGACATTTCAACCCTTGAGATGAAGACATATCAACCCCTCTTTTTATATTTCAAATCTTAAATTTTAAGACATTTCAACCCCTATTATTGAAGACTTTGAATTTGAAACAAAAATAAAAAAGAATTGTTCAAATGGAAGTTCTATGATCAAAAGGCGATACTGTTATTAGTGATAGTTTGATAACTGTCTTTTTAATAATTATTTGACTATGATTGTTGGTTTAAAGAAATAATCATGGAATATTATAAAAGCATAGAATTGTCGTGACTCCTTAATTGTGATTGTTGAGTGTATTATTATAAAAGAACAAATGATCAATAGACGATACTGATAGGTGTGATAATTTGATAACTGTGTTTTTAATGATTATTTAATTATAATTGTCGGTTTGGTCATAACAATTTGTTTAATCTTTTCTGTAAATTAACACTGGCCTGCTTTTGTAATTATCACACTTAGTTTAATAATTTTATTTGCTGCACTTTTCTTAAGAAAGTGAATGGATCATAGACAAATGTGCCATATTGTTTTAACAATAACGCCTTTGATGATGGTAGGTAAGGACTTTGATGTAACCTTTTAATCATATTAATTACATTAAAATAATTTTGTTACTCAATTATTATATAGTACTCTAAATAGGCTCAAATTAAGACATAATGTATAACAAGAGGGCCATGATGGCCCTATATCGCTCACCTGAGTACAAAAGTACTCTCAGCTTGTGGTTTCAGACAAGAAGATTTTTAAAGTTTTTCCTATTCAAGTCTATATAAAATGAAGTGACCCCTGGGGCGGGGCCAATTTTGACCCCTGGGAAATAATTTGAACAATCTATGTAGAGTTCTACTAGAGGATGCTAAATGCCAAATATCTAAGCTCTAGGCCTTGTGATTTCAGACAAGAAGATTTTTAAAGTTTTTCCTATATAAGTCTATGTAAAATGAAGTGACCCCTGGGGCGGGGCCAATTTTGACCCCAGGGAAATAATTTGAACAATCTTTGTAGAGTTCCACTAGAGGGTGCTAAATGCCAAATATCTAAGCTCTAGGCTTTGTGGTTTCAGACAAGAAGATTTATTAAGTTTTTCCTATATAAGTCTATGCAAAATGAAGTGACCCCTGGGGCGGGGCCAATTTTGACCCCAGGGAAATAATTTGAACAAACTTTGTAGAGTCCCACTAGAGGATGCTAAATGCCAAATATCTAAGCTCTAGGCCTTGTGGTTTCAGACAAGAAGATTTTTAAAGTTTTTCCTATATAAGTCTATGCAAAATGAAGTGACCCCTGGGGCGGGGCCAATTTTGACCCCAGGGAAATAATTTGAACAAACTTTGTAGAGTTCCACTAGAGGATGCTAAATGCCAAATATCTAAGCTCTAGGCCTTGTGGTTTCAGACAAGAAAGTTTTTAAAGTTTTTCCTATATAAGTCTATGTCAAATGAAGTGACCCCTGGGGCGGGGCCAATTTTGACCCCAGGGAAATATTTTGAACAATCTTTGTAGAGATCCACTAGAGGGTGCTAAATGCCAAATATCTAAGCTCTAGGCCTTGTGGTTTCAGACAAGAAGATTTTTAAAGTTTTTCCTATATAAGTCTATGTAAAATGAAGTGATCCCTGGGACGGGGCCAATTTTGACCCCAGGGCTATAATTTGAACAATCTTGGTAGAGGACCACTAGGTGATGCTACACAGCAAATATCAAAGTTCTAGGCCTTACGGTTTCAGAGAAGAAGATTTTTAAAAATTTCATGTTCAAAATCTATTTTTAACCTCTGTGACCTAGATAAGCAATGGACTGGAACCATTTGAACAATTTTGGTAAAGCTTCATGCAAGTAACATTCCTGCCAAGTTTCAGCAAGATTGGCCCAGGAGTTCAGAAGAAGTCGTTTGAAGAAAAAGTTGACGACGGACGGACGCACGGACGCACGGACGACGGACATCAGGCGATCACAAAAGCTCACCATGAGCACTTCGTGCTCAGGTGAGCTAAAAATGCAGACTGGCATTAAGCATCACTATATCTTTGTAAAGGAAATAGACTTAGTCGTGTAATTAATAATTTTGTGATATATTTGTGGTGGAATAAATTTTATAATAAACTGATATTTTTATGAGTAAAATTAAATAAGATTAAAATAGATTAAAAACGGGACTGGTTTTTCACTAATTTTGATAATGTCTGACTTATGTGTTGAGTGCGGGGACACCGTCAGACCATTGCAGCATGCACTTGCCTGTGATGTGTGTGATAAATGGCAGCATAGGACCTGTGGAACTGGTGAGTAAAAATTAACTATTAAATATTTTATTTATTTTACAGTCAAATAATATGAACTAAGGCACTGCCTCTTATCGAGCTCTAGCTTTATTAATCTCAGATAATGATTTATATTAAAAAATAATTTGTTTATAACATTTGTTAGCCTACTCATGCTCGATAAAATTATATGATTTTTGGAAAGAATTTAAGTCTACATCAACTTAATTCAGCTGGACAACTGGCAATCTGACTTTTACTAAACATTTGGGTTTTAATGTGTAAACACAAAGGCTACATGCTTAAATTAACAACCCAAATGTGTTCCATTACCTCACTTAATGCAATATTGAATATTGATAAATTCTTCATTGATGCATGAAAATATTACATTGTCACATGTGCATGAAAATTAATATATTATTGTCTGAAAAATAAATTTTATTTTTTAAAATGTTACCTTGATTACACTTGCAATTGTAACTTGCAATTGCACAAAATTGTTCCATGCTATTCAAAAAATATATATGCATGTAAATGAATAAAGTTATAATATAGACCTAAAAAGTACTGTTTTAATATACATGTACATCACATTAACACATGATTGAGACTTCAATATGTAGTATGATACATCACCTAGACTTTGGGGAATATTTGTGCAGTCATTTGAAAATATCTCCAGGAATGACAATGCCATAAGAATTTTCAGTTATTAACAAAAGTAATTTGAAGCTATAGATGCTGTGTGAAAAATATTATGACAATATGGTACATATTTGGTGACAATATGGTACATATTTGAGCCAAGTTACTTAAATGTGCATGATATAATTACTTATTTAAGTTGAAAAATAGTTCATCTATTGTGCCAAAATAGATAAAATAATCTCAATCAATTAAACATAAACATGTACAATATCATGTAGTCAGATTATCCATATGTAACACTCCTAAGTTACAGGTCTTAGTAACTGATTTGAAACAAAATGCTTCTTTATATCTATTTTCATTACATAAATGAATTGCGCTTGCCAATCAAATCATGCATTAAAAATGTTGTTGGTCCATTTTTTTAAATGTATAATAACAATTTTAAGAGATTGTTTACAAAAAAATGTAAACCCATGAACACATAAACATGCCATTATTCATAACCACTTTTGGATCTCTGTCTGGTATTTTATAAATGTAATATATATACTAGAAAATGTGAATTTCAAAATTCTGAAGCTCATTCCAGTTGGTATTTTCTTGATTTTGTATTTTTCGTTGCAGAAATTTAGGCACAACTACTTTAAAATATGGTAGGTAAATTTCTCTTTAAAAAGTACCATATATTAAAAAATGTAAACTTCTCTACTGTAACATTGCTAAAACATAAACATACAAAAGAAAAAAATCATTGTTTTTATTATGAGTGCAATTTCCAGTATTTTGTGTTCAAGTCCAGCTTAAGCAGATCCCAGTACCGGTATATTCAGATTTTTACATGTATTTAAAGAGGCCAAAATCCCAATGACATGGCAAGAAGTTTCTCTTCCTCTTCACAGCAATCTACTTTTTCAACAATTTAAATGATTATGAAAGCTCTGATTTTTTTTATATTCTAAAACACAACTTTTTGTTGCTGAGCAAATTTAGTGATACCATGAATATTTAACAAAATTTGCAAAAATAAAACAAAACAAAGCGGACACCTTGTAAATAGTGTATTTGATTATACATGTACCTCACATACATATTTTGATTATGAAATCATGTTGAAATGTGCACATGACAGAAAATATGGTAATAATAGAACACTTTTAATTCTCAAAATGAGCATTAACTTGATATTTGATGCTATTCTTGGTACACATGTATTCTGCTTTCTGGTCATACTTTTTGGTCCCAACTGATGATAATATATTGGAGATTAACCCTTTCCTCCATGTAAACACCTTTATGACATGGAAAAACTGTGTAGATTCAGATCAGCCAGCACATCCTTGATGTCTGATCAGGATCTGCAATGTTCACTTGTTTAAATCATTAGGTTATTTCTGACCAAAAAGTGAACAGTGCAGATCCAGTTAATCTGGATCTAAACTGGTCTCACACGGGTAAAAAGGCATGTCTGTAGAGTAAAAGGGTAAATTTCCCTTTTATTTAAAATCTCATACTACAGTACTGTGTATTAAAATTAAAAAGGTAATACTCAGTAGTTACTTTGAGAAAATATTGTCTATACAATTTACAAAACCTGAAATTTCATACATTTAGGACAATCTGTCATGTATTTGGCCAAAATATAAAAAAACATAAATTGTTTCTGGAGGTACCATGTCAAATAGGCCACAAGTCAATTCAGGCAGTACTTGTAAGTCTATTGTATATGGCAATCACTGTAAGGAGTTAGTTTTGATTTTTGATTTACACAAGCTTTTAAAAAAAATAGTATCCATTGCTTAATTGATATCTAAAATTGTGCTTGTCATCCTGAAACCCAAGAACAAATTAAAACATCATCTGATTGTCATTTTTGCTTAAAAAATTGGACTATCATTATAAAGTAAAGTAATTTATGTTACAGTCATAATCTCTTCTCTACACCTACCCAAGCTGTTGATTCAATCAGTTTTGTCTGGGTGTCACACTGTTACCAGTATATAAGATCACAATTTACATCACTTGTAGTAAAAGTCAGAGGTGCTAATGCAGTCAAAGGTGTCATATTTAATAAATAAATAAATTTATTTCTATACCAATTTCCATGTTGGACAATGCAAAATACACAGCTTATGTTGCAACCATCAATATTTGATTCTGTGCTAGTGTAGACAGAGTGACTTTTGTAGACTAAGGTCATTGATCAAAAGAGCATATTGACATATAAATGATGTCTTTTCTTTTGTTGCAACATTTTGTGAATTGTTTTCCCACCTGTTTAGTCATGATAGTCTTGGACAAAAATCCGGAAACAGTACATGTTGCTTTGTACAAAATGTCCAATCTATGAAGCAACTTGTTCATGAAAAATATTTTATAAAACATCATAAACTGACATAGAACATATTAACACAATGATGCTAAAAACTTTATAAATAAATTTAAAATGTGGCCTATTTTTGAGGCCTATTTGAGCTTTTTGAAAATAAAGTGTGGCTCGTTTGACATGTTTGTGGCCTATTGACTGTAATCCATATACCAATTCCATGGTATTTGATCATAAATTTGGTGTGAATAGACTGATAATGATCCCTATCTATCAACCAAAACAATAAACATTATGTTTATGCAGTGTAGACCCAGTGTAGACCCTCATTTTTATGGGGAGGGGCGGCGGCAAGTTTCTTTTTTTTTTAGAAAACAGGGTCAGTCTTCAACGCCCCTGTGGTGTAGATTTGCTCTTATGCCATGTGTTTTATAAGAATAAATAAAAGAAATCTCATATACCTCGTGTTCAGTACTGAGTAACTCTCACAAACAATATCTTCGACTGCCATGAGCTCACATGTCTGAATGACGAACATGACCAGTGACAAAAAACTCTTACACAAAACTGAATTGTGGCGCTGGTCTACGCTAAGCTCAGTGTGTCTCACAATGTGACTGAGTGACATTGCGAGGTCCAGTTCACAATTCAACTTCACATAAAAGTTGGTTGTCACCAGCCTTACACATTGTTTTCAAGAAAAACTCCATGCATCTGATTGTTCCGTCGATGGGCCTTATGCTCCTTTGAATTTAAATGCCTAATAATCCACTGACAAGCTACCATTTAGTCAAAATATTTTAACCTACGGGATTTTTAGATAATTTTTGATGGTCAAAATCCCAAAAGTTAAAAACATTAAAGGTCTATTATAGGGTGGAAAACGCTTTTACACAAATATACAAATTCCTTGGTAATAATATTGAATATTTATCGTAATTTTGATAACTATGTCAATTAAGGGCATAAGATATATAGCAGTTAAAAATCACTATAAAATTATCGTCGTAAAAACCCGCGTACATGATTCCGCATTGTGCACTTTACTGCTATGACGTCACGCATTCAATGGCGAATAGGGAAATTGTATCGATGTGTTACAGGGTGTAGTTTAAATAGGATTATTGTCTTATGAACCTATGTCATATAATAAAGTGTGTAGAAATTACTTCTTAAGGAATATATCTTCAAAGGTAACTAATTCTTTCATTCCAATTTTGTTGTTTTATTGGTTTTTTAAGAATTTTTCTTCCGACTCAATTTTGAGTCGGAACGTCCACCACTAAATTGGTCTTTATTGTGTTCAACGCGCAGGGCGTAGCTCTGATCGCGTTG
The DNA here is from genome assembly GCA_038501625.1 of Corbicula japonica. Classification (NCBI taxonomy): domain Eukaryota; kingdom Metazoa; phylum Mollusca; class Bivalvia; order Venerida; family Cyrenidae; genus Corbicula; species Corbicula japonica. The sequence continues at coordinate 887,895 of JAZAYU010000193.1, forward strand.
ATATTTCGACTAGCTACCATTCAGTAGTTTTCAACTTGATTTCTTCAGTCTATTTTCTCAAAATGGCCGATTGCTAGTATTGCTATTGGTTACAACGAACGACAACCTACTCTCTAAACAGACCTAGTTAGTTTTTTAGCTTTCCAAAATGCTAGTCCGATAACAATGCTACCGAATAATAAGTTTTAATTTTTAAAGATATTTTGCCATTAGCAATTTATAAAAATAGTCAATAACAAAATTTGTAAAAACAATACTTTGCCGTAAGTTTTTACCGGTCAGGTTTTTTCCCGTGTTTACATTGCCTTATGCTGTGCACAACCGGAAACCAGCGCAAACGAAGTGGACAACCTTTTTTTCTCCTTAGTGAATGGGCATTCCTGCGACCTTAAGACGAGCTTAACGCTCGGGTCGCTTCGCGACCCGAGCTAGAGCTCGATATAAAAAGCTGCAGAATTGTGTATCCGTTTCTCGATTTCTATGTAGTATTACACCGAAAAACAAATCAGTACACTTTTAAATTCACTGAATCTATGCATTTGTTGATCTGTCATTACTTTGTCTTTGTCTCGTTTATCGAGAGGGTACAATAAATTTAGTATCCATTTTTTTTCGATCAGTTAATAAAATCCTGAATTCGTTGTAACTGTTGCGCTCTTGATTGTCAAAATAATTAAAGAATATCAATTTATTATTTTATTATATTTTACTCAAAAAATCTTACAATGTAATCTTCGTAATGTTTTCACGTTTTTTTCTTTATTTCAATTTTTTTTTATTTCATTTAGTTTTACCAGAGACCTATAATATAGGTCTTTGGTTTTACAATCAATTTTTATTAGTTTAATAAAGTTTATATATGTTCGGGTGCTATTTTATTAAATTCAGATCGGAGCGCTTTAAGTTGCAAATATCAAATAATGAATGTCTCGGGTCTAAAACAACAGTGTGACAATTAATTAGAATATTTAATCTCAAGTCACTTTTCTAAAACAACACTTTTACCCCCAACAAGCAACGTTTTCGACAAATCTACAACTAAACTTCAAAAGGCCTTTATCACACCTCCAGCTGGTAAAACCCTGTCTTGCTTATTAGATTACGTAACATGATCATAAATCGCCAGGCCCTTTTCTTAATAAGCATTAATAAGCCCTTGACAGGATAAACTGCACATCAACGTAACTAGCAAATTCTACAAATATTGCGCGTCGCTTCATATGGTTGAAGGGTCCAACACGATAGCACCTCAGCATAACTGGAGGCCAGTCTATTTCGAGTTCTCGCTCCAACATTTCAAGAATAAGATCACTGGGTTTAACTCCCTTGACCTCTCGAAAACCTTCAAACAAGAGATTAAATTACGTCTGTCACGTGTATTAAGGTAGAGAGACTTGTATTCTAAATACTTAAGCCTACGTTCACATGACATCACCGAGTCCTGTAACTGTTCAATGGATTGCTTTAGAGATAAACACTCACTAAGTTTAGTCGAGATACTGTCAATTTTAACTCCATTTTCATGTATCTCAGTAAATAGCACCTCTAATTTTGCATCAGAAGTCAAAGATCTGTACTCGGAAATTCCAACGTCCGTACTTTGGCCACCTGTGCTCTTCCTTCAACGTTTATTTCTGTGAATAACATATTCCTGCTGATCGTCCTCAGTAGCCAGATCGCTAAAAGCATTGTCATCCGAGAAAGAGTGTTTATTTGAAGCCATTTTAAGCATTTTAAACCCCTGATCCAACCAACATATCCGCTGATCCCGCCGACATATCTGTTGACATCTCACTTCCCGAGGCTATTTCAAACACATTGCATTCAACGTTGGCTGAGGTACAAAATCTAAGTCTATATGTTTTATTGTGTCCGACACGTTTTCGAAATATTAAATACATTTTCCTTCAAATAGTTGTACTATTTGTGAATTATATACAATATACAATTGATATTGCTTCCATTTATCTACACATTGTTGTCATTTATCTACACATTGTTGTAGTATTTTTTATGTTAAAATATATAAATTATGATTCACTCAATGAAATATATTTCTATCTTACACTGCTAAAAACAAATATCATTAAGGTTATCTTTCATATTCTTTTATTTCCAGTCACCATCCATATGCGCTGTACCGTCCGTGACGTTTAACCTGGATTGGAATTCAGCACTGGATCAGCAATCACTGATGATAGCGCCGATGATGTCGACACATCCACACATATGAACACGATATACATCATATATTATTTGTTTGTGTACATAATCGATAATTAATCTATTTACTTACTTGTTTTGTTGTTGTATAATTATTGTTAATTGTTATTGTTTATTGTAATATTGTATATAATAAAGTTCAATTTGTCATGGTCTATTGATTTATTAATAGTTAAGTCAGAGGGTTTGAAATGTCTTTATTTATTAGGGGTTGAATTGTCTTCGTTATTTTGATGGGTTGAAATGTCTTACATATTTTGGGGGTTGAAATGTCAGAGGGGTTGAAATGTCTTTGATTTTACAAATTGCATAGGGGTTGAAATGTCGAGGGGTTGAAATGTCTCGCTCCCCTTCAGACTAGATTGATGTAAGTGATATCTCCGAAGTTAATATATCGATAAAAAAACAACTACGCGGCAAATAACTATGACAACAAAACACCATGAACGATCACACATTCGTGTTGTTGAACGTATTTTCTTCAATTTCTAGCCATATTTCCTTGACAAGTTTTATCAGCTGAACACCATATTTCACAGACAGTGTGGCGTCAAGTTCTCTTACTTCTGGTGGATCTGAATCATTACTTGCCCAATCTCGATAATGGTGAACAAGTCCTGTTTCCATAGGAACTAAATTTTTCTGATTACACAAGACCTCGTGAATCATTAAGGAAGAAGCATCGGCGGTTCGCACGATATATTTGGATCTTAATCTGTGCGGATATATTTTCTTTTCACGTTCGAGCTTTTGGAGTGTTAAAAGACGGAACTTCTCCACGTTGGCTCTGTCATTTATTGTTATATACGAGTTATTCCAATCTTTTCTAAAGAACGTATTTCTAAATACGTACACGCATGCATCATCGTTTATTTTATCAAGCATTTGTTTCCACGTTGTGATATCCTTTTCCCGTGGGATAATAAATTCATCTACATCAACGTTAACCATGAACTTGCTGAAAGCCTTGTTCCTAAACAAACAATCGTGTAGAGCGGCAACTTGACCGAAATTGTGTATTTCATCATTTATGTTACCTTTGCCAGACAGCATCACGTCTATTGGCCATTGTATCACTTCAACTAAGCCTCGTTTTGAATAAAACTCGAGAACCCGTGCTACATTTTCATGTGAAGAATAATTATACACACTGAACCATTCGGCACCAAGTAGCGTATTCAGTTCAATCCATTCAATCAGATTGTGTATGTTGGAATAGTTGAAATTTAGAGGAGAAAGGCACACTGTAAAATTACGATGGTAGTTTGCGGAACTGGTCACTTGTTTCGACATTAACATAAGCATGTTGGTTGGTGTGCGGCAGTTTGATGTTACCACAGAAACATGTGTTGGAACAATATCAGAACTAACTGAACACTTAAACAGTGTCGGCCTATACCTGAAGAAAAAATAAACAAACACTCCATTACTCTCAACCAGGCTTCTTTTCTGGAGTTTTACGCTATTATGAAAGTCAACAAGCATAGAACAGCCATATGCACGTTTTCATACATTCCCACATATACCAGTAAAACAACGAAAATGTTTACACTAATGAGATTTTATTACACAAACATATACGAGTATATATATATAAGACCAATGATATCATAGAAACCGAGGACAAACATTGGCCATGGAAGGTTATCTTTATATAGACAAATCATGGTTCTAAATCTAGATAATGTTGTAAATGTTAATTATGCATTAAGAATCATTTCTTAATAAAGCATCATTTAAGACGTTGGAATACCATATGTTCTACGAGAAAGAGTATCAAAAAACCAAAAGCGCATTACCATTCAGTTAAATATGTTTCTGCAAGCCTTAATAAAAACATTCAAAATATGTGCACAGTTGCCATGTTTGATTTTCTTTCTGCATTGAAATTAAAATATTGCAAGTTATATATCTTTCAATCATTTTATATTTGTATAAAATGCATATGCTCGTTGTTGGCACGGAAGGAATTACAGAAATCTGCAAAGACCTTACCGTTTTCCGTGTGATTCTGGTAGATCCTTCGTACTCGCAACTACTTCCACCATAGTTACACTCACGGTAGCTCTATCCAAAGTCCATATCTGGCAATAAGAATCGAGCAACTGGATGGTTCTGATTCCGATCACAATTATTTCTTTATTGTTCAAAAGATACGCCGAGAAGACGAATGCCTTATTGTTGCTATCAACAGGCTGCCAAGTTTCTGTTACTGACATATTCAGTTGAAAAGTAATTCCAGGACACGCTGACATAACAGATGTTTTGTTTATTTTTATGTAAGAAAGATATGGTTTAGAAATTATATCGTTTGATACTCTATAAGGTATGAAATACGTTAATGATAAAACAAAGGTGATGGAAATAATCCAATGTACTTTTATTTTGCTCTTCATGGCAGTATTTTTCTGTTATACAGTCAAATTCATTGTTTCCCGTGACGAAATTTTGCTGATATGAAAGTTGTATCAAATGCACTTATCTTAATTCCCACTGCCGATCAGATCAACTCGATCGCCCCGACCAGGTTCGACCAGCTCGACCGTTTCTCGATATTCTCGACCCCTACTCGACTTATACTCGATCGGTTCTCGGCGTTTTGCTTCTCAATCCCTATTTGACATGTCTAAAAATGGAGCATGAATACGACCTCTGTCCGATCATACACGACCTCTCCCCCCCTCCCCCCCCCCCCGACACACTACAACACTATTACACTACCAAAGACTACTGCTCCACGACTTCAACCCGACAGTCACTCCGATCTCAATTCGATCAATTCGACTCATACACGATCGCTAAACGATATCTGCTCGACAAGTTTAACTAAATTTAACTGTACGAGATCTCAACCCGATCGCTTCCCAAGTCAATGTTTAAGCTTCTTGCCGAATATTTACCAATATTCCATCCATGACCACCACACCACCATTCACGGCCATTGACTACTCATTGAAGACTTCAACCCGACAATCGCTCCATCGTCTCGACCCATACATGATATCTACTCAGTGAGCTCAACCAAGTCGACGTCGAATCGATCTCTACAATCTACACGATCGTTTATCGATCAGCTTGACACCTTAATGGATAATACCCGTTTTGCTTCTCGATCATTACTCGAAAAGTCAAAAACGTTCGGGTAGGACGACGGAGCGATGCCTAGACATGTGAAACACACCGACAGTTCCTGAAGAGCGAGCAACTCTAGTTTACGGTGCTTGATCGGGCTTGATCGAGTTGATATCGGCAGTAGGAACCTACATCTTTCCAACAATTACTCCGTTATTGGTATCGTACTGTCGTTATATTGTCCAGTCGTATTCCACGATTCTAGAACACATAAATCAACAATTTATTTAACATTAACTAAATAACTTAAATATTGTTAAAACAAATCTTAAAATTATCCTTACATCATGTAATTCATATCTTTAAATTGTCTGTCCTTCTTATGATACTATTGAATGTGGACCTTAGGTAAATAAAGCGTTATCTTATCTGCATTTTGCATTGAAAATAACATGACTTTTAGCGTAAATGCACACTTGACTGGAAGCCCTAGACTGCAGATCTGACTTGTGACTGATTACTTCTGACTTTCGAGTTATGATTTGTGACTTCTGACTTTTAATGATAGAATTGCAGGTCAAATGCACACTTGTGTGTTTTTTTATTGAAAAATGAATGTATATAAAATAATCTCAACATTTCCGATTTTATCGTGATTGGTGATCACGTGCACAATTCAAATTGAAATCCTTATGTAATGTTTGCTTAAAATGAATTCATTACTTTAATATGAACAAGAAAAAGTAAAACAACAATGAGCTGTTTGCAGACGGTCTAAAGGATAGTTAAGGGTTACTTCAATGAAGTATTAAATTAAAGTTCTATTTCTTAAACCAGTGCCCAAAGTTATAAAGCTGAGCATGGAAACCAGTCTCAAATCTCAAGCATCTGATTGGCTGAAATGGCACAGGTTTTAAGCCCCATTTTGTTATCGTGCGTCTCATACAGCAAGTATACAACAATTTCTTTGGAACCCGTGTTGTTTTTCCTAAATAAATTTGGTAAATGATACTTTCAAACAGAATTTTATATATCCTTATTAACTTGGTAAAGCGATTGGGACAGTAATTCTTGGACATATCATTGATGTAAAACATGAAGTTATTTCGTTGACATGAAGATCTTGAAGCTGATTTAGACCTGATTGTTTTGCTCACTCTGCTGGTTATATTTATAGTTTAAACTAGAAGGTGAAAGCTAATCGTACAACAGCGAAAGGTCTGTGTTTCTAACACATATAATAAAACTTTTTTTCATATACTTAAAGGTAATGGCTAGAAATCCATAACAGAATAACTAGACCTACCATACCCAGTCAGGTGACCTGCCTGTAAACATTACCTCGGGGTATTGGCTGACCTACCTGCATACACAACCAGACGGCCGGTAATATGTATAACAAAATACGCCCAAAAATGAGGACTGAAAAATGACATCTGAAAATCAGGATAATTATATAAAAATATTTCCCTGGTCTGCAACACGTAAAAATAAAAAAATAAAAAAGGAAATTGCAGAGAAGCTCAGCATGTTTAATGATTAACCACCAATCAACAGTTGATTGCTTTGTACAAGGGTTTTAGGAGTTTATGAAGTGTTAACATGGAAATCTTGTAAGAGAACACAGAAGCTTGACCTGTTTCTGTTATCTCTACCATCGGGTTTTGCTGATTTGACTCCAGGTGCTCTGGTCTCACTAAAGTCATTTCAAGTAACTACCGTTTTTGCTTGACAATGTCATTTGCTCTTTCTGTTTTGTATGTTTGTGTGCTCTTGCATGCAACATTGTCCGGTTGATGAGCGGATTGGAGCTAATTCACCAAGACAACTTGTACTTGTTTTTTCATTTGAGTACAGGTTAGGGCAAGTGTGAGGTTGATGCTCCATTAAGCCTGCTTGAAACCTCCAGGCGTAAACTGTAAATCAAGCTAGATAAAATACGTTGTGTTATTGCCTATGGTGATGATCCGTTTAAAACTATTTTGAAGATGACGATTAATATTAAATTATGTCTTATTAGAATAAAAAAAGCAAACCAGGTAGCCTTGGCTTCTGTGTCTTCAAGTGTTGTTTTTTCTGTAGAAAACAAACCAGTCTATTAACACTTAGCTAGGACAGTCCGTCTTAAGTTGTCATTTTCCAGTGCATTCCGTGCTTTAAAGGTAAAAGGTATGGGTTTATAGTCTGGAAATTACTGAACGTATTCAACCGACTTTAACATTTACCGCCTGATCACTGGATTTAAGTCGTCCGTTAACAGTCGGCGCCGTAGGCAGCCACGGAACATTGGCTTATATTTCTCACGGGTACCCATTAATACAACTGGGTGGAGAGAAGCAATGAAGGCTTAATTTCTTGCACAAGGGTTTCTTGACTGGGGCTCGAACCTGGGACCCCTCGATCCCTAAGCGAGCGCTGTACCACTGGACCACCGCTGCTTTATTAAGAATTAGATTGGTAATTCGATCAATATTAAGTCTGAACTGAGTAATGCTGATGTAGTAAACATTTTTTTAGAAAAACGTCCGACAGAGAGTATTTCATCCTAAATAATTGATTTTCTTGTTTGATGCACCCAAGAACCTGACTTGAACCCCAGATGGCACATGTTTTGCCACTAAACGTCCCAATGTGGTAACCCCGGGGTTCTCATTTTCGTCAATTGCTTGTGGTGTCTATTTTGAAACTGATTATTTTATAAGCTATGCTCTCTTTTTCTTTCTACGTTTTGGCTGCGTGGGGTTGCTGTGTCTTCTGGATGTGGCTATTCCCGATATGCATATTTTACATTTTTCACTAATGGATTTCTAGTTTGTAAGGGCAACACCTGTTTAAGTCATTGATGATTTTCATTTTGTAGACATGCGCTACCATTTATCTGTCGTTGACTTTGGAGTTATTAGCCACAATGTGTGCGGCTTACTTAATGAGCTTTATTTACTATTGTAAAATAAATGTATATGAAATAAGAAAGATTACCTACCATGATGAATTGTATTACTGTCACTTTGTGAATTACTCAGAAACCCCGAGAAGGCCAGATAACATTTTTATATCAATCGTATTACTGGCAACTTGATAAATCATGTTTAAAATGCAATCTGAATTTAATAACTAGTCGTTTACAAAACGATTTACTGTCATTTTCTTAATTAACACATTTCATCGTCCACCTCTTTTTCCCGTACATTCTATCGAGCAAGAAATTTGTCCTTGTAACAACATAAACAGTCATTTTAAAACAGACATTTGTATGACCTATTTTGGCACTTAACAGTGGTAAAAGAAATAGTAAAAATATATCCCATCTGCTTTGGGTCACATCTTACAAATGATTTACCAATTTAGTTTAGTTTTAGTAGAGTAAATGGTTTGAATGATGGAGTCTTCGTCAAAACATTTTAATATTTTAATAATTTAGTATAAGCAATGATTGTTTGTTGTCGATAATGGAGATTTTATGTGCATCCTCACTCATTTACAGTACATCTATTGTTCTTAGTTGCAGTCCCTTGTATAAAAATGATCCCAACCGTCCGGGGCAATTTTGTATCGTTCGTCGCTTTTTGTGTAAAGAGTCTCAACGGACAACTGGCATGATTTTATTCCAGAGTTGTACTCTACACTTCTACAAATAAAACTGGATTCTGTAGAACACAACAGAATGCACTCTTCTAGGCTCACTTGATTTTTTGCCAAGTTATTTAACCCCTTAAGGGCTGCCCCACGTTCTTCTTGGTATGTGGTGCCGTAACCGTGTTTTCCACAGTCTATAACAGAAAGATATATTGCAGTTAAATAAAACAATCTGAAACCAATGACTTCAATTCCTCTTGTCGCCTGGTCGTCTATGGAAGCACGGCAGACAAAAAGGCACCAACAGCGGTGTTTTATTTGTATATGCTTTTAAATTATTAATCTCAATGGTTAGTTGTATTTTTAAATTGGTCGTTAAATAAACATTTGGATTCATTATCGATTGTTAACAGCTTTATACGTTTCAAAGTATTAGTGAAACATTTTGTAAAAAGTATAATGTGTCATTTCTATTTCATAAAGGTAGCGCCTTTTCACAATAAAACCTCTTAAATAAGGAATTTGGCCTTAATATTACACGTTTAGCTAACAAACAATCAAAATCATTTAAGGTTTGCGTTCATATTATTAGTTAATTTTTAATTTTGTACTGTGATGTATTGCTGTAATATTTTATTGATAAGGCTATCAGTATCTGGGCCAAACATTGAACACCCCTACTTGTTTTAAGCAGAGTCCAGTCTCCATATTGACCTACCACAATGGACTTAAATTTAACATCTAGAGACAGTATGGGCATTCGGACCGTGTATGTGTTTTTTTCGAGAACAGTGGTAAAACTTGGATAATATTATAATGTTTAAATGATATTGTCCCTCACGGGGAGAAACTTTTCCAAAAATCGTAAACTTAGCGCTTTTCATGCAGTGAGGCGGCCGTGTAACGTCTCCCCGTACATATACATGTAGTCAGTACTGTTATCAGTAAATAACCGTTGTCATGCAGTTATTACGTTTATAAGGATCAACATTTTGGCTATCTTATTAGATAGCGTAACTGGAACTGCATGGCTAGGCGCTGCCACCGTACGGGTTCGCTCCCCAGTAGCGGCAATATCATTTATAGTACTGTGCGCTTATCTACAGCCTCATTTTATCTGTTCAAAATCATCTCCTAAAAACAGCTACGCTACCAGGATCTGACTACCACTCACTAATAAATGTTTTATAAACAATCTTCTGAACCAATAAGATTGTCGCCTACAATATTGCAAAAGTACATGATCGCCCTAATTCAGAACGCTATTAATTAAATGTTTATTGTATCAAAGTATACACAGTGTTATAAACCACGGAAGGAATTGAAACCTCACGACCGGCATATTTTTGCCCGAAGATAGGTGTGTTTTAGTGGTATTGCATTGATTTAGATTGTAATGGCATCCAGATCATTTTGCGAGTGTTATGAATCATACTTCCTATAGTAACTGTTTCTAAAAAACGTAATCGGGGAAAACTTTATAGCTAACAAACGGTGTTTGCAGACCGTCATCAGATCTAACATATTGTTATGTCGAGCCTCATTGATTCTAACATTAAGATTTATTTTGTGAACAGATTCACGTTGCTTCTTTAAATGATAAAACTAATAATACGAGTACATACCAGCAAGACAATTCTTGGACGCTTTGTGATAGCTGAGGCCAGGTTTACACTTGCATGTCAGCCATTTACACTCCGAGCCCGACACGTCACTACAATTGTCATCCGACGTACAGAACGACCTCATTGAATCTGAGCCTTCGTCATTACGACTTGTTGCCTATAGTAGACAAGGAAATTTTGATGTTTCGACGATTTTAATGGGCAGTTTGAATTCTATTGTTAATACCAAATATTGACAAAACATTCAGCATTGAAGTTTTTAATACTAATGGAGTAATTTCATCATGACACGTAGGGGCAAATGTTAGGTAAGGTTTTCCAATAACCTGGTTCACCCCCCACTTCTCCATTATTCCCTAATTAGAAAAATATTTTGCCACCGATCGTTCCAAGGCGGTAACCCCTAGAGATCTCGTTTTGTTTTCTCATTTTTTTTAAACTTTTGTTTGGTTGTGCGGGTGAAGTTTTGTGTTCAGGATCTGGCGGTAAATGATATGCATATTTCATACTTTATATACTTATATAATTATGATGTTAATAATGAAATTAACTTGAAATTATGAAGCAAACTTGGAACAAGTTTTATATATGAATTCATGCCATTCATCGAATTATCACGTTTTTCAAGGAACATCTTATAAAAGGACAAGTTGAATGAAAAGATCACCAGCAACTGTAACCAAATCCAAAAGACACGGCCTCTCCACATATCCAAAAAATTGAGAGGAAAAGAGAACATGCTCTATAAAACGAATGATCTTAAAATAGAAAAAAAGTGAAATATGCATATCAGGAATCGCAACACTCACAAAACACAGCCTCCCAACGCAGCGAAAAAGAAGAGAGGAAAAGAGAGCTAGTTATTATAAGAAGCCACAAATAATTAACGAATATGAGATCCCGAGGGGTGCCGAATTGTAACGGTCAGTGGCAAAACAATTTTAAACCGGGTGCACCAAGCTCGCACTTGTCCCAGGTTCTCATAAAAACAAACAACCGCAAGTGAATTATCTCCACTCCGCTCATTTACTCGAAACTGTTGCATGCAAAAGCAAATAAAACACATAAAACTTAAGAATTAATAAAATTGTCATGCAAAACTGTGGGTACTCGGTGATCCTACCTTAGAGTCAAACCAGCAAGAACACGATGACAGGGATAAAAGAAACATATCAAGCTTCTAGTTTCCCTTTTAAACTTCATAAGCCCTTACACCCAATTCCAACCTTATGCAAACAAAGAACAAGGAATCAACTGTAGATCAAGCAGGCAGAGCGATAATGAATATAATCTTTGCAATTTTTCTTTCTGAATTTAAGGTTTTAAGAAAAACAAGTAGATAAATAAACATAACCTTTAATTTACTTCAGTTTACAAATCAAATCTCAATCAAATACTGACTGAGATATAGCTTGTTGCAATAGTGATTTTTAACTGCCCCAAATGTTTGAATTACGTCTGGTTATTGTCGATGAAAGTTGCAAAAGGTTTCCTTAATTTGTGGTACTGATAACCCTTTTTAAAGTCTGTTTCTATTATGCGGCAGCGCCTAGTCGCGTAAATCCGATTACGTTATCGATTGAGCGTAAGGCCGGTATTCCATAGTTCCGTGATGCAAATTTCGTGTCCGTGTCCGCTGGGTATATTCCATATCTCCGTGTCTGTTCCGGGTCGAACGGACACGATGGAATATACCCAACGATATCTTTGGATACGGACGCGGACACGGACACGGACGCGGAATACACATCACGGAACTATGGAATACCGGCCTAACAATCCCCCTACAAACCCTCCCCCCTAGCAAGGTTGCACGGATATTGTTAACATTGTACAGAATTCTGCTTTTTGACAGATTACTTGACTTTTGGATATTACGTAAATCGAAGCAGAAATGGTGAACCGTGAAATTTCATCTTTGAATTCGTGTAACGTGAAACTATCTACGTGCAAAGTTTAGACATAATTCCGTACGCGGAAAGTACAGTCTTTTTTCACACCACTCACTTACGTATATTTTCTGAAGAGTTTCCAATTCTTTTTCTAACTGTTCCACACGTTCCCCGATTGCTTTCCACTTGAACTCTGATGATATTACTCTTTCTAAAGTTTGAACCTCATAGTAGTATCTCGGACACGCTTGTTCTTCACAGCTCACCAGGCCAAGCAGAAGAAGGTAGTTGAAGCACAATACTAACAAATCCTGTTGAAACATGTTTTATTCATCTGCTTACAAGCATATACCACTGAATACTCTTATGCAAACATAAATATATCATAAAACAACTACAAACACGATTAAAACAGGAAGTAAACAATACAAGTGTTTTAAAAATTACAACGGAAAAGGAAGTACACTTAAAAGTTAATATGCATATTTGACTATATACATCGAATGAAATGTAGTGAAACCTGCCTTAGCAGCCACCTGCATTCAGCAACCACCTGTCTTAAACTTCCAGTTTGAAAATGTCAAAACTGACATTTTGTTCCAATTTGTAATTGTCTTCAACAGCCAGCTGTGTTAAGCAGCCACTTTTTACGCCCTTGGGTGGCTGCTTAATACAGGGTTGACTGTAGATGAAAAGCCACCGACCACACAACAAATATGAAAATATTACAGGCTTGGTTTGACTGAGATTGTTCATAGGCAGTAATAGAATAAATGGCGCCTGACGGTAAACATTGAATAGACAAAACTGGAACTGTATAAGAACACGACAAATACAGAATATTACACGCTCAGTTTGATATAGCCTTTCACGAACAATAACTAAAAGGCAGTTCGCGGCTCATGCTGCCTTAAAACAGGAACATAAATTTATATCGGCGTATATATCAATTTTCATTTTGCAAGTTTTTGTTTGTTTGTTTTCTTCATTCCGCCAAATGACATCTGTAAAGATTTAGCAAATGAAGTGTTTCACGCTTACACCTGAAGTTTGTTTATCAAGAATAATGAGGTGTCGGTTTCATCCAAAGCTATTAGCTAGGAAACCAGATCGGGAAAAACAGACAATCTCCGACACGACAAAAAGCCAACACAAACATATACGAGTACATAATAATAGACAACGACGTCGGAAATTTTTGTATACAATATTATGTAATAAAGAGGATTGTATTTAATTTTGAACAGAAGAAACAATCCTTTGATATCACTTTAAATCAAACATTACTTCTATGTAGAAATAAGAACACATGTATGATATATTTCGACTGTACAATACAACAAAAGCATTATTGTGTACAATTCCCGTCAGAAAGATCATTGTCATTCAACTCTACGTTCGTTCAAAGGTTGTTTTGATACGTTTGTTCATCGACTGTATTTTTTGTGTTTTGTTTTCTTTATTTGATTGTCCAGTTTTTGAAGAGGTGATGTCATTATACTTCAACGTTAAACAGGTGTCTCGTCGTTTAATTACTAAAAAGGAAACTATGAAAAACCACAAATAACACACAAATCAAACATAATATGAAAAGCTTAGACAATTGTATATTTACCGTACATAACTCGTATTTAAGTTAATAATATAAATATAAACTGTCCCTCCCTGTGCACAGGTTTTCTCACATCCTTTTCCTCAATGTGACAGCTGAAAGATCCGGCTTGTCTCAGATGCAAATCATACCATCCTTGATCTGTATGGGTATTCACTGAAATTTACGTTGGGCGCCACTGTCTCCGACCAGCACCGACCGTGTATATGGGGTGGTTTAGGGAGAACAGACAAGAAGACAGAATCTATTCTCAATCAGTATTCGATTACCGCAAGATCATATTGTAACATAAAATAAACATGAAACAAATAAGTGATCATGAACTTAGCGTATTGATCAATTCTCAATTCACATAACGGATTATATTGTCAATGCATGTAACATAACTGATTGATCTATCTATCGGCAAATGTAAACAATGTCGAAAATCAACCAAGACATGAAAATAAGACAAAGTTATGAATGAGAAAAATTTAATAACATATATATAAACTGAAAAATGTAGTTACCTGCAGGTATATGTAAATATAGCCCACAAAAATGGATTTTCTTATTTATGGAAATTGGCTTTACCAAGATGTTTTCAAATTATGTCTGCCCAGTGCAAGTGAAACATGCCATTGGTTAAAAACAGTCACGTGCAAGTTATGTAATGGTGTAAAGCTTAAGGATGTTCGCTACTTAAATTACTCCTACAACTAAGTCTTCAAAATGCTACTTCACTACCTTCGTCGAACAAAACACAACAAACACTACATCATAAAACATTTTTTTATTCAGTAAATGCATTAAATACATTCAATCAAATTTACTCTATTACATATTCCCCCCTGTTAAGAAATGGCGTCCCGACATTAACAACATCTTAACAGCAGTTCGCTTTTAAGCCTAACCCGTAGCATCAAAAATATCAGCATTGATAAATACAGTCCAAATATAGCTAGATGAACCATATCTAGTTCAAACTCATAACTGTCTCAAAGAATTCCTAGATTTATTAACGAATTCTCCTTAAACACACTGATATATCATTCATTCAGCAGATTCACGGGCTAATAGAATGATTCATCCATCTCGAATAAGAACTTGAGTAACCACATCACAATATTAACACATACATTAAATGAGTAATTGTCTGTATCAAATTTGAATAAAAATAGTCACAAAACACAACAAACACTACATCATAAAATATTTTTTTATTCAGTAAATAAATTAAATACATTCAATCAAATTTACCCTATGACATGGGACAATAAAACTTGTAAAACGTCTCCTCGTACTTACATTCAATACTGTTATCTTATCATTCCTCATGGAATGCATTTGACATTCACTTTCAACACCCATCCCCACTCACTCATTTACTATCATATACCACATTGATTAACCATGCTCTCTCCCTCTCTCTTCTTGACTGTGAGGAGAGGCTGTTTTTTCTGAATGTGGTAATTCCTGATATGCATATTTCACGTTTTCATTTCATTATTTGTTTCTGTTTAGTTATTTCTTTTGATTCTAAGTATTTCTTGTTCTTCTAAAAATACATTGAATGTCAGATTTGTTTTCATTTAAATGATTTCACCTTTAAGTTCGTGTATGTCTTAGTATGGTCCATTGTTATTCTAAAAAGATATGATATCGGTTTAAATAAATAAAATTTGTGATAATGATTTATATCTTTACTTTTGGAGATATCATCTAATGGAAAATCATACGGTTAACAGCATACTAATGATAATGCGAAGCAACAAGTAACTAATTGCTTGACAAGTTCTTTTATTACCTGATACCTTACATAAATGTAATTTGGTTTTTCGGCGTTAGCTGTCTAAGCTCACTTTTGACCTAGTTTTTCGACCAATGAAATGTTGTAAATAATACTCGTATTCTCTTATTATGCAGAGGGAAAATGAAATAAACTATTTCGATTGGTAGCTATTTACACCAGAGAGGCATCTAGCAGGGTGGAGAGGTATCTAGTGGGATTTTTATTATTATGCAGCGGAAAAATCAAATAGATTAATTCGATTGGTTGTTAGTGGGTGATGTATTGGAGGAAAAGCATATTTACGATTTAAGTAACCAGTTAAGTCAATATTGATGGCTTAAATACAATATTATGTGGAATATTCTTGGGTGTCAGGTAAACACTTGCATACAATACACAGTGTAAAACGAAAGAGAAGTGTAGATATTCCCAGTTCTTACTGGTTCCTTTCTAGTTCCTTTGATACTGATTGTTAATTTCCAGTACGAAATACAAGTTTATTGTAGTGTAGTGGCTAACACTCTCGCCTCTCAAGCGGAGGCCCCGTGTTCAATACTCATGACGGACACTTTTTTTAAAGTTAATATACGTAAAAGTTGGTAGATTTCGCTCTTGTAACAGGCTGTTATTATTTATATTTATTAAATTTCAAGGACATTTATTCATCTTGAATTCTCACTCTACACGAGGTATTTTATTGAAACTGAATATTTTGCTTCAGTATCTTTAATCGACTTGTTATCACTGTATGAAATTGTTGCAACAGCTTCAACATTTTTTTTGAAAGACACTTTCAATAAATTTATGAGTTGTCATGATTCGGTCGCTTAATCTCTAAGTCATACTAAGAAGGCAGGGAGGGTTCGTCGACAGCTATAACAAATAAAATAAAATAACTAAACTGTGTCTGCTTTGCCTCTCTGTATTTCTTTCTTTCTTATATACATGTATATATAAATCTTTTCCATCAACGCCGTTTATCTTTTTCTGGACGAATGATGGGTCATAATATATTATTACTATGTAACTATTACTTGAGTATATTTACTTTAGTACAATTAGGCCGGCTGAAGGGGAGTTTAGGCCCGGCTTTAAATAGAGGTTTATAGCGAATGCTGAGAACAAGCTGGCCCGGCTTTATATATAGATCGTTGAGAAATGAACGGGAACCATGTTGTATGCACTTTAAGTTCAATGTCAAGCTATTTATAATTGAGTATATAAATATAAATATTGAATTGAATTATCTCCCCTTAACTATAAATATAAATATATATGCATGTATAAATTATATAAATAGATCGAGGAGTCGGTGTTTCCTTTTAATTATGCGAATTGAAAGTTTATTGTTGTAAGCAGTTATAGAAAGAGTGTAGTAAGAGACATTGTTCAGATAGTTATTCTTGGATGATATTAAAGTTTGTGTTCTGTTTACGAATATTGGCAATCCTATGACTTGATTTTCGGCGCGTGAATGTGACCTATATTATGATGGTTCTTTGTTTACAAATGTTTTTGATGTTGAAATTGATGGTTCTTGTGGGTTTCTGTTTTACAAGAAGGCGATTTCTTGTCTATAAAGTAAATAATTATTGTATAACCATTTTGTGTAGGTCTTTTTCTGTTGTTCAGAATAATTGTGACTCATCCCCATCCCCTCCCATCCCCCCCCCCCCCCCCCCTGGTTTACGGGATCAAGATGCTGAATATAGAAAGTTAGTGTAGATTTTTCATCCTGAAAGTACCAAAGGAATTGCCATGTACGTGGTAGAACAATTTTGAAAGATACTGTTGAATTTAAATAGAGCAAATTCATTCAATGTGGTTAGTGCTATGAAAATACCTGCATGAACTCTTACACCCAACATCTAACCTCTTTTAAATGTCGTCCACATATAACACATCTGTGTTATACTTTTCTTGTTAAAGATATTTCTTGTTCTTAGTGTTTTCTGAAATTCTTAAAACGTCCACGTTCGCGAACTGTTGACCGGTCAATAGTTTCGACTGTTTTCCTCGCGTGCTCTGACGTCATAGAGGATTCCCCCATTGAATTGATCAGGTAATAAAACAGTTATTTCATATGTGATCTGGGAACAGTTAAGTTGTCCCTCGGTGTCGGGGATAGTGTTTTGAACTGTTGCCCTCTGCCTACGGCCTCGGGCAACAGTTCAAAACGCTATCCCCTCCACCGAGGGCCAACAGATTAACTGTTCCCAAATCACATATGAAATAACTGTATACTGTTTGACCGTATATAAAAATCGGATGGTTAAAGCAGCACACAACTTCTTCAAAATTAAAGCGTATATTAATATTTGTCAAGGCTCTATAGGTTATATTTATTTATATGAAAGTTGGCCCCCCTAAAATCCGAGATTAAATTGCCACTTACATAAAACCTTAATATGTTACTTTGAAAACTTTAACATTTCCGAAATGCCCTATGTAAAGTTTGTCTTCTAAGTCACAATAATATAGACTTTGTGGCAATACACAATCTGTCAAAAGCTCATGAATCGTCACAAGGTCTGAAGATAATTGGTAGATGCGACCTGTTTGACTTCCATTAATTGTCAAGTTAATCCCAATGTACACTGTTCCTGTTTTGTCTACAGTCATCGCCATAATTTCCTCAGAAAATGTTTTACTCTTCTGCAGTATTCTTCTCGGATGTTTAATGATCGTTACTCTGGTTAAGTCATTCACAAAAAGAGTACTCAAGCTGGGATTTTTCACTAATTGCTTAGGACAGGAAAATACATTTTCTATTTGCTCTAGTAAGTTTCCCTTCATGTCCAATATATCTACTTTATTGGAACCAGTGTAAGACACGAACATTCTTCCAGGCTCACATGTAATACCCATACAGTTTTTTCTTACTTTTATTTTATCCGTTTTAACCAACGTGTTTTGTTCAGACACAGCTATTATTTGTATAATACCTTCGTCTGGCAATGTAACGGCAATCTTGTTATTGTTTAATGTTGTAACATTACTTGGCCCTGCTGATACCTGAAGAGTTGCCCTTGATTCACACTCTCCGTTTTCTTTAATATTAATCAACCTGATATATCTGTTTATAAAATCAAGAATAACAAGCTGCGACAGCGACACTTTACAGATTCCTGATGTGGTTGGGAAAAAACCTTCCATCGAATCTTCAACTGTTATGCTATTTATGAAAGCTGATTTTCTTTTTATCTTTGATCTGTCATTCAAAGATCCAAAGGAAGGTACGTTTACTTCTTTAGAAAGACTAACGGTTTCGTCACTTGCTTCAAAACTAAGACAATTAATGTTACTGGCTTCAATCGTCACTGTAACTGCTTCACTTTCATATGCTTCAAGTTCTTGTTCTGCAGATTTCATTGACGAAAACAGCCGACAATAATCTTGTTTTGACTTATACCTCTGCATATCTCGTGCGATTCCGTCAATTTGAGATCTTGTAGAACTTGCTTTCTTTTCAAGAAACTGTAATTTCTCACCATCCCTTTTCTTTGCGGCGTGTAATTCTTTATATAATTCTTCTTCTCTAGCATCTAGCATTTTGTACAGCTGCATCTGTTTCTTGTCGAGCTCTGCAATAATCTGTTGCCTTTGGTCTTCGATTTCACGTTTTATTTTCTCTTTGTGATCTTTCATTTTTAAACGGGTTTCGTTTTCATTATCACAAACTTGGCGCATACTACGTTTGATGCTCTCTTCATTTGCCTTTAAGTTGTCTGCGAGTTGTGTCAATTTATCCTCAAAACTTTTCACATCATTATCAAAGGTTTCAGATTCAACCAAATAAGGTATGTATTTGAAATTAAAACAATATGAATGGAACAGAATCTTGCACGCGGGGCAAGCACATTTTCGACATATCACACAATATAATTTTATTATCTCTCTATTATGAATATCACATTTTAGAGAACAGAAATATTTGGGCATAGCCTCTCCTTCTTTAAATTCATGGTTCGGTACATCTTGTTTATGTAAACTACCGCAGGTTTCACACATACATTCCAAACATTCAACACATAATACTTCCGCTTTACGAACAATTCCGAAGTCCTTTTTGCAATACTCACAGAACATGTCAAAACATTCATCAGATTCAGTAGTTACACATTCTCCCGTATCCAATGTAATTGAAGCCATGTCTTATTTATTCGCAATGTTTCAGTTATGGTTTAAAGAAAAATTAATTTGGGTACAGAGATAAATCTCTAACGTCGTTAAGTTTACCTCTAGTTCACTGTTGTGTACACACCGATCACATGAACATTAAACTAAACTGTTTACTTTCGCGCAAGTTTTAATGGGATATGTTTACATCCGCCAAGTGGTAACCCTTTGTTAGTCTGGTACCCGATGTACTATCAAACAGTACGTCTGACATGGGCTTAAAATGGCGGCGTCCTGTGTAAGTAGTATATTTATATTAAAATGTTAGATTATGGACCATTTGGATGAAATTACAAAATAATATGTCTCCCTCTATAGATTTACTATAGCACAACGGCATAGCATAGACCAGCATAACTTAAGGGTCGGTATCAATATATGCAAACAAAAGAAAGATACTAACGGAATTTGAAAAGTTTGGTCCAACAAATATATAAGTTTGGTTCCACAAATATATAACTTTGGTCCAAGAAATATAGTTTTACTGTAGGATTCTGGCGCCGCCATTATTGGTGTATCCCTGTCCCAATAGTGAGACAGGGGCAGATAACCAGACAAACCCTTTGTAACAAAAAAGTTGATACAAAGTATTTACTTTGTCTATATGTTCGCAAACAGCATAATTACGCTTACCAAGGTGGTAACCCCTGAAGTTTATACTTTGTTAATTGTTTGTGATGTCTGTTTTGAAATTGGTCATTTTATAAACCATTCTCTTTCATCCTCTCTTCTTCTTGCCTATGTGGGGAGGCTGTTTCTTTTGAATGTGGCAATTCCTAATATGCATATTTCACTTTTTTACCAATCCGTAAGCATTTTTATTCATCGAAACAGTGATAAAGTAAATCCTAGTACAAGTATTATCAGTAATTGTTATCAGAAATTAAAGTAACCGACGTACCTACTGAAAAACTAAACCACTTATTTTACAATACCAGTACAATAAAATTATCCAGTCTTCTTGAATACATGAATCAAATTACATTGATTTAACATGTTTTTATTTGATTAAGTCAATTTATTAATTTGACTTTTCAGGCGAATGGATAACTGAGTCTTTAGGCGCGTATTTGCAGAAAATATGATGCTTTCTTATGCGTTCTTATGATAGAGGTATGTGACTGCTATTTAGAGAATAGTATTTATGTATGTATGTACCTATCGTCAAATTATCAACATTTTTTTTCTAAAACTCCTACGAAATATAATGTACCAATGTTTCATTACTGATACCTTATTTCCATTCCGAGCCTAAGGATTGCTCAGAATGGATAACTTAGCACAGAACTGCCTCCCGGAAACATCAGGAGTTGTCATTGAAAAAAATGAATAACAATATATCAACATCCCGTAGGTTACCGGCCTATGGCAATTTGTACCAGCAATTAGACTGGCACTTTGTTGGTAACATATTTTTATAGCTGAACGCACAACAATCAACAATAGAATACCTCTGGCAACAACAGATCTATTTTACATTATTACTTTTCCATTTCATTGATTGTAAACGAACACCTGTGTACACTGATTTCAAACCTTTCTGTTACATGTAGGCACACATTTTTTGTGATAAACATTGTTTTTTTTTTATAGAAAATCAGCGCATAAAGGTTGTTCACATCACCCAAGGTGAGCTAATATGTTGCAAACGATGCCTATGGAGTTGCTACTGAATTTCTAGTACATGGTTTGTTGCCAAGTTGCCCATGGGCGTTTTCTGCTTATGTGCAGGTATAAAAGCTCTTGGACAAGATTTAATAACATAAAGTATAATGATGAACAAGGTTGTGCTAAGTTTGTGCTTGTTAGCTTTCATGCAGGGAGTGTTAGGAGGTAATCAAACTTTTTTTCATCTGATACACGCAAACATGATTTTTCGTGGTGAATTTAAGTTTTATTCAATGAAGTTTAATTTCCGTCGTTGATTGTTATAATTTAGTGCCATCCAATATATCGACTCCATGTATTAAGAAAATCAAACCTATTTTAGTCAATGTATGATTTGAAGGCTGACGGGTAAACAAATGAAAAGTTTACAAAGCAGTTAATCCAATTGCTTTTGTCAGCAATAGTTTGGAACAAGTGAAAATGCTCTAATATTAATTTTTATGTAATTATACATAACAATAATAAGTTCGTTCGAAGTTAAGTTAATAAACTAACACTAAATGTAACCATTTGAACAACGGGAATAAATGAATATAATGCTATTTGCCACGCATATGGAAACGACGCGCTAAACTTTGGCTATTAATTTATTTTTTGAAAATTTTGTGGCTACCATTTGGAAACAAAGAGCACGAGAATTGATCATTAATTTAATATGAACTGTTGTTTAAAAGTATTTTTGCAGAAACTTTATGCAAACAGTAAATCGGCTATTTAAATATATATTCGATAGGTAAAAAACCTAGCCTTTTACTACCGTCAAAGTCCTTTAAAATATCTTCACATAAAATTGTTTTATATTTAAACAAAACATAATATTTGACAATTTCAAGGCGTAAGCATTTTGTTGCTATTGAAATATTGCGCGTTATATTGATTCGATAAAAATGGTCATGGAGAACAAGTCAATGACGTAATTAATGTTAATTAACCTTTCTGCTTTTGTTGCTTAACATAAACATATTTGTCTAAACAGTTAAGCACATGATACATTACATTTCTTATTTTTTGATTGGCTTGGTGTGTTCTTCGATTACAAAAGCTCCCATTTTATGTCTTAATTTTGCAGATGATTACCAGGATTGCCAATGTCGCGTGTTCCGATGTCATCTAGGGGAGACAAACACTGGTAGATGCGACCGTGGCGGACTAATTGACGGTTTCCAGTGTTGCAAACCGACCAACCCGAAATGCAGTTGTAAACACTTCTGTAACAGCAATGAGAGGCGCGACGAGTCATGTGGAGAGCAAGGAGAAGATGCTTACTGCTGTGTTATGGGTTACTAATCCAATGTCTTTGCTGAAAATAAAAAAAACTTTCCTTTATATTGTTGTGTTTGTCGAAAAGCTGAGTGTTAGTTGTTTCCCTTTGCCGCTACATAGTTATAGATGTGGTACTCACGCAAAGCTATGTTCAGCTGCTTGGTGTCTTCATCGTGAGAATGGTTATTTCTGGAATATTCTAAAACCATTTTAAACACACATGAAGCATGAAAAGTATTTCTTCCTTTAGAACTTCGATCGGCGTGATCTTGAATCTAAAAAAATATGTTTTAACTATTGTCGCAAAGAGGCGACTGTTGTACAGTAACATTAAAGTTTACGAAAAACGTTGTACCACGTTGTTTCAAATTCTTTAGAAATAAATTAAAAAGGAACTTTAAGAGCCATCAAACACCACAAATATAAAAATAAACCCCTTTAAACCGGTTAGTTTAGAAACCCCTTAATTCAGGAAACCGGACAAGAATTATGGCCCAAACTGGATGTGTCCATTAACAAACACCCCTTAAAACCGGACAATAATTTTGGCGCAAATTGGATTTGTCCATTAGCAGCATCCCTTTAAACAAGACAAGATTAAAATTAATAAGATTTTTTATGTTAACATGTATATGTATGGTCCATTAAAAGAATGAAAAAAATAAATTTGATTTTAAATACATGTACACAGCAAATGAAGTTAATCAATATTGTTGTCATTATTTATTTATTCACACCTGTATGAATTTATGTATGGCTAGAGCATGTCATGATTGGTCTTGATATTGCAACAAACTGAGGTTTACTGAATGTGTTTTCATAGCTTTTTGTTTAAATTATGACACCTGAGATATTTAGCAATAAACTAGTGTATTTGTTTTAGGGGGTTCTCCTTCAACACTCAATTAATTTAAATCAGTTGTGTCAAAATTACATAAGAATTGGTTTGTTTTTTATTTTTAATTTTGAAATTTCTCAGAAAGTGTGCTAGACATTTCTTTGTAATGTAATAATGCATTTAACTTTAGTTGGTCAAAAGCTGTAGAGAGCTATGATTAATTATTAATAATGTATGTAGTTCTCTACAAAATATAGTACCAAATGTCCACCTTTGGAAAAGAGGGTTGGAATCTTGTCCAGTTGTCAAAACCCCTTTTAGTCCGGAAACCCCTTTAAACCGGAAATTTTGTTCGGTCCCGACCTCGTCCGGTTTAAAGGGGTTTCAGTGTATTGCAGGTACTGTTTGATTGAACCTGTTTATGGGAAATAATGGAAATACATATAACTGCCCGCTCCGCCTAGCCCCGGGTTGAGCACAACTTTATATTTACACCTGTAAACAGTTTAATTTCCATCCATCCCAAACGATGGCGTGCATATAGCGGAAACCTGTGGAACCTTCAATGCGATAGTTTCGGATTTATACCATTCCGTGTTCAGCGGCCTGAAAAAATGGGGTTGTCCTAATAACGAAAAAATTATGCGCGGTACTAATCAGAATAGAATTTAGACAGGGGATCTGAAAATTTAATTCATGTATATCATCTTTAAACTGGCCGAAAAAAATAAAATAGAGGTTATTTTTGAAGAACATGTACTATTAAGTTCATAAGTATCTTGTTCAACGGCCATCAAAGGGCATAACGGATAACAGCAATGCAAGTTACCTTTTGTAAAACAGATTGTCATTCACTCTCTTACACGATCGGCTCATTACATTCACCTCTGTTATAGGCTGGGACTACTTTCAACTACGTTTACTTTAACTCAAAAAAAAAGTTCACCAATTACATTTACAATAGCTTGGGTTTCTTCGGTTTTAATGAACGATAGAGAAGATTTCAGTCATTTATTTTACCTCAAGCTTTCAAATTCATACTTAATGACTGTATAAAATACACTGTATATAAAGCGATTGTATCATCTACCGGATATAGCGCACTGATTGTCACAAAAACATAGTAAACAGTTCAAAAATGAGGAGATTTTGTATGTATTGTAATGAGAAATCCAATCGACATATACATGTTCAACAGGCGATTCTCTTAACACTTATTATGAAAGACGTTGTTACCTTTTTTATGCAATATACTTTTAAAAAATCGGTTTTGAGAGGTATTCTCATGCTAGCGATGATGAAACATATCATTTTTATTCTTACAATAATAAGAATACCATAGCTGATCAATTAAACATCAAAACATTAGACCAAACATGCATGTAGCTTCGACCCTGACTGTATCATTTATTGAACATGTTAACTCAATCATTTGTACGTTTCTAGTGATGTATGTGTATCAGTTATGGCGATTTTTTAAAGATGATTTTAGTATATTTTTCGGATTTAAGAACAACGGCTTGATGTAAAAACATGTATTAAAAGTGCCTCGTACAGAAATATGATACGTTATGAAATATAAGGGCCTAGGCCTCCCAGCTAGAGGCACTATCATTTGAAATTCACAGTAGCGCTATTTGTGCAGTGTGGCGGCCGTAAAAAATCTCCCCGTACATATAGTCAGTACTGTTATCAGTAAAATAACCCGTTACCGATGTCATGCAGTGATTGTTAGGTATATCAGGGCTATCCGATCAACCTTTTTTGGGGTTGTCCCGGTTAGCTCAATTGGTTGCGTCGCAGGAATTGCAGGGCTAGGCGCTATCGCCGTGACGGTGCGGGTTCGCTCCCAGCTAGAGGCACTATCATTTTATATACTGCGGCGACACGAAACAATGTGATCTACCTGACATCATTAGTTAACACCCAGGCCGATCTGAGAAATGCACATGATTTACAACGAGCGATAATTAATGTCGTCCCAAAATGTTTAGGATTTATAAACATTGTCTAAG
Source organism: Corbicula japonica (assembly GCA_038501625.1). Lineage (NCBI taxonomy): Eukaryota > Metazoa > Mollusca > Bivalvia > Venerida > Cyrenidae > Corbicula > Corbicula japonica. The sequence continues at coordinate 913,629 of JAZAYU010000193.1, forward strand.
GGTTTTTAAAAGAAATAGTTTCGAAACTCAAGGTTCACGATTATAAATACATACACAGGTAGGCTTGACATACAAATTCTGAGGCAAAGCAAGTTATTTAAATACTGATATTTTAAGCTGATGATAAACCCTTTAATCAATGTACGACCAATGTCGAAACATCCATATCATTTGATCGGAATATACAATGGTCACTTGTTTTCAGAAATATTCTAATTAATGTAATAGCAAACAGTGTACAACAAAAACAACGTACTCCATATCCCATGGAGTAAAGGGTCAAATGAAACTTTAGCAAAGGAATCAATGTCTTGTTTTCCGCCCAAGGATTGACTATCAAAAAGGTCTTTCCTTGAGAGTCAGGTATGTTCCCTTGCTGATTTCAGTTAAAGAAATTAACGAATTCGCTTTCTAACATATTCCCATTATACATTTATACTAGCCATTAAAATACTGTTTTGACAACTGGTTTGTGTAAACTATGTGGATGCCAATTTATCAGTTACAAAAACAGTTTATAGTTTATTTCGAGGTTTGTATGAAAACTTAAACGGTCGCCTAGCTGCGTTGGGCCTGACAGGTTTATTTTTATACAAGCCTCCAAACTAACAATAACCTATAGTCACTATTGTTGCATCATTCTGTTTTATTATTTTAAAGTTCTTCTCTTCGTGTTTTTGTACGCCATGATTTATTATTTCTCCAAATATACCCGATTTGTATAGACATTATAATTATGTAGACGAACTCCTCCATCTTACCTAAAAATGTAATATATGCATATCAGGAATCGCCACACTCGCAAAACACAGCCTCCCCACTCAGCGAAAAAGAAGAGGAAGAGAGAGATAGCATGTTTGTTATAAGTATCTCAATTCAAATAGGAAGAATATAAAAGCTTAAACTTGATACAATCAGCAAATGCACTTCGCCATAAGCAATACAGATTTGTAAAATCATTCAACAAAGATCGCACTTTAAATGATACAACAGAAAAAGGTGTGTTTGCTATAAATGATAGTTTGATAATGCTATACATGATACAGTCATTACGAAACACATCCCTCAAACATTTTAATAATTTACACTATCTATACATTTAAATCAATATTGTAATGTAATAATCTTTATTTTAATGTCATAGAGTCATAAAACTAGTATGTATTCATGCATCAGAGCCTTTATTTGTAGAGAATAACAGTATCTTGACACAATCATGTGGGTCATTTGCCAGACCTTCTTGTGATTAAATGCAATTTTGCAAGTTTTTATCCCTGTATATGCGCAAAACAAATGGTATTACAACCAATAAGGACTATACAAAATATAACGTACTTGTTTTTGTTGAAGGTACTTAAAATGATCCTAATAATTCCGTTTTCAATGTGTTATTTACGAATTGTTTATATCGCAGCCATGCAATCAGCTTGCTATATCCGGCATATGATACGATCGGTTTATATACAGTGAAATAAGGCTGTTGAGTTTGGTAAAATATCTTGACATTGGGTCTTTCGCAGAGATGTAAAGTGAGTGTAAGGAACGACAACTCTGCGAAGGGGATTGATTGTCATTGTAACCCACTCATTGACAGAAATTTGGTTGTTAAAGAAATAAAATGAAACAAAAAGTTGCTCATTTTAGTAGTGGTACAGAATTTCCCCATACGTCAAAAACTTAAATGATAAAACTATTATTAGAGTATATTAGAGTAGTCTCTAGCAATCCTTTAGTGTCATGTATTTTGAAGGTGTTTCCATTTTTACCCGAGTTGCAGCCTTAATTACTCAAGCAGAAATGTGAACAATAATTTAACATTAATGCCTATGTGTTGACGCCATGATGTACGTGATTTAATAAAATTCACAGTTTTCATCTGCAATAAATGTGTACTAAATAGTGCACACGTTTATTGCTTATAAATATTCACATGAGCAGCTGACCGATACACAGTAAAACATGTTAAAAACCTATTGTGTCTTTCTGTCATAATTCCGCGGCTTGTTGTATTGCCATTCTTACGTCAGCATCCATCATGTGCGTACTCGACAGCCGTAACTTGAACCTTGCGATGTCGCCGATAGAACACAACGCTTTGAAGAAGAAAGTCATCTATGCACTTGTTCAGACTTAAAACTTGCTGAGTTTAGAACTACAAGCACTGACTAATGAATGGAATCATATAGCCCAATAGCACATAGGTAAAAAGTGTCAACGCAGATGTGTAGCTTTTAACACTCAGTATTAAACATGCGATTTTGATTCTTGGTACATGGTGATTGACGTTGTTTATGATGAAAACCAACATGAATGAGTATCGGCAAACATTTGCTTAGATGAAAAAATAATTGTGCTCAATGATAAGTTACCTTATCTCAATTATATCATGTTGATTTTAGGAATATATAGAAAAGATACATATATTTCATAGAGTGGGCTCCGGAATCCGTTTTTTCACAACTGGCGAAGCCAAGGGTGAAAATACTAATTCTGGAGTTTATGTGCGTTTAGGTATCAGCGTAGGAAAAAAAAACATTGCGTAGAAAAATATTGAAATAAAAATTAAATTCCGCTGTTTGAAAACAGTGAAATACCACTTTTATTTCACCAAGAAAATTCTATAATCTTCTGGAAAGCATGAAATGATAAATTACACTCTGCGTTTCTTTTAGTACTGAGAGTATAATATGAGTAACCTCACCCTGTATAGCAATGTCTAAATTTATGAAAACATATATAGATCAATTGAAAAAAATTAAAAAAGACGTTGGCAATGATCTTTAAATCAAAGCTTAAATTGGGAAGTAAAAGGCCTACAAACAGAATCACGCCACTCATTCTTACCCTTTTGTGAGAACAAATTCAAACTTGTAACAATTTATTCATATTATAGATTTGATACATATTTCGGCATTAGTTTCCGTTAACCAACAAGAAACGTGTTATTTCTTAAATTGTTAAGAAAACAAAGTGAAATGCATATCAGTAAAAGTCACACTCAGAAAACACAGAGGAAAAGAGAGCATTAGTTTATAAAATGATCAAATTTAAATAAGGCAACATAAACGATGAGAAACAATTATCAAGTTGGTTACAGTTTAGTGGAAACATTCAAATCGTCACCTTACTTGACTTTATCTCATTAAGCGGTGAAGCGAAGCTAATACCTGCTGATGCTGAGCTTCGGTTCCAGACTAGTGTTCATTTATCATGCAACTAAATTAAATAAGCAGTGAGAGCGTTGGCATGATATCCCGACTGATGACGTTAAATCATGATCGATCGGCAAATAACACAACAGGAAAACTACGGCTGTGCAACATGCACGAATGATAATGTGGTAAATATCATCATTAAAAATCATATGAATTTCAATTTACTATAGGTTTACAGTGCCACCGCTGCATAGTCATGTCACCAGAATGACGACGGAAACGCGTTACGTGGTATGATTTGCACAGACAGACTGGCAATGATTTATGTTAACTGATAAGTCATGATTTTGTATTTACATAATGAAGTATGAAATATTATGCGGAATTCGGAACACGTCAAGCGTTGAGGCGGTGGTTGATGTAGCATTATGCAAATGGAGGCATACCATGAGCCACAAAAGTTGACGGCTGCGCGGAGGCTTGTAGACTTGTGCTGAAGATTATAAAACTGAGATTTGAAACCAGTCTCAAATCTCAAGCATCTGATTGGCAGAAATGGCGACCAGTCGCCATTTCAGCCAATCAGATCCTTGAGATTTGAGACTGGTTTCCATTATCAGTTTTAAAATTTTGGAGCATGATCTTGGAAGCGCACCTTTTTTTCATTTATAACAGCTAACTAAGACATCACTGAGTTTCAACAGGACAGAGCTAGTCTCCTTTCTGCACTTTATACGATGGTATATTTAGGAAGGTAAAGATATACAAAATTTGTTCGAAACAATAACTGCATTTCTTCTGCATGGAAGACAGGTTGAGCTCAACAACGATTTACGATTGAACTTATTGCGGATCATCCCTTATAAAATCCATTAACTTAAGCTTACTAAGCTGTCCTGCAAATCTGTCGATAATTCTTTGTATTGGTGTAACTACAGCAGCTCCATCTGAAATCCTGCCAACGAGCATTCCAATACAGGACAAACTTTTGTCTTCATTTATCACAAATACACCCGATCCTGAATCTCCAAGTTTACAAAATCCATCCCCCCCCCTCGTTTCGTTTCCCGAACAGTAAACTGGTTTTTCAAAACATGTTGCATCGTATCTCCAGTATGTGGGCATGTTGTTTTGATCTTAAAATCCCTAATTGAAACAGCTGTCTCAACAGTTTCACAACGCCCTACTGTTAAGTAACTCACTTTTCCAAATTTCACCACCTTCTTAGAATTGCACGATTCAGGTTGGGCAGAAGATCCATCTTTATACACAGGTTTATGGTCGAAACCTAAAATTAAAATTGTACAAATCTACAGTCACACCTGTCTTAAGCAGCCACCCAAGGGAGTGACAAATAGTGGCTGCTTAATACAAGTGGCTGTTAAACACAGGTAAATATTAGAACAAAATGTCAGTTTAGGACAAATTCAAATTGGCTGTTTAAGACAGATGGTTGCTATTCGCAGGTGGCTGCTAAGGCATGTTGAACTGCAATCTGATTAAACGATAATCTTACAAAATGATAATTATGAAAATCTAACAAGCCTAAGCGTTACTTGAAACAATCATCGACTGCCATGATGATGACTTAACAGTTAAGAATGAACCTCTAAGAAAAATTACTCTTCATTTATGTGTTCCATTTGACTGAGAACAATTAATAAAAATTTGGTAACGGTTGCGGACGAAAATTATGAAAGCATTGATTTATAAAATATTAAAAAAAGAAGATGATAAATTTTAAATTGATGTGTCAAATATATATTTCTTGTGTTTCTACTTTCTTTTTGTACATCATATTCCATGTTGAACGCAGGTCTCTTAACAAAGCCCATATTGAATGCGAGAAAATCCCAGTTAAATATTCGATCTGGGCCCCTGATTGGTTGCCCGTCTTGGACCTTTAAAGAATCGTATAAGATATTGACCCCTAATGTATTGCTTGCTCTGATATTTGCAAATGTTTCAACTAACCTGCATATTTGTAATCTGACTCTCTGCAGTCTATAAATGACTCACTGGTGCTGGTAGGGTGCCTTGCCGTTATTTCTACTATGGCGGCATCTATGTCGTCCTGATATTTGAAAGCCATTACTTTTCCGCATACGTTGTTTATATTTTTCGAATTTCTTATCTTATGAAATTGATCAACATTTGCAGGCTGAACTACTCTGAGACCACTTGCTTCACTCGTTTTAGTTGGCAAACTGAATGCATGGCACACAGTCAAGAATCCGCATTTATTTATGTTTTCTTGTTCGACCCATTCAACAAAAGGCCCAAGGGTAGCTGAAGAATCTGCATTTCCTTCAATTCCAATACTGCTGCCCATTAAAAGCGTTTTTGTAAGAACAAAAGGATATTTCTCGTCGGCATCTGGCCTAAAGTCTGCAAGAGGCGTGTAGTATCCTTCTCTCACGTCCACCATGTACTTCATATTTGGCAAGGTTGGACTGGCTAGATGATTTTCAAATTCTGATTCTTCGTATGGAATAAAAGATTTTAATCTAACATACACCACAATGCACGGCCCAAGTGTTGTATCAAGCCGGTCTTTATTTGCTTTGCCCATACTAACGCTTATTGCCTCTAAATTGCTATGGTGTTCGAAAAGTCTTTTAGTATGATAATTTATAACAATGCCGATATTTCTTAAACTAATTCCTATTCTTTTATTTTCATCTTCATTATTTAAGTCATGCGAATTCTCCACAATTTCTGATTCAGGTAAAACTAAATCGTAACTTCTTGAGTAAGTTTTAAAACCTTCGTACTCACCCCATGAACGTTCCATGGAAATGTCAAAGTTTTCACTGAAGAAGCAAACAAGTACGATCTCCTGGTCATTTAGACGAGAAGTTCTGTATTTTGCAGGGTAAACATCAATGAAGTTTTTGTCAGATTTCTTTAGGTTAAAACATATACTTCTTAAGATAATTGTTTTCACCTCTGATTCACATGCATTCTTGAAATCTTCGGCATTACACTTTTCATAAGCAAAGCAGTTTTGTACTGCGATCTTTACTAATTCTGTGGCAAGTTTACGATCACAGCCTCTTGGGGATACCTTGAAATATTCAAATGAAATATCTTGTAGAATTGTTCTTTCTAGACAAATTTGAATTGTTTTTCTCCCGACTGTTATGTCATTGGTCCTTATAGTTTTGAAATTCGGACAACTGAGAAACGCTTGATGAGTAACCTCTGATAAATAGTCAGTTAACGTACGTGGGGACAATTCATCCCTTGTTATTTCGATATGCTGTATGCCTTCTTTGAAAATAGGTGAAATAGATGTGAAATTGCAATTCACGAGTGTGATTGTTTCTAAAGGCAAATACTCGGGAATTTTCACTTCATTAGATGTGTCCTCTAGATGAATTCCTTCTAATATTAATCTCATAATGCTGTTGTCTCCCAGTTTCTCCTTGATCGTTGAAAGGCAATCCTGGACGTTACCTTCTTCGCCTGTGTTGTCTGAATAGTCAGCATGAAACTCTTTTATTGTAAGTTCTTGCAGAGTAAGATTTGCTGTTCAGCACTGCGTTTCCTTCCTTGTCTCGTTCTGGGAAGAAAATATGAATTAGTATTGATTCAAATCTTCGAGCTTGGCACATCTAGGCTATCAACAAACACCAAAATTGTTAAATATTTGTTCAATTTTATTTACTTCAAAGATAATTTACCCAACGTTTGATGAAGTAGATGAAAAGGGAAATATTAAAGCCACTGAACGCGACACCTAAAAAATATTATATGATCGGTTTGATTGTGCCTGTTCATGGGCAGTAATGGAAATGCATATAACTACCCACGTCGCCTAGCCCCGGGTTTAACGCAACCCAGTAGTCATACCAGTAGTTCAATTTTGATTCATTTTTAAACGATGGTATCAATATGGCGGTGAACATGAAACCTTCAAAGCGGTATTTTCAGATTTCCACTATTCCATGATCAGCGGCCTATGGTCCCCAGATAAAAGAATGCCCTAAACGAGAAAACAATTGGCGGGATAGCATAGAATTTTGACAAGGGATCTAAGAATATAAATCCTGCTTATCACAGAGAACGCCAAATGAGTAAACGAAAGACGAGGTCTTTGATTGCGTAAATATACATATAAAGGGCCAGCTACACTCCTCCTTGCACGTTCATCGATAAAAAATAAAATTATCATTATCTCGATAACTGCCGTTCAAACAAACTTTGTACAAATGAATGTTACTAATGTATCTTTATTTTGCATATGGTGGGACACGTTGGAACAGTAAAGGAAAATAGTGTGATCTAAAAAATAACTAAACTACTATTTGCATAAATTATATGAGATATCAGAAAAAGTGTGTTTGACCTTCAATTTCCTGGTCGCTTCCTGGTCGCGTAATAAGGTGACAAACCATGATTTCTCTTTTCGAAGTTGAAAGTTCTTTACAAAGGATACAACATTTTCTTGTCAGTACCATTGGACTCATGTGGGAATTTAAAATAATGTTTTGTATTGCTAAGTTTCTGCGAAATATGCAAATAGAAAATTATGGAATTTTTAGGTCTAGTTTTTTTTCTTTACTGTTTTCACTCTATAAATGAAAAACGAAAATACACTAATAACGATTATTTGGGCAAGATTTATTCAACGGCATTTTGCCGTTAGTGGGATTTCGATAATTTTCTTTTTTCTCGATGAACGTGCAAGAAGGAGTGTAGTGGACCCTCAATGCAGTATGAAAAGGACATCACAACTGCAATGTGTATTATTTTATCGTGTATATAATCAGTTTCCAGTCACATCTGCATGTATATGTGCTGGACACTAACTGAATCGGATTTGGATTTCGTATAGGCGATTATTAGTTTTAGATGAATAGCAACTACGCTTTTTGCTGGTGTGGGTTTATTAGTTAATTTTCGCTGAATTACTCGCATACTAAACTGTTGCAATTATCTATCCGTATATGTTATTTTAGTATGCTGTTTCAAATTGATGGTCACTTGAAAATTCAAAAAACAAACATGTTTTAGGACGCTATTGTAGGGAGAACTCCTTCCGCATACCTCTGATTAATTCCGACCTGACAAGAATTCTGGCGATCATCTAGAAAAAGAATGAAAACGAAATGTAAATGAGAGAAACGACTTCATCAGTATTTTGACCTTTAAGATTGTCAAGATAACAACACGTGTGTTTATTGGTGTACAATGGATGCGTTTTAGAATGTTGAAAAGGTTTCTGTTTTGATTATACTTATGAAATACTTGTAACTCCTTAAGGTTTACATGTTTATTTTTGTCGAAAATTCTTATTGCGAAAGTTGTTTTTATAATATGATCATTCTTACCTGAACTATTTTTAAACGTGCCGTCTGCGACGTTTCATCGTTTATCGGATTCAATAAGCTGGTAATCTGGATGATTTCATATGTAGGAATTTCTTCGAAGTGTGTCACCATTTGTTAAGTCTTTCGGAAACACTGAAATGTTAAAATCGTTAAAAACTGTCTTATATCGCAAAATGTTTCATTATTACGGACAGACGATATTGAGAACTTGATGAAACACGGTAATAGGAATAAGATGATGAATGAAGTACAGGTCATAGGGTTATAAAGCTGATATTGGAAGCCAGTATCAAATCTCAAGCAGCCGATCAGATGCTTGAGATTTGAGACTGGTTTCCATGCTCAGTTTTATAACCTTGGGCACTAGAATGTAACAATATATAAGTAAAAAAGACATATCAGAAATAGCCATATTCAGAAAACAACGCCTCCAGTCACAGCTAAACAATAGACAGTACTTCGATGGTAATGTAATTTTGATATCAATGTAACAAAGTATTTTAAGCCTATATAAGATTATTAAGAAAGAAACAACAGAAATTTTGTTTCACTCCAAAATCAATTCCTTTTCTCGGTCGACGACAAATTTTTATCGCTTTGCTCATCTCTTTGTTTGATTATTTGTGGTGTTCAGTGACTAAAAAGATCCTTTTTCATAAATTTATATATCACAGTAGCGTTGTTTGCGCAGTCTGGCGGCAATTTAAGGTCTCCACGTACATTCAATCGGTGATGTTATCAATAACAACCTTTCAGGCCCGTTGAGCATATTACATATATGTGTGTAAATATTGAGTCGCGCTCAACCTGCAGCAATTAGATGTGAACAGATGTTTGCATTGTTCTTAACTGCCCAGAAACTGTTTTTATTACGTATCCGAATATTGCATCATTATTCACTTGGTATTTCGCACATGACGATGTTTAATGATTATACTAATATGGATCATGATAACTTGTTTTGACAGTTTGCAAAAGGTTGAATAGAAAAACATGATTTAAGTAAATATTATTCATTTGCAAACAAATATTGATGTGAAACCTTTAATTAGCCGTAGAAAAAAGTTCATGCATTTAACAATTAAACAATTAAACAAATGTCGTGCCATTCAGTTATATACTCTATTCAACAAAACGTGTGCACTTTGTTTCTGGTGATTTTTCATTAACTGCTTTTCTAAATATTTTGTATCAAAATTGAGATATTATCATTTAAATTCTAAGGTAAATTTATATATGATCTTATCTCAATTTTTATGCATAAAATTCTTTAATAATTTAATGACACATCTGATAATAGAATCCGTCGTGTAATATCTAAATGAAATCATGGCGGTAAATTATACCCCTTTTTAATCAAATGACACAAATGTTATTAGCACGGAATAAACTGATCAAAATATTGCAAGATCGCTAAGTCAAAAGTAACAGAAAGAACTTATACTTCAGTGAATGTGTAGTATCATTTGAATTCGCAATGGTCATTTTCGGTGATTATGCGAACTTTAGTCCAACTAGTTAATGATACAACAGTATCTTGCTTTTAAATTGCGGAGGCTATGCGATTGCTGGGTATGGCTTTCCCTGAAATTTACAGGTATTTCACAAGCAAATTACAGTTTGGTTATATTATATGGGAAACAAAAACTAGCGCGAACTTTTAGTTGTTTATATAAGCAGGAAGATCCTATACCTCTTCTAATCTGTCACGAGCTTTCCGTATATTTAGAATCTGTTCCTCTGGAAGTTTAAAAACGATATGTAATTTGGCGAGGATAAACTTGTTGTTTGCCATAAGATGTAGCAAATCAAGAAGGCTGGCATCTTTAACTGATCTTGATTTATTTGGCATATAGCAAAGTGCTATTTGCCAAGCATCTTGTGTCCATTCGCTTATCTTAGTATTACTTATATTTGGCGTATGGTTGTAATGGTCTCTTAGGATACCTATAAAGATATAATCGCAGATCGAATTCGGACACAACGTCTCTTCGAGAGGTCCAGCTATTTTCAAATACTTTTCTTTTCCTCGTGAAGAGATTTTTGATGGATCTTCTGGAGCTTTTGGAGAGTATCAAAACAGCATGTATGACACAACGGATTTCTAGTGTAAATTATTTCCGCTGCTTTGTGGCCAGGGGTTTCTCTGATAAGCTTTCTTTGGTGCTCTTTCACCACGTTCACAATAAACGGTACAATGCCCTTTTTAACTACAATAAGAAAATCTTTGTTCGAACTCATTCCGACGGTAGTCTTTTATTTGGTTTTCTGTAAATGTTAAAAAAGTATGTTAAAATAATATCAATATTTACCACGCATTTACGTCATGGTTTTCCTGTGTCTTCTAGTGTACTTAACATGCCGACATAATGAAATGCTGCTTATTAGTCTTGAACTTGACTTGTAAACTATGAGGCTTAAATCGCAAAAGTTTAAAAGGTGATTGAAAAAGCCTGACTGATAAGTCATCATATAGCCCGTTACTCAGTTCGAAATTAGTTTGTTAGCTTCCGAGAATAGAGCTCTAAATATTTAACAACGCAAAATTTTATGATAGCAAGAAAAGAAAAAAAGAGCTCCAATGTTGTTTTTTTTCTCATTACTATATAATACGTAGGCAACTTATAACATGGCAGTAACATCAAATCGCTAATATCTGCTTACTTACCACCCAGTAATGTTCTCGTTACATGCTGTTATTTATACTCGTATTGATAGGCGCTGCCACCATGACGGTGCTTTACCATTTAATTTGAGTTTGGGCAGCTGAAAATACAGTTTGGAAGATCTCAATTTTGTAAAAAGTAACCAAATTCATTAAATAAATCTGAAACACAGGTTTATTAAATGAAATGATTAACATGTGAAAACGTCTATACAGTTGACAATATCCTGACAAGTCCTATCACCGAAAAAATACCTCTCCTGATTTTTAAACTGATAGAAAAAGAATGTATGCATACATTTATTATTAAGGAGTCCTGATTGGAGCCATTGTTGTGTCGCCCTGTCGATCTTTTACGCGAGACAGCAAAAAAAGCGAAAACACGATGCGAGGACGCAAAAGCACGATGCGAGATCGCGAAACCATGGTGCGAGATCGCTTGAAAACATGTGATGTCCCGAAAATACGATGTGACGGCGCGATATTTATATTATTATACCTCGTTTCTTCGCGACCTCGCATCATTTTCTCGAGTTTTCGTGATTTTTTCTTATGCGAGGTATCGAATGCACAATGGGAGGTCGCGAAGTATGATGCGAGAGAGCAATGTTATTATCGCGACTTTGTGTCACGGTACGAATCTAGTCACTATCTGGGGAGATGTATGCGGACGGATAGCTCGGTCGGGAGAGAACTCGCCCTGTAAGCGAGGGTCCCGGGTTCGAGTCCCGGTCTGGCTGCACAGTCTTTCTCACCCTGTGACATTTGGCGCCCAACGTGGGGCCCTTGATAGCTAGCAGGAGTGGCCACAAGCCAATAGCAAACTATATACACGTAACTCTCTGGAATTCGAGGACGAATTTCCAAATTTGAGGGGGTGTATGTCACGGTACGAATCTAGTCACTATCTGGGGAGAAGATGTGTATGCGGACGGATAGCTCGGTCGGGAGAGCACTTGCCCTGTAAGCGAGGGGTCCAGGGTTCGAGTCCCGGTCTGGCTGCACAGTCTGTTTCACCCTATGACATTTGCATACTTCCCTCGCGACTCTCGTCGTGATTTTGCGTTCTCGCATCGTGTTTTCGTTAGCTCGCATCGTGTATTACAGTTTTTGTAATCTCGCCTTCAAATCAGCGTACACAAAATAAAACTTATTTGCGTTCCTGCTAGTTAAGAACTCTTTCTGAAAGAAGGAATTGTGTATTTCTACAACTGTTGGAACCTAACAAAATACACTTAATTTTTCTAAGTATACACTATTTCCCATCCGATATGTTTCATATTTGTAAGAAAAATTTGAAAGAAATTGTGACTGTTATCCATGTTATACAACGATCAATTTCAAAATAGACGCCACAAACAATTAAAGAAAATGAGAACCTGATGGGTTACCGCGTTGGAAAGGTCAGTTGCATTACAATTTACCACTGGCGGTTAAAACCAGGTTCTAGGTGGCACGAACCCCACACTTGCCCTGACAGGTTCTTATATGAACAAACAAAAGGTTATTCAGAAATTTATAATCCTAATGAGATCATGTGTCTTGCGGTTATACGATCTGAAGGTTGTCATGTGCGTCATGGACTGATGTTGAGAATTTTTATTCTGTGGGTGCCAGAATTCTAAATGATTGTGAGCAGTCAGTTGTCTGTCATATTGCGTAATATTTTACTAATAAAATGGTTAGTATTTATTGCATGTTTTATTGAAAGTTTTAGCCCAACAGCTCAATTACCAAGCCAGGAATGCTCCAGAACGAAGGTGAAAACTTTGATAAAATGTTAAGTTTATCTAAAACACTAAGGATAAAAAAATAAAAATATAAATAGGTTAAACACAAGTAATTAAGTAACAAGGGTCTCATAATGAAACTGAAGGCAGCAACACATGATCAAAGCAAATGGTTGAAGTATTATGTTAACGGGTATAACAACAAGAGTAAATGAAATCCATGTGCACTGATTTGCGTTAACTTATTTCAACAATCGCTTCGGACTCCTAACACTATTAAATAGAACGACGCTTTTGTTATATAACTTGACGTAAATATAATTTAAATTAAGTTTTTTTCGAAATATTCGCTTCCCTTCCTTATAATAAAAAAGACATGTCACTTTAGAGGTAGTGTTAGTCTACTGAAAAGAGAAGAAAACAGCAATGGAATGTGCCGAAGAAATATTGCAATTTATATAATAATTGGTCCATACATTAGAAAGTTTCAACCTATACCAACACATTCGCAAAGTGATAAAACATTCAGTTTAACGTTGACCTTGGAGTAGAAACATGGGTCACGGACAGGATTTTTAAAAAGCTTTACAATACTTCCTATAATCTTTATATTTGTATGCAGCAATGCATAGAGATCAAAATCTGTGCGATGCAATGTGATCAAACACTACGTTTGACATTGACCTTATAACCATAAAGTTTTGAATCGTTAACTAAACCTTACATAAAACGATTCGATTATCATATTTATACCTACGATGCATGAATTGATTATCAATGTTAAATATCTCTTATCTCGGCTAATACACCCGGAAGAAATAACCCGAAAGGCATGCATCGTAGTAACTAAAACAATTTGCCCTTGCAAGGGGACGTAAACGTGCTCATTAGGGGTAATGCACATACTTTAAAGGCGTTTTTCTTAAAAAGTTAAGATATCTTCGAAAATTATACGATATAATTATAAAGATTTACTGAATAAATGTGTTGCATATATTGAACATTACACACAACTCAAAAGATAAACATATTTGAAGTACACATTTATAGGCATTTGGGTCCATTTACATTTCTGGAGATCTTAGTTGAGGACCGATGTTGCAATACGACGTCATCGCAATAAAAGACTATAATTTGATAAAATCACAAACCTTTCATAAAATAATGCGAGTTGAATAAATTTGATTTTTATTACCAAAGTAAATAATACATAACAAACACGTACATATACATACCAACCACTAAATACAGCAATAGGAAAATTATCTTCCTGTTAGTCTTTTTTATCAGACAATATCGTCCTGTTTTTATAAAAATGGGCAAATATTCTTCTTAGTTTATATTTCTGTATTTTCAAAGAGGAGAAATAATGTAAGGTTATCATCATAAACGTCCATTAAGTTTAAAAACTAAAACAGTCTTAACAATTGTCTACTTGTCTAAAACTTGTTTAACACTAAAATTACTTTTGTTTTTGATATTTAGGCCAGTATAAAGATGGGTGATTTCAATTTCCCAGCCAATATATGTTTTGATATTGTGCAATCATCCCAAGGATATACTTCCTACTTTTTAAATATGCATTTGGAGTTGTCTGTGATTTGAAGGATTTATATTCAGATCCCATATCAAAATTCTATTCTATTTAGTTTTATTGTTTTCATTACTGCCCACGAACAGACTAAATCAAACCGAGCCTGCAATATTTTCAAATTTGTGATGTCCCATGGCTTTAAAAGGTCCCTTTTTTATCTTTGTCAGTCAATAAACTTCAACACCCGTTTAAGTTTTCATAACATACGAGGGTTGTTCAATATATAATGAGACTGTCCTCATATATTTTTATTCTGACATGAAATATATCAAAATTTGGTATCATTATTAAATATAACTTATCCTTGATTAGAATACCGGCTTTGGTAGAAAAAATATAATGCGACATAGAAATTATAATCATTCCAAAAACCATAGTAACGCGTTATCGCCCCCGTCCATTCTGCATTATAAAGACATACATTATTATATAAAGTAAAGTAAGAACCTATTTTTGCAATTACATAAAAATCTGCCAATAATTTGTTCGTTATATCAATGACCTCATATGAAAAAATGACGTCATTTGGTAGTAAAACGTTGAAATAATCAACATTTGTTTACGGTCACCCTTACACGTTGTCACTTAAAAATGATGACACAAGAACGTATTGAAGTGCGGGCAAACATTAAGTTTTGTATGAATTTAGGTAAATCGGCAACGAAAACATTTACAATGTTACAATAGACTAAGGGGAAAGACAGTGCTTGTCGTGTGTTAGTATTTAGATGGCACAAAAAGCTTTCTGAGGGACATACAGCACTTAATGACGAGCAAAGGTTCGGTAGTAAGAAGTCCGTGACAGCGTCATGCGTAGCGTCAATTCAGTCAGCGCTTGATATGGACAGACGTTTAATGGTGCGGGAACTTGCCGAAACTGCTTTGGAACTACGCATCGCATACTGACAAAAGATTTAAGCATGAGAAAAGTTAATTAAATATTTAATACATAAAAGTGTTGCATAATATCTATAGAGGTTCAATAATTTAAGTATATCGGCGTTTTTCTATATAAAATCATAATAAAAACATAAGAATTCATTTATTTAGTTTTAAGACATTTATAATTCCTGCATTAATATTTATCAGTTAATAAGTCATTAATTTGTGGGCTGCACGCCACCAATGATGTGTTCTGCATTCGGCAGCTTATTTTGAAAAGCTATGAATGTGATAAAACAATACGAGCGACGTTTACAATGCGATCGACGCCGCTGACGTCGCGACATATTTGTTGCCCGGGGGCGATGATGCAAACTTGACCTTCTTATAAATGCTGTAACTTTAAAGCTGTTTTGTGGATTTTTAAAATATTTTCTGAATGTATTCAGAAATGAATGAACTTTGTTATTATCTATTGCATATTACCGTTAAATGTTTCAAATAAAAGATATGAACACAGTCTCATTTTATATTGAACACCCCTCGTATCATGTAACATTATGACAAGAGTATACATGTAGATATTGAAAAAAGTTGAAATGATAATGCATTGTATAACAATCGTGGACGAAACAAAGTAAATATTACATACAATGCATGAACTATTCATGGAGTACTGCTGTATTCGAAAGTTCACTGCAGGCGTTAGAGTTTTTTTTTAATTTGCCACAAAAGTATACTTCTTTTGGTGCCTTACCAAATTTTTGCACTATTCATGACAAGAAAATGACCAATATTTCTGATTAGAGTTCATAAGGGCTCTTTGTTTAAAAAATTGGTTATGCAATGAAGTTTTCTTTAGCTAGAAATCTGGCAGTAAACTAGTAGGTTTTGGAAGTTATTTCTAGTTTGTTTTTTTAAATAATTGGTGGATGTTTACCGATGTCCTCTGTTATTAACGTGAATCCAATGCTCCGGAGAAGGCAAAAGTTGACTGTTGAAAATGATTATTAATATTGCCATTGCTGGCCGAATTTATGAGAAGATTCCTGTTACGAATCCGTTCTTTATCAAGAGGCATGTGTAACCTATTTGTTAGCGATCGCTCTCATTTATTCCATGTTCATATTTGTCGTGTTCGGTTTTTTTGTTTCTTTCCTCTCATAAGTATTAACATTTGTTTTAGGAAGCTGAAGCTGTGTATTTGAATGTGGTAATCGGTCTGGATGAAACGAAATGTTGCGTTTGGGGATAAAAATCACCATTGAATAAAGGAATTATTTAAACGAATGAACAAATTTCAACTCAGGTAGATTCATTCAACTTAGGATAAAGCGGTGTAAAACAACTGTTAAAGTGGACGTTACTTTATGGCAATAAGCTCCGGTCCTGTTAAGAATAATTATGTCTTTCTGGTAATAGTGGGTTCGAACCGCAACGGGAAGCGATTCCT
Source organism: Corbicula japonica (assembly GCA_038501625.1). Taxonomy (NCBI): domain Eukaryota; kingdom Metazoa; phylum Mollusca; class Bivalvia; order Venerida; family Cyrenidae; genus Corbicula; species Corbicula japonica. Next base: position 930,444 of record JAZAYU010000193.1, read on the forward strand.
TTTTATAAATTGATGTACGTATTAGTTGTTGTGCACAGCATAATTAAAACACAGTTATAAGAAGATATTTGGTTTCAAATTGTATCGTATTTGATAGCAGGCTGAGGTACTTGGAATCATTTTTAATGAAAATGATTATGAGAACAAGTGATATGTAATTCTAAATATACTTAATTCGAAATAAGTTGCGTTTTGTGAGTTTCAGGCCATATAGGTTTTAAAAGCAGGGTAGTTTTTGTTGATGTCATACTAATATAAAAAAGTTTCATAAAAATGTTTTTATATGTAAAAATGACAATATCTTACCTTCAAAAAGATAATGTTTAAAACAGTTCAAGCCACTACTAACATAAGAAAATTCGCGCCTATACTCATAATATACAAACTTACTATCGACTACCGCTGAAGTGACGTTGAACTTATCAGTGTACAAGGGTTGTATGATAAATTCGTGGACTTTGTTTGCTAAAACCCTAATATGTGTCGTAGATACATGTATTTTGCACACGTTATAATTTAATGTGCCTGCAATCCTAAAATCTTATATTAAGACTAATATTTGCATCACAATCTATGATTTAATAGCTATAACGGTTCCATGGTAACGGTTACTTGAGCACTCCGTTTTTATACGTTTTAAAAAGAAAACACGCACCAATTAAAGTATGTATACGAACGTCAATTTTCGCGGGAATCTGTCACATGATTATGATACGTCTGAACGTCATTTCCGTTAATTTTCAGCGCTCTTTGTTATAAACATACAAAGCAATTGCAAAAACTGTAGCTAAGGTGTATAAAAGGCATGACGTCAAAAACTGACCACGAAGTCCGTGCAAATATTAAATTTTGCGTGAATCTAGGTTTTACTCCGACACAGACGCTTGAAAAACTTCGGGAAGCGAAACATACATGATGCTGTAGATCTCTGGTATTTAAATGGCACGATCGATATCGAAAGGGTAGAGAAAGTTTAGATGATGTTCGACGCGGAAGACCGAAGAAGATTTCAACGTCAATTCACGAGAAAGTTACGGCGTTGCTTGATGACGACCGTCGCCTTACTGTGCGTGAAATTTCGGAAAATGTCGATGCGTCTTTAAATACCGTGCACAGAGTAATTGCAGACGAATTAAATATGTCGAAGGTCAGTGCTCGATGGGTGCCACGCCTTTTAACAGATGACGACAAGCTACGGCGGCTATCAGAGATTTGTTTTGACGTTGTGAGCGTCTTTTGTTAACGGCGTGCTCCGGTGCACGTTGATAGCCTTTGTATTTACCCTTGTTATTTGTTAACTATTATATGTACTGACTAGCGGTTTTCTGTATTATGACGATATAAAAATTATCTTGATATGAGTTTGTTTGTACTAAATTCTATAACAAAAATCCACGAATTTATCAAACAACCCTCGCAAACATGAATTGATTGTAATACATTGATAAAAAGATAAACGATGGCTTTATTTAAACTATCTTAAGGCCGTGTGACTCTATCTTTCGGTACTTGTGCCAATTTTTAATCATTGTGTGTATATAGGCATATTCCTTATTTGGGAATACCGATTGTTTGTACTGTGTCTGTCTCTGATGGGCTAGGCGATATTGCCGCATTTGTATGCATTTGGGGTTATCTATACCTTTAAAGAAAAAATTTATTATTTCAGAGTCGATGACTCGTACAAAGAAAGCCGTCGGCCGAAAGGTAGGCGACTTACGAAAAGAAAAATATGGATGGGTTAAGGTTATTCGGAAAATGAAATTTACTTATGATTGAAAAATTACTTATGATTGCAAAAATACTTCAAACCGAGTTAAGAACTAGAACAATAAGTATTTTTGGTTTCTGGTTTTTAAACTATGATAAATAAATAATCAATACTTTTAATTTTTTGTCAACTGCAGCCAATTTGCGATAGCAAGTTATTTCATAACAAAAAGTAAATGTGTGGCTGCATTTGGACTTTAGCTGGCTAAACAACTAAAAATTATTTTAATAACTTATTTTTGTATTCAAAAGAAATTAATTGTATTCTATTTCAGCAGAAAAATATACGAATTCGTGTTTAAATAATTAAAAGTAATAAAATAAATGTTACCTCAGATTTTAAGTATTTACTTCCAGTCATCATTCTGAAAAGAAGGTCTTATTTCGTATTTATAATTACCCTTTATACATGTTATAGATATATTGTAATTATAAAATAAGGGTCTTCCTAATGTACTTCAGAATCTATAAACCAAAGAGAAGTTTAAGAATGGATCTTCGATATTTAAGATCTCAAAATCGATAGAGAGGACAAATGCAAACAAATACAATTCATCAAATATTGAATGTACACAAACATAAACGAAAAAGGAATTCTAAAGTCCACCGAACATGACAAATATGAAAATATTGCAGGCTCAGTTTTATTGAGCATGTAAATGTTCAGTTATAAAATACATATAACTTTGTCAGTGTACGATATATTTAAAGGCTTATGGTTCCCAGATAAACAAATGTCAATGCCAGAAACGAGAAAAAGATTGGCCGACATGAACAGAAAAGACTTTTAGCATTTTGGCAGGAAATCTAATCGTGTGTATCACAGAGAACGGCATACGGCAAAAGGCAAACGTTCAACATAATGAAAGGAAGTTATTCGTACAACAGCACCGATATATACGATATAATGCTGTACACTTAAAAGACAATGTTATTTATTATTGTTATTTAGTTGTTGTTGTTTTTTTTTTGTTTATATAAGATGCCTGTTTTTTTTAAACATTTCTTTGCATTTCAATATCTCCTGAACACTAAAATACTTCCAATTGTACACTGGTGTACAATTAAGAAGCGGTCTTAATCAGTACATGTAGCAAAGGATATCTAATCTAATGGTCGCTGTAGAGATCAACGATCTCTCATTCACGTTTGTAGTGCTCTGCATGCTTGTAATTTTTCCCTGGAAAGTTAATCAAAATGTAAACATCCTATGATGTAGCACGACGTTGGCGGTAATTAATGACTTAATGAAGGTTTCCAGGCGATTCTTGAAAACGAACTGCTGATTTAACTCCAAGTGCTCCGATCTCGTTGAGGTCATTCTATAAAGTCTGTGTTTCTTATCAATTCCTTTTTTTCAAATTTTGTTGTGTAGGATTTTTTATGAAAATTCGTCAAGTGGATGAGTGAGAGAGTGAGAGTGTTAATTCCCCAAGAATTCTTAAAGCTTTTTAATGTTTATTGAAGAAAATGTATAAAAATGACACACAATTTAATTTCCTATTATCATCTTTTCCTAGTCCTGACACGAAACATTTCTACATGTATATCTTATGTGTAACAGCAATAATAATTAATAAATTCAGTGCAAGAAAACCCTCTCCTGTCGTCATCTTCATTTCGATATTGCATCAAACTGTCTGAGGAAACTAACATCACGACTCTGATAGTGTTATATTTAGGTTATATGATAAAGAAACTAACAAATCCAAAAAATCACCTTAACCTTTTCTTTTCAGTCACACTCTTTTGGAACTTTCTCTCTTAAAAGTGGGAATGCATCAATCACTAGTTTTAAGATGCGCCTATTTAAACTATACTATATTTGACTATAGGCGTTTGAACGAAGGTAATAACTATTCCCCCATCTCTTCTTCAAACATACGTATGGTTTTTAATGCAATACACAAGACTAAAGTACGTAGAGGGAACCTTAAAAATGGATATATTGATATTAACATAACAGTTCAACTTTTGACATGTGATTATTGGTACCAAAACGGTTTAAAATGTTTATCTTTGATATTAAATCAAATAATTGCAGTCTTTCTAAGTAACACAAGGTAATCCGTAACCAATGATTATGGAGATTTGATGTAGAATTGAAGAACATGACTTGCATGATCATATTTTCCACTTTATCCTTTTTATCATATATGTATATTAAAACGAAATGTTCCAGTCAAGATAGCGCTTTGTATGCTATATAATAAATCTATGCACAGTTATTCGCTTTGGTTACCTTTTTTGTTACACATCTTTGGTTGGCTTTTCAATAAGAAAAATATTGAACTTGATTAGTTTTTGTCTCAGTTAGGTCATCGATTACCTAGTACCCATTTTGCTATCAGTTTTATGTGATTTTGCGTGCTACATTGTCGAATAGGGTTGCCTGAAGTTATATCACAAAGGCAATTTGTTTATGAGAGAATCTGAATAGCCAAGTTTCAGGCTGATGCAGCTAAGTACCTGGTGTAAACCCTCTGTGGCATAATGTTTTGCCGCTGACATTCTGAGACGGTTTATCTTATTCTTGAGTTTTTATTCACTAATTCTTTGTTGTGGCTTTCTGAAATTGGTCAGTTTATAAAGATTATGAACTCTCTCTGCTCTATGGGGTCACCAAACGATTGATAGCGGTTATATTTCAGATAAGCATCGTTCTACGATAATCGGCGTATAGTCCCCAAATAAAAGAATAGGTTTGTCCATAAAAAGAGAAAACAATGGGCAGAACTGAACATAATATAATACCGACGGGGGATCTGAGAATATAAATCCTGCATATCACAGAGAATGCCAAATGCAAATTGAAAAAAAACAAACAAACAGAAAGTATATAATATGGGTGATTGAAAAAAAATCAAAACAATTTCTGCCAGGGATATTGAAACCACCCATCTTAAAACTGGCCGAAATATTAAAACAAACTAATTGTAGATGCCACTATAAACATACAAAATTTATTTCTTATATTTTTTCTAGCACATATCAATGATTGTCTAGTTTATATAGATGTCAGACAGTTTATGCATGATTACTCCACATTTAGTTTTCAAAAAATGAGTACAAACAGTCCTGAAAATTGTGAAACAATGATTAAAATATTCTTACAGTTACACTGTTATCCACAAAGTGTCAAGAATGTTAAAATTACATAATACTCATAATAAAGTTCTAATGTAATGTGTAGAAATGTCTAAATTGTGCTGAGGAAATAGTTAAGAGTTGGTTTTCGGGAAATCTATTTGGGAATGGGTGACCATATAAAAGGAACTTGTGTTGGATCTAGAAACCCATTCACAAATGTATAAAACGAACTTGGACCAAACTGTTGATTTTAAAAGTGTTGCACATAATTGACGTTAAAAGTACAGCTCGATGCTGGCATATAAATTGATGTAAGGTACTCTGATAACTTTGAGGTTCTTTTCAGAATTCTAAAAACAAGCTGTTTAATTTCACCAATAATTCATAACTTGCAGCATTCATTGCATTACATAGATGGAAACGAGGCTCTGATTTTTCTAGTTCCGACAGGAAGAGGTGGCCGGAAGTTGTTCTGTATGCAGTCATTGTCAAAAATCGATTTCCTTAAATTTCTCAGGGCTTGTAACTGCAAACAAAAGAGAAAAAAGAAACATTTTAACCACAACATATTTTTTAAATTGTGTTGAACTTGATACTTACCAGGATATCGTTTTTTAAAGCTAGAAGACGGCAGAGCAAACACCGACATATCAGGCAGAAAGTTACAGTCTTTTTTTCTATAATACTGTTGTGTTGTTTGCTGAATGCTTGAGAAATTACAAACAAAATAACAATGTATAAACAATTAGAAAAATATGAGAAATTAAAAACTCTTGTAAACACTGGCGGATCCGTATAGTATGGTGGTACCCGGTACCCGTGACATACCGAGAACAAGCATCACTTTTCCATATAAAGCGAAAATTCTTCGTTTAGAGTTCCAAACAATTAATAAAACCTTATTTAAGTTATTTCTCATAATACAATAAATATGCTTCCAATAAACATCCACACCATATACCATTGTGTCTTAAAGAATTCACGAAATGTCGATGTTATGTTGGTAACGCTTCCAACTGTCACATTTGTAATGTCCCATAGTGCTAGATTATTCGAAGAAGTAGAAAGGAATAGTACGTACCATCATAGTATCGTAACTCTGAAACTGTTAATTAAGTGAAACAAATACGACTAATGTAACAATATATCCGTACGTGCGTTAAAATATTTCATAACGTACTTTTTCGGCGTTAGCTGTCTAAGCTCACTTTTGACCTAGTTTTTCGACCAATGAAATGTTGTAAATAATACTCGTATTCTCTTATTATGCAGAGGGAAAATGAAATAAACTATTTCGATTGGTAGCTATTTACACCAGAGAGGCATCTAGCAGGGTGGAGAGGTATCTAGTGGGATTTTTATTATTATGCAGCGGAAAAATCAAATAGATTATTTCGATTGGTTGTAAGTGGGTGTTTTATTGGAGAAAAAACATATTTACGATTTAAATAACCAGTTAAGTCAATATTGATTGCTTAAATACAATTTTATATGGAATATTCTTGGGTGTCAGGTAAACACTTGCATACAATACACAGTGTATAACGAAAGAGAAGTGTAGATATTTCTAGTTCTTACTGGTTTCTTTCTAGTTCCTTTGATACTGATTGTTAATTTCAAGTACAAAATACAAGTTTATTGTAGTGTTGTGGCTAACACTCTCGCCTCACAAGCGTAGGCCCCGGGTTCAATACTCAGGTCGAACACTTTTTTTAAAAGTTAATTTACGTAAAAGTTGGTAGATTTCGCTCTTGTAACAGGCTGTTTGTATTTATTTTTATTAAATTTCAAGGACATTTATTAATCGTGAGTTCTAACTCTACAAGAGGTATTTTATTGAAACTGAATAAATATAGATCAATACTTAATGTAAGACATTGCTTCTTTAATCGACATGTTATCACTGTATGAAATTGTTGCAACAGCTTCAACATTTTTTTGAAAGACACTTTCAATGAATTTATGAGTTGTCATGATTCGGTCGCTTAATCTCTAGGTCATACTAAGAAGGCAGGGATGGTTCGTCAACAGCTATAACAAGTAAAATAAAATAACTAAACTGTGTCTGCTTCGCCTCTCAGTATTTCTTTGTTTCTTATATTCATGAATATATAAATTTTTTCAATCAACGCCGTTTATCTTTTTTAAAGATATTTCTTGTTTGTACTTTGGATATAGTGTGATTTTATTTTCTTATTAAATATTGCAATAATACAGATGTTAAAACGTTTCGATCAATTTGTGTCACACAATAAAACAATTGTGACAAGCTACCACTGTTTACCTGCTTTGAAGAATACTGAACAGGCTCTTTTAGCACGATCCATTGAACACTTTCATAACATGGCGGCGTGGTCAGGGAACCAGGATACGTCCAGAAATCGCGTGTATTCTCTGTTGACAAGAAAAAGTAGTACTGTTTTGTTTACAGATTTGAAACAAAACATTTAATGTTATGTTCGTATTTCTTATATGGTTGTAACAAAGACCAATAAACTGATACCCGAGACTGATCCCTTGTTTTTGCTGTAATTAACGCTTTTCATATATTTAATAATACGAGTAAAGGCAACATTGTAATTCGACATTTTAACTCGGTAAATCCGTACGAGTATAGTTAAAGAGTGAAGACAAACATTTTCAATGCCGCTGCATGAAAACAAATTAACAACAAATAATAGCTTTAATATTTATATTTTAAAAGTATTGTTATATTTACTTCGTTACTGTTTCGGCGTTTGTGTCGTTTCGAAATAATTTATTGCTATTAGTTGTATTTGTTACTTTTAAGTTAGTTTTTGTCTTTGTTTCATTTTTATTTTTTTTTGGTTGCTTTTGAATGTCAAACTTTGTGGGTAGAAATTTTTAAAATAAATTTTATAGCGCTAAATATTTGCAGCTTATGATATTCTTAAGTCTTTTTTCTCGACCCACCTGGTAGCAAATTGGAAGGATTAAACCTTTTCGGAACCTTACAGCTCTGTCCACCGACCTTCACATGTTTTAAAGTGTCTTCCAGCTCTTTGAATCCTTGATTTTCTTCTCCTGTCTAAAGAACGAAACATTGTTCTGAAGAAATCTGAAGGCCGTAAAATAGCAAATGCCCGTTTCATATCTACCGATAATATAATATGAATTCCTAATGTCAATTGCCTGAACAATATAGTTGTTTTTATTTCTGCTCTGATATTACTACTGTGCTTGTATTGCCTAGGTTTCTTTGTTGAGATAAACACTTTTAGAAACATAGTTGAAAAAAAAGCCTTCACGATTTTACCTGAATCATTACTCCGACCACAGCCAAACCGTCTGGACGGCTAGCCGCTGCAGAGAAACTGTTATATTTGGTAAAGTTCCAATGAACCAGATGCAACTAAAATAATAAAGACAATTATTTAAAAGTAAATTAGGTAAATACAAAATCAGTCTGCTGGAGTATATGACTTTACCGATTTTCGTAGCAAATCAATGCCATCTTCGTCTAAATTAAGAGATATGCAAAGCGATTCACCGAAGATGGACGGATAATGATCCATTCCGAGGGCTGTATAATATTCTTCAGAATCATTACCCATATCAGCCCTGAAACATCGAAGCTATCATACATTCTAAACATGGTACAACTCCTTTCTGAATATTCTGCGCTGATAAATTATTCCCCGTTGTAACCGGAGACTTTTGAAAAGAGACATCAGGGCTGAAGGTTATAAAACTGAGATTGGAAATCAGTCTCAAATCTCAAGCATCTGATTTGCTGAAATGGCGACTGGTCGCCATTTCAGCCAATCAGATGCTTGGTATTTGTGACTGATTTCCAATCTCAGTTTTATAACATTGGGCATAGATTAAAACCTTTTACCAAAGTGTGAAATGCATATCTGGTCCCAAGGTTATAAAACTGAGCATGGAAACCAGCCTCAAATCTCAAGCATCTGATTGGCTGAAATGGTGACCAGTCGCCATTTCAGCCAATCAGATGCTTGAGATTTGAGACTGGTTTCCAATCTCAGCTTTATAACCTTCAGCCCAAGAATCGCCACACTCAGAACATACAGCCTACCCAAGCAGCCAAAAAAAGCAGAGGACGGGTTTATAAGATCAATTTCAAATAAGACACCACAGATGATTAACGAAAAAAGAACAGGGTTAGCTATTATCGGTAATCTAAAAGATGTTGTACATGCCTCTGCAGCGTATGCTTTACCATCTATAGTGTGTTCTGATCCGCGGTCGTCATCAGATCCCCAGTGGAAGTGGAACTGCTCCAGTCTATAACACTCTGTCAGAGGCCCACCTTCTAGCTCTGGAAAATATGTATACCTGACGTATCATAATGTTTGATGCTTGTTTTTTCAGGTCTACTTTGCTCATCATATTAACAATCGGTACAATATTATGTAATATTGTTTCAGCAAAAGTTGAGCGCAACTCAATATTTACACCTGTTTACATTACAATTTTGAACCATTCCAAACGATGGTATGCATATGGCGGTGAACTTGGAATCTTCAATGCGGTATTGTCAGATAATACCATTCCATAATCCTCGGCATAAGGTCCCCATATGAAACAATGTTTTACCTAAACGAGCAAATAATGGACGGAACTGAATAGAATAGAATTTTGACGGAGGATCTGAGAATATAAATCTTGCATATCACTGAGAATAGAGAATTTATAAAAGTTCTTGTTTCCATCCCAACATGATAATTGTGGAATCACTGAGTATTGCTAGCTGTGACAATGTAGAAACAGTGCAACTTGTCATGTTCTTTTTACTGATTTGTACGTAAGGATATTGTGAATCATGCATACCAGAATTATGTTTTAAATCAACTTTGAAACTTTCCCCTGTATTTACTACAGTATAGCCATCATCCTCGGTGTATAGGAATTGAAGCGGTGAGGCTTCCAAGTCCTTGTCAAATACCGCTGAAGTTGTCACGATGTTGATAGGTGACTGTGCGTGGCCAGCTGCAAGAGGGTAGTGCACTGCCCAAGTATGTGGTCCTAAACATAGTGTCAAATAACATCGATAAAGCACACATTTATGAATTCATGCAGTTACTAATTTAACCAAGCACATTTAGTTAAATATACCTGATCTAGTTAAATGACTGATTTCGTCTAATTGTTACATAAGAAGATTGCAATTGTAAATGCGGAACACGAAGAAACAACAGAATTGACGACCGTTTGGAAATGCCCATTCTGTTATGCATGAATTTCTTTAACGCCGTTAATTAACAAAAATACAATAAATGTAATCAAACGTAGGTAGATAACTAGTTAAAGACAGGAAAAGGCGTGTTTAATTTCAATATCCTGTCAAACGATGGTCAATTTATACTCTATGCGTCCGGTTATAACGATACTTTGTACCAAGGTTATAAAACTAAGAATGGAAACCAGTCTCAAATCTCAAGCATCTGGTTGGCTGAAATGGCGACCAGTCGCCATTTCAGCCAATCAGATGCTTGAGATTTGAGACTGGTTTCCACGCTCAGTTTTATAACCTTCAGCCTTTAAGTATAATTAATCTTACCGTCCTCTGCTGTATATCCCCAGTGCATTGTGGGCTTCTTTTAACTGCGATGGCAAGTTGAAAAACAAAACAACTCTTGTTTCAAATCTTTATATTAAATTTGAAACATATTTTATTATATTATGTTATATATCTTACTATATACTGATTATTCATCTCTTCTCGATTTATATGTTAGCACCTCTTTATGTTATTTAATTACTCTAAGTAAAGCTTCACTCTTCTTATCAAGTTTCGGACACAAACAGACATGTCTTTTTCAAAAATAAAATAAAAATAAAATGTAAACTCAGTACATATCTTCATATTCTTAACTTTGCTTATATTTTTAATAAGGACATGTTTTCAAAAATCTGAAAATAGTGAATTATTTCTTACTTTCCTGCGAACGTTGATTTTTTATAACTTAATAATTTTAAAAGATTTTTTGTGAAATGTTTAACTTTAGTATAGTTTAGCATATTTAACAAAATGTTACTTTAAGTGCATATGTGTTTAAAGCTATTCCAACAAATAAACATTAAACAATAATAATGACTTACCTGTAAGACTATAATCATCAAAATACACGGTAGATTGCAACATCAACCTTTTTCTTTTAAAATAATAGGACTCGGGTAGATACTGTAATGCGAGACGAATTGAATAATATACCAGATGAATAAATTATATAAATCAAAATATCGAATTAATCAGGTCATATCCGTTCTTCCTTTTAATCGTCTGATTAAATCTACACGCTACAACCGAGGATGGCGCAGAGAATATTGTTCGGCGCGGCAAAATGTCGAAGTAACGATAACACAAAAGGTCGAAATTATGCTTATTTGTGGTTTGATGAAATTTTTCTCCGTTGGAACGATCAATGAAAAATATTAAAAAAATATCTGTCACGTATGCTCGGTACATATTGGGAATTCAACCGTGAGATACATTTTGAGGTAACCCGGCAGAACCTCGTTGTCGCGGCAATATTCCCCTCAGGATAGATATACCCAACGATACATGTACTTGTAAAATTAATGCATACCAGCTTTTGTAAATCTCAACCCTTAAACACATCTGTCAGAAAAGAACAATGATTCATCCAAACAAGTCGCCTCTCTCGGTGATGTAGCAATGATCATACGAACTGAAATGTTGTGTATCGAACACAATATACTTGTTTATGTTCAGGACATCGAGTTTTGTGCCGATGGTATTAGCTTCTGAGCACCAATATGGTCACTTTGCAAAACAAATGTAACAGGATGAGAAAGAGTGAGCAGCGAGCCGGGACTCCTCGCTTACAGGGCGAGTGCTCTCTAGACTCGGCTATTCGGACCGCTTACACATTTTCTCCCAAAAAAGTGACAGAACCCGTACCGCGACATATCCCGCCCAATTGGAAATTCGTCCTCGAATTATAGATGGTACTTACCGTAAACAATTGCAGACGTCTTAGACTAATCATGCAATACTGTCACGGTACCACATTGGCTCCAAATGTCGCAGGTTGAGAAAGATGTGCAGCCCAACCGGGATTCGAACCCGGGATACCTTGCTTACAGGAACAGTACACTCCCGACCGAGCTTACACGTTCTCACCAGATAGTGACCAGATTCGTATCACGAAATAATGATGTAAATCGCCTATATATTTTATTTCTCGTTATGTATGCGAGATGAAATAAAATCTTGATTTATGAAACCGGAAACCACATTACTGACATATAGCCGTATACATCTTTAAGTCGCACTCTTTATTTAAATGATAGTGCGGTGTCATATTTGAAATTAAATATTACAACTCTGCGTTCTAGATCATAAGACGACAAGTCGGATACCTTTTTACAGTTTTGCAAAGGGTATACTGCTTCTTGTTAAGGAGATGAACGATGGCAGAGAATCAAAATTTTTATTTAATCACAGAAAATATAATGTGGATTTTTTTAACCGGTATTGTGTAGCATTTGCCGATATTTTAACATACTTACGTTTATTAGTTTGACATGGTGATTGTAACTTAAATAAAATAGATGAAAATGAAACGCTGATAGTCGCCAAACTCGACCAATGTGAAAAGTGCAGGCTCGGTTTGATTGAGCCTGTTCATGGGCAGTAATGGCAATGCATATTACTGACCACGCCTCCTAGTCCCGGTAAACATAGAAACCCTGCTTTTTTGTTTTCAATTTAATTATTATTTGTTGAAGAACAAATGTTACTAGCCTTATAACTGACTGACAACGCTTTATGACACTTTGCTTTGTGTCTCTTGTGTTATCAAAATGACTTTCTGGTTGTTTAATTGCGTTAACTTCCTATGAGCAAAAAAAAAAGATAACGACTGTGAAATATCTTGATTATAACAATTCAAACAAAGTATAATTTTCTAGTAGTACAAAATAGAACAATAGTAGTACAAAATAGAACTGTTCTTATTTTTTTGATATTAAAAGTGTAGGTCGAAGAAAAAAATATTTCGATTCAAGAATACTTAAGGTCTCAAGAGTGTCCTATGTTTATTGAGCGTTTCACTGCGTTTTTATTGATACTGATAACTTCAGGAAATTTCGAAAACAAAGATTTTTTAAAGTAAGGTAGCGGAACCAAGAGATATATTTTCAAACGCCTTGCAGTGATTACCTCCCCTTACAGCTTCCCATGGAGGTTTAACATCACTTGCCACAAATCTGGTTACAATCTGTTTATCCCAATCTGCTTCTTCCAGTTATTTACTAATGAAGTGATTATTTGTATAGATCAAGAAGTCAAATTACACTTAAATTAAACATTTTAAAATACGACTATCTTTTTTTCTCAATGAAGACAGTTTATCTGGTGGCTAAAATGGAACATTCTCACTAATCTAAACCAGTTTTCACAAAACAATCAATACCAAGTGACGCTAAATATCATAATTTAATGTCTCTTTATTGTTTAAGAATATAAAAATCATATTATGTTGAATTTTATGAGCGAAAATTGACGAAAATAGGCTTCTTGATCGATCTAATATTCACAGGAAAATAAAATTAGAACTATCACTGAAAGTGATTAATACCCCTAAATGTGTGCTTGATACTGGAACTGGGAATGCTTAGGATCAATGTCATACTGTAAAACTAGAAACATGGACACATGTAGCAGTGACCTTGACCCACCCACATTCTTTTTATCCCAAGTTTCCTCTTCACAGAAGCTACCTATATAGCAATGTTCAACTAAATATCTTATTCCTAACTATTTAAAAGTAGTAAAGTATAGAAACAGCTTTTCTTTTTTAGTAACAGTGACCTTGACCCCAATGGTCATACTTTCAATCCCAAGAGTCGTCTCCACAGAAGTTACTTATTCAGCAAATTTCATTTAAGAATCTCATTTAAAACTATAGTTACTGACCGGAAATGATTTTTTTAAGTTTTAGTAACAGTGACCTTGACCTTTAACCCACTGACACCTGAAGTCTAACTTGGACTGTTTTCTTGTGATGTTACATCTGTGTCCCTAAAAATGATTAAATCTGTGAAGTATTTTATGACTGAAACCATTTTTCTATTTTTAGAAACAGTGACCGTTACATTGATCCCACCAGCTACAGGTCGAACTTGACCTGTGTCTTATGATGTTTCATCTGTGTACCAAAGATTATTTAAATCGGTCAAGCCTTTCATCATCTGGAAACCATGAATCCGACCAATCGACCGACCGACCGACCGACTGGCCGACTACCGACGGACAAGCTCACTCCTATATACCCCCTCAAACTTCGTTTGTGGGTGTATAATGATAGCACAATGCATGTTATCTTATCGATATGTTTCTTACAAGAGTATAATAAAACTTAAAACTTTAAACGTAAATAAATACAAATCATGCTTAGTCTTTATCTTTATTTCCAAATATATGTTAAAAAGTTAAAATTATCATCAATACGTAAATCTGTGCAACAAAATAGATAATTACATAAGTATAAATCTTCACACATTCTTGCGCATAATTTTGCTGTAACATTTGCAAAACACTAAACAACATGTCAGCTATCATAACATTATATTTATCACATGTTTAAGTACTCCAATTCATCAACGTTACGTTATTTCATTGTTATTATATGTTGCTGTACTGTTATTCATCATTATTAAATTATACTTTATTACTAATATTGAATCTATTATAACTTGTAAGTTCCTATACCGAACTATTGATATCTTAACAATAAATAACGTCCATCCTTTCAGAATGTACATGAGATCATTAAATTTCCCAGAGAGCAAGACACCTATAATTGTTGCACTATTAAGAATCTGCCAAAATACCAACTAAAAATCAAGATCTGAAAATACATAACAGATTTTAATTTTTTTTATATCAAATGACTTTTAATAGTATATTTCTGATTTTTATCGGTGAACCTAAGAATTGAAAGTGTGTACACAATGCCAAAATTGTCCAACTTTATCATCTTAACAGTGTTGTTTTGTTTCTCCAGAAATTATAAACCAATACAACAACGTCAAAACGCACATTCTTTTGATTCTTTTGGTCAGTTAAATATTCCTGCGTAATACAGCCTAGTGTCTAATACTATTCTTGTGTATTCAGAGTTATTTTGACAGAACTAGACACACATCTACTGGAACGATGCTCTGATTTTTCTGTTTCCGACAGGAAGAGGTGGTCGATAATTATTCTGTATACAATCACAATCAGATCCAGTTCTCAGCAGGCTTCGAAGAGCTTGTAACTGAAATAGCATAATTAAAGTTATTACTAAAATGTTTGATTCACAACGGATCAATTATATTAAAAATATTAAAAAGTACCTTTTAAAATGAGCTGTACAACCAAGTATTAAAACTATGAAATTCACCAAAGAAGTTCCAAACATATCAATCTTACTTAGTTATTGTCGATCAGAAGAGTGGTTTTTAATTGCTTTTCCAATATTCAATTTTGCTTACCTGGTTTGGAGAATATTGCACCGGTTGTCTAAAAACAATCCACTGAACACTCTCATAACATGGCGGGGTCGTCAAAGAACCATGGTACGTCCAGAAGTCACTGGTATTTTCTGTAAAAGGTAAATACTTATGATGATTCAATTCAAATATTCGATAACACAGGTGTGTGAAGTTGGCAATGAGTAATGAGTAGGGAATTGGATATTCAATATCCAGCTGAAATCGAATCCACTGCCAGCTGTGAATTGGGTATTCGCTTTACACACAAAGCGAATACCCTAATGAGATCGAATCCACAGCCAGCTGTGAGTTGGGTATTCGTTCTACACTGACAGCGAATACACTAATGAGATCGAATCCACAGCAAGCTGTGAGTTGGGTATTCGCTCTACACTAACAGCGAATACCCTAATGAGATCGAATCCACAGCCAGCAGTGAGTTGGGTATTCGCTTTACAAACACAGCGAATACCCTAATGAGATCGAATCCACAGCCAGCTGTGAGTTGGGTATTCGTTCTACACTGACAGCGAATACCCTAATGAGATCGAATCCACAGCCAGTTGTGAGTTGGGTATTCGCTTTACACACACAGCGAATACCCTAATGAGATCGAATCCACAGCCAGCAGTGAGTTGGGTATTCGCTTTACACAAACAGAGAATACCCTAATGAGATCGAATCCACTGCCAGCTGTGAGTTGGGTATTCGCTTTGCACAAACATCGAATACCCTAATGAGATCGAATCCACTGCCAGCTGTGAGTTGGGTATTCGTTCTACACAAACAGAGAATACCCTTATGAGATCGAATCCACAGCCAGCTGTGAGTTGGGTATTCGTTCTACACTGACAGCGAATACCCTAATGAGATCGAATCCACAGCCAGCTGTGAGTTGGGTATTCGTTCTACACTGACAGCGAATACCCTAATGAGATCGAATCCACTGCCAGCTGTGAGTTGGGTATTCGCTTTACACACACAGCGAATACCCTAATGAGAGCGAATCCACAGCCAGCTGTGAGTTGGGTATTCGTTCTACACTGACAGCGAATACCCTAATGAGATCGAATCCACAGCCAGCTGTGAGTTGGGTATTCGCTCTACATTGACAGCGAATACCCTAATGAGATCGAATCCACAGCCAGCAGTGAGTTGGTATTCGCTTTACACAAACAGCGAATACCCTTATGAATGCGAATCCACTGCCAGCTGTGAGATAGGTATTCGCTTTGCACAAACAGCGAATACCCTAATGAGATCGAATCCACAGCCAGCTGTGAGTTGGGTATTCGTTCTACACTAACAGCGAATACCCTAATGAGATCGAATCCACAGCCAGCTGTGAGTTGGGAATTCGTTCTACACTGAGAGCGAATACCCTAATCAGATCGAATCCACAGCCAGCTGTGAGTTGGGTATTCGCTTTACACACACAGCGAATACCCTAATGAGATCGAATCCACTGCCAGCAGTGAGTTGGGTATTCGCTTTACACAAACAGCGAATACCCTAATGAGATCGAATCCACAGCAAGCAGTGAGTTGGTGATTGGTTCTATCCTGACAGCGAAAACCCTAATGAGATCGAATCCACAGCCATCTGTGAGTTGGGTATTCGTTCGACACCGACAGCGAATACCCTAATGAGATCGAATCCACTGCCAGCAGTGAGTTGGGTATTCGCTTTACACACACAGCGAATATCCTAACGAGATCGAATCCACAGCCAGCAGTGAGTTGGGTATTCGCTCTACACAAACAGCGAATACCCTAATGAGATCGAATCCACTGCCAGCTGTGAGTTGGGTATTCGCTTTACACAAACAGCGAATACCCTAATGAGATCGAATCCACAGCCAGCTGTGAGATGGGTATTCATTCTACACTGACAGCGAATACCCTAATGAGATCGAATCCACAGCCAGCTGTGAGTTGGGTATTCGTTCTACACTGACAGCGAATACCCTAATGAGATCGAATCCACTGCCAGCAGTGTGTTGGGTATTCGCTTTACACACACAGCGAATACCCTAATGAGATCGAATCCACTGCCAGCTGTGAGTTGGGTATTCGCTTTGCACAAACAGCGAATACCCTAATGAGATCGAATCCACAGCAAGCTTTGAGTTGGGTATTCGTTCTACACTGACAGCGAATACCCTAATGAGATCGAATCCACAGCCAGCTGTGAGTTGGGTATTCGTTCTACACTGACAGCGAACATCCTAATGAGAGCGAACCCACAGCCAGCTGTGGGTTGGGTATTCGTTCTACACTGACAGCGAATAACCTAATGAGATCGAATCCACTGCCAGCAGTGAGTTGGGTATTCGCTTTACACACACAGCGAATACCCTAATGAGATCGAATCCACAGCCAGCAGAGAGTTGGGTATTCGCTTTACACAAACAGCGAATACCCTAATGAGATCGAATCCACTGCCAGCTGTGAGTTGGGTATTCGCTTTACACAAACAGCGAATACCCTAATGAGATCGAATCCACAGCCAGCTGTGAGTTGGGTATTCGTTCTACACTGACAGCGAATACCCTAATGAGATCAGATCCACAGCCAGCTGTGAGTTGGGTAGTCGTTCTACACTGACAGCGAATACCTTAATGAGATCGAATTCACAGCCAGCAGTGAGTTGGGTATTCGCTTTACACACACAGCGAATACCCTAATGAGATCGAATCCACAGCCAGCTGTGAGTTGGGTATTCGCTTTACACAAACAGCGAATACCCTAATGAGATCCAATCCACTGCCAGCAGTGAGTTGGGTATTCGCTTTACACACACAGCGAATATCCTAATGAGATCGAATCCACAGCCAGCTGTGAGTTGGGTATTCGTTCTACACTGACAGCGAATACCCTAATGAGATCGAATCCACAGCCAGCTGTGAGTTGGGTATTCAAACCGGATCACTTCCGGTTATCGCCTGGATATAACTTCCCGAGTCCAAAAAAAATAACTCCGGTTAATTTCCGGTCACTAAAAGTTAACCAACAATTTTCAAAGTAAAATTCGCCCTTCTTAAGCAACAGCAAGATATTCCTTCAAAATGGTTAAAAAAACAGTCACTTCCATTCGGAGTAAAGGTACAAATTAGTTACTAAAAATAAGAGTAAGTAAATAAAGAAATGACGTGAAAATACACTACAACATAAAAAAAAACGGTTCCGGATCACCCCATCACAGTTTATTCCGGACCACTTCCATAGGGTATTTGGCGTTTGTGTAAAGCAAATATCCAACTCGATCTCATTAGGGTATTCGCTGTTTGTGTAAAGCGAATACCCAACTCACTGCTGGCTGTGGATTCGATCTCATTAGGGTATTCGCTGTGTGTGTAGAACGAATACCCAACTCACAGCTGGCTGTGGATTCGATCTCATTAGGGTATTCGCTGTCAGTGTAGAAAAAATACCCAACTCACAGCTGGCTGTGGATTCGATCTCATTAGGGTATTCGCTGTTTGTGCAAAGCGAATACCCAACTCACAGCTGGCAGTGGATTCGATCTCATTAGGGTATTCGCTGTTTGTGTAAAGCGAATACCCAACTCACAGCTGGCAGTGGATTCGATCTCATTAGGGTATTCGCTGTTTGTGTAAAGCGAATACCCAACTCACTGCTGGCAGTGGATTCGATCTCATTAGGGTATTCGCTGTCAGTGTAGAACGAATACCCAACTCACAGCTGGCTGTGGATTCGATCTCATTAGGATATTCGCTGTGTGTGTAAAGCGAATACCCAACTCACAGCTGGCAGTGGATTCGATCTCATTAGGGTATTCGCTGTCATTGGAGAACGAATACCCAACTCACTGCATGGCAGTGGATTCGATCTCATTAGGGTATTCGCTGTCGGTGTAGAACGAATACCGAACTCAGAGATTGCTGTGGATTCGATCTCATTAGGGTATTCGCTGTCAGTGTAGAACGAATATCCAACTCACAGCTGGCTGTGGATTCGATCTCATTAGGGTATTCGCTGTTTGTGCAAAGCGAATACCCAACTCACAGCTGGCACTGGATTCGATCTCATTAGGGTATTCGCTGTCAGTGTAGAACGAATACCCAACTCACAGCTGGCTGTGGATTCGATCTCATTAGGGTATTCGCTGTCAGTGTAGAACGAATACCCAACTCACAGCTGGCTGTGGATTCGATCTCATTAGGGTATTCGCTGTGTGTGTAAAGCGAATACCCAACTCACTGCTGGCTGTGGATTCGATCTCATTAGGGTATTCGCTCGTGGTGAAGAGCGAATACCCAACTCACAGCTGGCTGTGGATTCGATCTCATTAGGGTATTCGCTGTGAGTGTAAAGCGAATACCCAACTCACAGCTGGCTGTGGATTCGATCTCATTAGGGTATTCGCTGTTTGTGTAAAGCGAATACCCAACTCACAGCTGGCTGTGGATTCGATCTCATTAGGGTAATCGCTGTCAGTGTAGAACGAATACCCAACTCACAGCTGGCTGTGGATTCGATCTCATAAGGGTATTCGCTGTTTGTGCAAAGCGAATACCCAACTCACAGCTGGCAGTGGATTCGATCTCATTAGGGTATTCGCTGTCAGTGTAGAACGAATACCCAACTCACAGCTGGCTGTGGATTCGATCTCATTAGGGTATTCGCTGTCAGTGTAGAACGAATACCCAACTCACAGCTGGCTGTGGATTCGATCTCATTAGGGTATTCGCTGTCAGTGTAGAACGAATACCCAACTCACAGCTGGCTGTGGATTCGATCTCATTAGGGTATTCGCTGTTTGTGCAAAGCGAATACCCAACTCACAGCTGGCAGTGGATTCGATCTCATTAGGGTATTCGCTGTTTGTGTAAAGCGAATACCCAACTCACTGCTGGCTGTGGATTCGATCTCATTAGGGTATTCGCTGTCAGTGTAGAGCGAATACCCAACTCACAGCTGGCTGTGGATTCGATCTCATTAGGGTATTCGCTGTCAGTGTAGAAGCGAATACCCAACTCACAGCTGGCTGTGGATTCGATCTCATTAGGGTATTCGCTGTCAGTGTAGAACGAATACCCAACTCACAGCTGGCTGTGGATTCGATCTCATTAGGGTATTCGCTGTCAGTGTAGAACGAATACCCAACTCACAGCTGGCTGTGGATTCGATCTCATTAGGGTATTCGCTGTGTGTGTAAAGCGAATACCCAACTCACTGCTGGCTGTGGATTCGATCTCATTAGGGTATTCGCTGTTTGTGTAAAGCGAATACCCAACTAACTGCTGGCTGTGGATTCGATCTCATTAGGGTATTCGCTGTCAGTGTAGAGCGAATACCCAACTCACAGCTGGCTGTGGATTCGATCTCATTAGGGTATTCGCTGTCAGTGTAGAACGAATACCCAACTCACAGCTGGCTGTGGATTCGATCTCATTAGGGTATTCGCTGTGTGTGTAAAGCGAATACCCAACTCACTGCTGGCTGTGGATTCGATCTCATTAGGGTATTCGCTGTTGGTGTAGAGCGAATACCCAACTCACAGCTGGCAGTGGATTCGGTCTCATTAGGGTATTCCCTGTGAGTGTAAAACGAATAACCAACTCACTGCTGGCTGTGAATTCGATCTCATTAAGGTATTCGCTGTCAGTGTAGAACGACTACCCAACTCACAGCTGGCTGTGGATCTGATCTCATTAGGGTATTCGCTGTCAGTGTAGAACGAATACCCAACTCACAGCTGGCTGTGGATTCGATCTCATTAGGGTATTCGCTGTGTGTGTAAAGCGAATACCCAACTCACTGTTGGCTGTGGATTCGATCTCATTAGGATATTCGCTGTTTGTGTAGAGCGAATACCCAACTCACAGCTGGCTGTGGATACGATCTCGTTAGGGTATTCGCTGTCAGTGTACAACGAATACCCAACTCACAGCTGGCTGTGGATTCGATCTCATTAGGGTATTCGCTGTGTGTGTAAAGCGAATACCCAACTCACTGCTAGCAGTGCATTCGATTTCAGCTGGATATTGAATATCCAATTCCCTACTCATTACTCATTGCCAACTTCGCTGTCAGTGTAGAACGAAAAGAAGAAACATAATTACATCAGCTTTAAAAATATTATTTTGACAATTCATAAATAGTTAAAAACGTATGTTTACAATTCAGAACGAATAAAGATGTTTAGTTATGATGTCTTATATATTAAAACAACATTGCTTTACCTGGTAATAAAACAGATGGGTTGAAGGTTTTAAGTACTTCACAGCTGTCCCCACCATTTTTCACGTTTCTCATTGTTTCCACCATGTCTTTGAATCCCTCATTTTCTTCCCCAGTCTAAAATATAAAAAATGACAATGTTATATTTAAACTTTGTCTGACATTATAAATGGTATTGAATGTTTAGGTCTGTATATGAATAAACAAAATATTATTTATAATGATATAATATAATAACATTCCGTAGGACAAGGAGATAGGACAGCCTTTTTATGGTGGTTGTATGTCTTTTAGATTAAAATACTTAGAACTGATTTAAATAAATATTCAGCCTCCTTCACGTGATGTTAAATATTATCTTAAAGATAAAAGGGAAATTAAACGTCATCAAACACGAGCTTGTCTTAAGCTTATGGGTAGTAATGGCAATTCTTATTCTTTCCCCCAAACTAGAGACAACTCAGTATCTAAACAAGTAGAAATTACACTATCCCCGCCGATGGGCTGCATATGACGGTGATCATTGAACCTGAATTGCAGTATTTATTGCGGTACATGGGTAAGGAAGATGTCTTTATTAACCAAAAAATATACTTAACTTTATAGAATAGAATTGTGACAAAACAATCTGAGACAAAAGGCGAAAATGCTAAAACAGAAGTTACATCCTCAGTGTGACTCAACAAAGCTAAACTGTCAATGATATTAAATGATATTGATTTGCCTTGAACACTAGTTGAGCAGTAATATGCATTTCCAAACGAGCTTGCAATATTTTCATATTTGGTTTGTTTGTTTGCTCGAAGTTCTGCTTTCATCGACAAGTATTATGAATTGTTGAAACAAATAACACTCTGTAGGAGTACTGTCAAACAACATTAGTATCGTATTCAACGTAAATGAGAAAAGCACCGATTGTACTGAACAAGAATTCTTTTTACTGCCACCTTACAACACACAAAAAAACGCTACTGTGGTTATGAAAAAGATGACTGAATTTTATTCAACGTACAAATAGCACACGCCTTAAATAATTAATTGGTTATTAAAGCTTTGCGTTCATTTTAAATGTCTAACAGATATATTTGCAATACAGTATGACATAGTGTGTGATAAAAAAGATCAGGAATCGCCACACAGATGAAATAGTCTCCCCACACACGCATAGGTTATTAATTTCAAAATAGAAATCACAAACAAATAAAGACGAACCTGGATCATAATTCCAAGAACGGCTAACCCGTCCGGTTGGCTAACAGCTTCCGAGAAACTGCTGTACTTTGCACAGTTCCAGTGGACCAAATGCAACTGAAATAAAGAAAAATGCTTTATAGAGGGCGGTTATTCATCAATATATAATATCGAACAGTTACCCCAATGAAGTACAATAGTTTTATTAGTTAATTGTAGTGGAAATAATAGTAGTATGTGTGTCATAACTTGTGTATTAGGTTTGCGCCAATCGTTCAAGAAAAATTCGCTTGCTCAGACTTCAGCAGAATCTATGGGAAATGATTACCTCTGCGGCATATGATTTTCCATCTATCGTATGCTCTGATCCTTGGCTGTCGTCAGAACCCCAGTGCAGATGAAATTGTTCTAATCTGTAGCAATCTTTCAGTGGTCCGCCATGTAATTCTGAAACCAACAAATTGTATTGATACTAAATTGTTGAAAATGTCCAAAACATTTTATTGGTGTATGATGGTTTTTGTGTCGCCCTTTCGAAGAAACGGCGATACATAGGGACCGCTTTGTCCGTCCGTCAGTCCGTCTGTCCGTCGGTCCGTCAGTCCGTCACGAAAACTTAACGTTGGCTATAACTTTGCCATTTCTTAATATTTCTTCATCAAACTTTCAAATTATATTGCTAATGACGACACGCTCGAGATGATGCCAAATTCTCAAGGTCAAGGTCACATTTGATGGAGTTATGACCCTTTTTTTACTTATATTTAGACACGAAAACTTAACGTTGGTTATAACTTTGCCATTTCTTAATATTTCTTCATGAAACCTTTAAATTATATTCCTTATGACAACACGCTCGTGATGATACCACATTCTTTAGGTCAAGGTCACATTTGATGGAGTTATTTCCCTTTTTACGAAAACTTAACATTGGCTATAACTTTGCCATTTCTTAATATTTCTTCATCAAACTTTCAAATTATACCCCTTTTCACAACACGCTCCTGATAATACCACATTCTTTTGGTCAATGTCACACTTGATGGAGTTATTCCCCTTTATATGAAAACTTAACATTGGCTATAACTTTGCCATTTATTAATATTTCTTCATCAAACTTTCAAATTACATCTCCTATGACAATACGCTCGTGACGATACTATATTCTTAAGGTCAAGGTCGCATTTGATGGAGTTATGCCCCTTTTTGTACTTGCATTTTTATTCCGACAGCACCAGAGGGCGACACAAGTGTTCAACTGAACACCCATCTAGTTAATCATAACATTTCATAGTCAAATTTGTTTGAAATAGATAGATGTGTGCGTAGATTGATTAAGGCATTACCTTCCTATAGGAGGCGTATTTTTTATTGCAGATTTCATTTTGGATGGCTTTTTGTGAAATACATGTTAACCGATATATTTATCTTTAACAGTTGATACAGTTTATAGAGTAATTTTAATTAAAAGTCAAAAAGATCAATTTCTTAAGTCTAAATTTATAGATTCATTAGCATTTTAAGTTAATATCACATACCTGACTTTTTCTTGATATTGACTTTAAAACTTGATCCAGTATTGCCGGCCGTGAAGCTATCCTCGGGAGTGTAACTAATGGTGAGCGGCGTTGTTTCTAGGTCACTGTCAAATACCGTCTCATTTGTATTGATATCTACAGGTGATTGGGCATCACCGGCGGCATCCGGGAAGTGCACGGCCCATGTGTGTGGTCCTGTCAAGTAGAAACGTGACTTTATTATTAAAGTTTTTGTAGTTATTTAAAAAGTTGGTACTTAAAGCAAAACGTTTGTTGTACATTGAAAACATAAAAGATTGTGAGAAAACATTATGAAGACAATGAGCACTGCAACCTAATTTCCTTGCATTATAATTTATAAAGGATACCATGTGACACTGTTCAGAAGCACAAAAACACAAAAACACTCAGTATTATCTAGCATTCTGAACTTCACGAAAAATAGTATCACTTGCATAGTCAGATATCATTTTATACTGCTGAGATTTCTAAAATTTAAGGAAGTAAAGGTAAGGTAGATAATTCTATCGTTCATACCATTTTCTGATGTATATCCCCAAGACATCTTCAAGTATTCGTGTGTTTGTTAACCCCTTTGACTTTGTTAATCTGAAAGACAAAATAATCATCTAATATATTGCATTTATCGCCTTATACTCTACCATTTTTTCACAAAAAAAATAATTTCATTCCGACCTTAAAAAATAGTTAAGAGACACAGACAGACTAACTGACAAACAGAGAGACAGATACATGTAGATAGATACACATTCAGAATGAAGTTACTGTCATTTCCGTGGGATTGTAAAGCTGGAGTTTCAAACCTCGCTCTTAACAAATTTCAGGAAAAAAAATGAAATATGCATATCAGGAATGGCCACATCCAGCATACACAGCCTCCCCACAAAGCAAAAAGTAGAGAGGAAAAGAGAGCATGGTATTACAAAAATCAGTTTCAAACTGGACGCCACAAACAAATAACGGAAGTGAGAACCGGAGGGGTTACCGCCTTGGAACGGTCAGTGGCAAAACAAATTGCTAATGGGGGTTTAAACCAGGTTCTAGGGTGCACCAACCTCACACTTGCCCCAACAGGTTCTCGTATCACAAAAAAGTACAAATTGTCTTGGTGAAATAACTCCAACCCACCCATCAGCTCAACAATGTTGCATGCAAAAGCATACAAACATATAAACATAAGAAATTAATAGCATTGCAAAGCCAAAGGGCGGGTACTCAATGATCTTACAGAGACCAGAGCACCTGGAGTAAAATCAGCAAGAACACGATGACAGGGATAAAAGAAACAAATCGAGCTTCTAGGTTCTTTTTAGAAAAGATTTCCCCAAAAAACTTACATAAACTCTTAAACCCCTGCCACCGTCGTGCAACCAAAGAGGTAAGCATAATGATCAACTGTAGATGGGTTAATCACCAGGCCTGCAGAGCGCTGTAAAATATCATGTTGGTAACCTTTCTTTTTAAATTTACAGATGGTTTTTACGAATAACCGGGAGAAATTAACATCGCCTTTTATCTTCTTAAGTTTATAAATTAAATCTCCATAAAAAAACTGGCTGTGAAATACCTTGTTGCAATAGTGATTTTAAACTGCACCTGTATTTATGAATTAGATCTGGATATCGGCGATAAAACTTGCAAAAGGTTTTCCTTAATTTGTGATACCGATAACCTTGTTTTAAAAGTTTTTCTGTAATGCAAAGATTACGTTCATTGAAATCATTCACATCGTTGCAAGCTCTTGAAAAGCGAACAAGCTGTGAGATATAAACCCCGTAAGAAGTCGCACGAGGAACATCGCCGTCTAGAAACGGAAAATTTACTATATTAACATTAAAATCATCTCTTCTATCATAAATTTTAGTAGTGACGTAACCATTGTCAATGGATAGATTTAAATCAAGAAAGTTTGCTTGCTTTTCTGAAGTGTTCGCTTTATTAAGCTGTAGTTCTTTAGGATAAATCTTATTAACCAGAGAAATTATGATTAACTTTTTGCTTTCAGTTTAAAAAAAATGGTTTAAAAACACTTATATTTAAAATGTCAGTTAACGCCCACCATGAGTTTATATGTATTTTTTATCTGCATGAAGTTTTGCTCTCAAAATAACATATCAAATTAATAATGGAAAATAAAAAGATGTAAAAGTCTGATTTTCTATTATTAAAAACAAATTAAATGTTCTATTAGGTTCTCTGTTTTCGAAATATATAAAAACAGTCTGAATTTTAACTGTTTGTCTTTTATGTTTTATATCGAAAATGTTTTTATGATAATTTAAAGTGACATGATATGTTAAAAAGAAAATAACTACAAAAATATTTAACATTCAAAATACATTTAATCCTCAAAATTATATCAGAACAAAAATTTGTCATGAAACCAGAACAAAACATATGAAAACAATCCTACTGATAACATACTCCTATGTTTTGAAAACGATACTCCTTATAAAATATTCCTATCATTTTATAGCTACGAACATACGTTTAGCCTAATTCTACTTGTAGGTAAACAGCAAAGTCCCGATTCTAAGTTTACAGTGTATAAAAAAACGTTTAACGTTTCGTTTATTCATCATAATTAAGGTACAAATTTGATGCACAGTGTTGGACGTGTACCGATTTGTCGCCCTTACACGTAATGTTATTTCATACGGGTGTGTTGCACGTGCGACATTAGCTTAGCACTCTGCAAAGTGAAGACGAGATCTGTCAACGTTTGTAATTTAATCCAGAATCAACAGTTTATTAAAATATTCAAAATAACAATTTCAGTTTAATTAAAAAGAACATTTTCTTTAAAAGTCATTTCAAATTTACCTATATATCTTAACACATCGATGAGGAAAATTAGCATCACTTGTTATAGAACTACCTACTTAACGTTATGAAAGGCACAGACAACTGTCTGCTTTTACAAAATATAAGATTTGTACATTTATACTGTAAAAATTCTTAAATCTGATAAAAATGTACTTTACTCAAACAATATATCATCAAAAGCTTTACTTACATAAAAAACTAAAGAAATCCGAAATAAACGAAACCTACTTCCATAATTATGAATGTGCGAATAACCAACAATTTGGAAATCAAAATTAAACAATCTTTCAGCCAAAGTCTACATACGACAATTGTAAAATGACAAAAATGAACATTAAGATATTTAAACTTAATTACGCATTTTTTTACAAAATAACATAAAAATGTAGCATATTTTTTACCTGCAAAGGGAAGATGAGATCTGACCACGTTTGTAAATTTAATCCGGAATCAACAGTTGCCTTTGCTGATTCCTCCCGGCCTTATATACATTTTTCACGGGTACGGGATTAAATCACTTAATCGTAAACGATGATAGATATCTCTTTGCAGCTTGCTTGATGTTTGGCTTTGTTTTAACTTGAGATTATTACAAATCATGTTAACAAAGAATAAGTAAAATTTCATGAAGACATCCTGAGTGGATTTTCCTATTGAGAAGAGAAACGTGTTTACTTTGCCACAAACTGTGAACAACAAGTCAAGCTTACTATTCTAAGGAGGAAATACAAACATGGCTTTGTTGAAGAAAATACTTAACATTACATTTCAGATTTTCATCATTAGACTTTAGCTTGGTAACAATTTAATACCTTACACCTGCAATCTAAATTTCCTTTGACTTAGTTAATACTTTATAACAAAATTTAATAATATACAAAAAATATTTCAAAAGTAATTAACAAAATTTTACACTGTTTGTCTTAACTCTTGTGTAATAATTGTATGTATTTAAAAACTCATAGTCATAATTTTGTCTTATGATAACCGTTTTGATTACCTACCGATTAATTAAGCTGAGTTTTCCGGTAAAATCCTTAATATGAAAAACGCAATATTTCTCTGGAAAAGGCACATACAGTATTCAACCACGACTTTTTGAACTGACACAGAAAATTTGCAAGTTTCTTTATATACCAGTAGAAAATCTGATTGTTTTTTACGTGTATCTTGTCATCTTATGTCATAAGTAAGATGTTGACATTGTTCATTTAAACATTATTTCATAATATTGCATCTGACCAGTCACCACTCCAGAATGAATAAGCATCCCTTTGTGAAATCGACAGTGATTCGTCAACGATGAATATTTACTTGACAAGTTCGCCCTTCTGGCTGAATGCGGAAAAAATGGTAACGTGGATCATTCTATATCGAGTAAGTAAACAATTAAACCAATTGTCAATCCTCAAATATGTGATGAGTTCACCTGTTACTATTTCTTGTGCTATAAACCTAATGACAGAATAATCATCGAGCCTAAACCAGGAAAGAAAAAAAGATATAATTATATTGTGTTTGTTTCTAATAGCAGATTTTGAATGAATTATATGCAAATGTGAAATATGCATTAGTGCATGCAGCATCACTCTCATGCCAAACGACTGGTGGGTGCTCGATGACCTCACCGATACCAGGGCACAGCATAAACATTTTTGTGAGGAAAATTATCGAACAGCTACGGTCTTTTTAATGGTTTAGCTAGAAACAATTATACATGTATTAGGTGTAAACGTTTCGTTTAGGAAGTCAGTAAAAGCTAAGTTTTTTTCCTAAGTTTTAATGGCTTGTGCTTTCCTATTCAAAATATGTAAAATGCATATACATGGGCAGTAAAGTGATACATCTCTTAAAAAAAAACATCCTTATAACATTTTTTACATATGACCCATTTCATTTTCAATTAAATGTTCTCATAATTATTGAACAATTTTTAGCCATCAGAAAGTATCTTATGTTTACTGTAATATATGGCTTAACAAATTTAAACAAATTTAAAGTGTTTAGCGTAAACCCAATTCAAGAAAAAAGGTTTTACATAAAAAGAGTTAAATAATCATACCTTGGGTTGAGTAATACATGAAAAGGGAACTTCGAAGACCCTCGACCACAACACAAATGAAAATATTGCAGGCTCGGTTTGAAACTTTTGTAACTGCCTTCTTTATTCATAAATAGTTACAACTGTTTGTTGGGGGAATGTCTCGGCTAGTTCAGTCGGTATCGTGTTCGGATTTGCATGGCTTGGCGCTATCGCCTTACGAAACGAGTTCGACTCACATGATATGCAATATAATTATTTTAAATTACATTCAGCTTGAAACAGTGCCTTCTGACAATTCTAACAATTCACACAAAGAAAAATGCCCCTAGAAAGAAGCGTTAATTTATGATACTATAAAACACTGAGCAGAAGTCTGTCTTGAGGCAGTGATCAACTTAAACATATGTCGCAATAGCGATATGTTGACAATATAACATTATCAATTGTTACTTGAAAAAAATACTTTCAGTTAAATATCTTGAGGCTATACGAAGTTTTCATCTTGTGACAGAATATCTTGTCATCTTCTAATAACAAGATGAGATGTCACACACATACATCATTGTCGTTTTCTCGCGTATTACTTTGGAGATGATGGCAGGAAAAACTTTATGTTTTACAAAAAATGCGCTAGGCTTTAATTTTCATTTGAAAAATAAGTGCGTAAATTGCTTTCTTTTGTTTAATTGCAATACATTTATTTCGACATAAAATTAAAAGGAATATTGACTTTATTAAATAAGAAACGTAATTAGCGTCCTAAGTACAAATTTAAAATTACATCAACTTTTTTTTACAAGCAATCTGGGAAAATAAAGATGATGTTCTGTTCTGTTTTTATCGATACTTCTCTTAGCAGGCTAATACAACTGACTTTGTCTTTAGCCACTACACATTTTATACAGCAAGTGACAAACGGATGCAACAATTGTATTTGCAACATGTTATTGCACTACAAAAGGTACAAAGCCTTCAACATGAAGGATATGATTGTAACGGATATTTAAATGGCGCATGACATTTCCTAGACATAATGATAATGATACGTAGTGTTTTACACCGTTGACTTTTCCGTGTATATATCTAGTCACTTATTACTAGGTCAAATGATTATTAATATTTATGAACAGGTCAACAGTTTACGTACAACAAAATTAATGAAAAAAACGTTATTAATAGCGGAGAGTAAATGATATTTTGTTATATAAAGACAAACGTCTCTTTTTGAAGTGATATGTGGTACAGCAATTAAACGTACTTTTGAGTTTAGACAAGGCATATAATAGGTTTGACAGAATATCTTGTCATCTTGTTAAGATGATGCACACTTATCTTTTTGTCATTTTTCCTTGTGTTACATTAGAGTGGATTCGCTTTTTTAAAATAAAGCCTATTAGTTTGATGTTCAATCAATAAACAAATGCATGAATCGAGTTCATTTGTTTAAATGCAAAAGCATTTATTTCAACATAAAATAAAAAAAAAATAGAAATTAATAATAAATTAATAAATTAGAAACGTGATTAGCGGCGTGAATTTAATAATCAAATATAAAATGACATTAACCTTTCGACAACCATTAAAACTTTTCATAGCAGGCTAATACTACTGACTTTGCTTGAGTCAGTACACATTATATACAGTAAGTGACAAACGGATGCAAGATTTATATTTGCAACATGTTATTACACTACAAAAGGTACAAAGCCTCTAACATGAAGTATAGGATTGTTGTGGATATTTAAATGGCGCATGATATTTCCTACACATAATGATTATGAGAACAAATGTTTTTCAGCGTGGACTTTTCCGTGTATACATTCAGTCGCATTTTACTGGTGCAAATGATAACTTATAATTATGAACATGTCAAAAGTTTACCTACCACAAATGAAAACCACAAATAAGAAAACGTTATTAATAGCGGAGAGTAAAGGATATTTGTGGTCAAACTGCTACGGTTTGTTTAATGTTTTAGCTAGAAACCATTATACATGTATAAGGTGTAAACGTTTTGTTTAGGAAGTCAGTTAAAGCTAAGTTTTTCCCTCAGTTTTCCAGACAAGTATTGGGTCAGTTCAACAAGTATATTATCTTCGCATTAAACAGTCAAAAAGACTTGAAAGGATATCGTTTACAGCATGCAATTAATTGGTTAAATTACTGACACGAAAGAATGATTCATTTTGAATGAGTTTTAATGTGAATGTTATTCAACTCGTTTACAGAAAGACGCATTTGAATGGATTACAATAATCTTCTAGAGTGATAATAATAACCAGTGTGGTTTTCTACCATTCTGTATTTCTTTTAATTGTTATTATAATATACAATAAGACTTATAAATAGTTTGTAATTAATCAATTTTAAAATAACAAAAAAATCACTGAAAACATTTAGAGTTAGTCTGGTTGCGAACCTTTTTTTTTTTTGGGGGGGGGGGGGGGGGGCGCGGAGGGGGGGGGGGTGTCTCGTCTAGTTCAGTCGGTATCGTGTTCGGATTTGTATGGCTAGGCACTGTCGCCGTTCAAAAATGGTTCTATTCACAGTATAGGCAATATAATTATTGTAAATTACATTCAGCTTGAAACAGTGCCTTCTGACAATTCACACAAAAATGCCCCTAGAAAGAAGAAATAGTTTATGATACTATAACACAGTGAGCTCAAGTCTGTCTTGCGGCAGTGATCAACTGTAGCAGTGACCTTGACCGCTGCCACCTTCTTTCTATCCCAAGTTTCCTCTTCACAGAAGCTACAAATATAGCAATTTTCAACTCAATATCTTATTTCTAAATAAAGTTATTGAATAGAAACAGCTTTTCTATTTTAGTAACAGTGACCTTGATCCCACAGGCCACATTTTCAATCTAAGGTCATCTTCACAGAAGTTACTTATACAGCAGATTTCATTTAAGAATGTCATTCCAAACTATAGTTACTTAGCGGAAATGACTTTTTTGAAGTTTGGGTTACAGTGACCTTTACCGTTAACCCACAGGCACCGAAGTCTAACTTGGACTGTATCTTGTGATGTTAATATCCGAAAAGTAATTTTCTATTTTAAGAAACAGTAACCTTCACCTGTGTCTTATAATGTTACATCTGTATACCAATAATTATTTAAATCGATCAAGCCTTTCATCATCTGGAAACCATGAATCCGACCGATCGACCAACCTAAAGGCCGACCGACCGACAGACAGACAGACTGGCCGACGACCGACGGAAAGCTCACCCCTACATACCCCTTCATACTTCGTTTCAGGTGTGGGGGGGGTATAACAATAGCACAATGAATGTTATCTCATCAATATGTTTCTTACAATAGTATAATAAAACTTTAAACGTATATAATAATAAATCATGCTTAGTTTTTATGTATCTTTATTTCCAAATACATGTTACAAAAGTTAAAATTTCATCATTAAGTAAATCTGTGCAGCAAAATAGATTTTTTACATCAAAGTATAAATCTTCACAGATTCTTACGCATAATTTTTGCTATATTTTTGCTGTAACATTTGCCAGACACTAAATAACATGTCAGCTATCATAACATTATATTTATCACATGTTTAAGTACTCCAATTCATCAACGTTACGTTATTTCATTGTTATTATATGTTGCTGTACTGTAATTCATCATTTCTAAACTATTCTTTATAATTAATATTGAATCTATTATAACTTGTGAGTTCCTATACCGTACTATTAATATCTTAACAATAAATAACGTCCATTCTTTTCAGAATGTACATGAGATCACTAAACTTCCCAGAGAGCAAGACACCTATAATTGTTGCACTGTTAAGAATCTGCTAAAATACCAACTGAAAATCAAAAGCTGAAAATACATAACAGATTTAAAAAAAAAAGCTAATGTATATCAAATGACTTTTAACAGTATATTTCTGATTTTTATCTGTGAAACAAAGAATTGAAAGTGTGTACACAATGCCAAAAATGTCCAACTGTATAATCTTAACAGTAGTCGTCCTATTTTGTGTTGTTTTGTTTCTCCAGAAAATATAAACCAATACAACAACGTCAAAACGCACATTCTTTTGATTCTTTTGGTCAGTAACATATTCCTGCGTAATACTGCCTAGTGTCTAATATTATTCTTGTGTATTCATAGTTATTTTGGCTAGAACTTGATACAAATCTACTGGAACGAGGCTCTGATTTTTCTGTTCCCTACAGGAAGAGGTGGTCGATAATTATTCTGTATGCAATCACAATCAGATCCAGATCTCAGCAGGCTTCGAAGAGCTTGTAACTGAAATAGACGTTATTAAGTTTATTTACCAAAATGTCTGATTCACAATTTACGGAATGCTAAGATAAAAAACTACCTTTAAAACGAAATGTAAAGCAAAGAATTAAAACCGTGAAATTTTAAACAAAAAATTCCAAACGAATCAATCTTACTTAGATATTTTCGACCATGAGAGTAGTTTTTAAATGGTTTTCAAAAGTTAAAATGTGCTTACCTGGTTTGGAGAATATTGCACCGGTTGTCTAAAAACTATCCACTGAACACTCTCATAACATGGCGGGGTCGTCAAAGAACCATGGTACGTCCAGAAGTCACTGGTATTTTCTGTAAAGGGGTAAATACTAATGATGATTCAATTCAAATATTCGATAACACGCCTATCTTATTAAGATATGAAATGAAGATCAAAGCCTTAAAGAAGAAACAACGTTACACCAGCTTTAAAACATAATTTTGACATTCAGCAACAGAAAAAACGTATGTTAACAATTTAGAACGAATTAAGATGTTTAATTTGCAGTCTTATAAATTAATTTTAACAACATTGCTTTACGAACCTGGTAATAAAACAGATGGGTTGAAGGTTTTAAGTACTTCACAGCTGTCTCCTCCATTTTTCACGTTCCTCATTGTTTCTACCATGTCTTTGAATCCCTCATTTTCTTCCCCAGTCTAAAATATGAAAAGTCACATTTTTATAGTGAAACTCAGTATCTAAACAAGTATACAGCACACTTTATCCCCAACGACGGTGTGCATTCATGCCGATGATCATGGAACCTAAATTGCATTATTTAAAGCGGCACATGGATAATGATGGGTCTTCTTTTAACAGTTGAGCAGTAATATGCATTTCCAGTTATGATCGTAACAGACACACTCAAACCAATGTTTTCATATTTGTCTTGTTCGGTGGCTCGAAGTTATGTTTTCGTCTTCGTGTATTATCCAATAGTGAAATAAATAATACCTTGTAGGAGTACTGTCAACCAACATAAATGTTGTACTCAACGGAAATGAGAACAGCATCGATTAAAATGTACTAGAACATATTTTAAAATTACCGTATAGCACGCAAAATACGCTCTGTGATATTGAAAAAGTTGCACAATTGTTAATTAAATTTTGCATTCGTTTCAATGCCTGTTAGTAATATATGCAAAACAATTTGACACAGTGTGTGATAAAAATAGATCAGGGATGGCCTCACTGAAGAAACGGTCTCCCCACACAGCCAAAAAAGTAGAGAGGAAATGAGAGCATGGGTGATCAATTTCAAAATAGACATTACAAACAAATAAAGACGAACCTGGATCATAATTCCAAGAACGGCTAACCCGTCCGGTTGACTAACAGCTTCCGAGAAACTGCTGTACTTTGCACAGTTCCAGTGGACCAAATGCAACTGAAATAAAGAAAAATGCTTTTTAGAGGGCGGTTCTCTATCAATATAAAATATTACAGTTACCCCGATGAAGTACAATACTTTTATTAGTTAATTGTAGTGGAAATAATAGAGTTATAAGTGTCATAACTTGGGTATTAGGTTTGCGCCAGTCGTTTTAGAAAAAATCGCTTGCTCAGACTTCAGCAGAATCTATGGAAATGATTACCTCTGCAGCATATGATTTTCCATCTATCGTATGCTCTGATCCTTGGCTGTCGTCAGAACCCCAGTGCAGATGAAATTGCTCCAATCTGTAGCAATCTTTTAATGGTCCACCATGTAATTCTGAAACCAACAAATTAAGATGCGCTGAACAAATACCGATAATAAATTGTTAAAAAAGTCCAAAATATTTTATTGGTATATGATGGTTTAATCAAAACATTTGATAGTCAAATTCGTTTGAAAGACTGATCGATTTGTGTGTGGATTTATTTCAGCATTGCGTTCCTATAGGATGCTTATTTCCTTTTTGGAGATTTGAGCTATTAGATGTTTTTGAGAAATATATGTTTACAGATATATTTATCTTTAACAAGCAATTCAAACTGAAAGTCAAAATAATATATTTCTTAAGTATTTATATTGCTAATGACGACACGCTCGAGATGATGCCAAATTCTCAAGGTCAAGGTCACATTTGATGGAGTTATGACCCTTTTTTTACTTATATTTAGACACGAAAACTTAACGTTGGTAATAACTTTGCCATTTCTTAATAATTCTTCATGAAACCTTTAAATTATATTCCTTATGACAACACGCTCGTGATGATACCACATTCTTTAGGTCAAGGTCACATTTGATGGAGTTATTTCCCTTTTTACGAAAACTTAACATTGGCTATAACTTTGCCATTTCTTAATATTTCTTCATCAAACTTTCAAATTATACCCCTTTTCACAACACGCTCCTGATAATACCACATTCTTTTGGTCAATGTCACACTTGATGGAGTTA
This sequence comes from Corbicula japonica, assembly GCA_038501625.1. Lineage (NCBI taxonomy): Eukaryota > Metazoa > Mollusca > Bivalvia > Venerida > Cyrenidae > Corbicula > Corbicula japonica. The sequence continues at coordinate 966,309 of JAZAYU010000193.1, forward strand.
TTCCCCTTTATATGAAAACTTAACATTGGCTATAACTTTCCCATTTATTAATATTTCTTCATCAAACTTTCAAATTACTTCCCCTATGACAATACGCTCGTGACGATACTATATTCTTAAGGTCAAGGTCACATTTGATGGAGTTATGCCCCTTTTTGTACTTGCATTTTTATTCCGACAGCACCAGAGGGCGACACAAGTGTTCAACTGAACACCCATCTAGTTAATCATAACATTTCATAGTCAAATTTGTTTGAAATAGATAGATGTGTGCGTAGATTGATTAAGGCATTACCTTCCTATAGGAGGCGTATTTTTTATTGCAGATTTCATTTTGGATGGCTTTTTGTGAAATACATGTTAACCGATATATTTATCTTTAACAGTTGATACAGTTTATAGAGTAATTTTAATTAAAAGTCAAAAAGATCAATTTCTTAAGTCTAAATTTATAGATTCATTAGCATTTTAAGTTAATATCACATACCTGACTTTTTCTTGATATTGACTTTAAAACTTGATCCAGTATTGCCGGCCGTGAAGCTATCCTCGGGAGTGTAACTAATGGTGAGCGGCGTGGTTTCTAGGTCACTGTCAAATACTGTCTCATTTGTATTGATATCTACAGGTGATTGGGCATCACCGGCGGCATCCGGGAAGTGCACGGCCCATGTGTGTGGTCCTGTCAAGTAGAAACGTGACTTTATTATTAAAGTTTTTGTAGTTATTTTAAAAGTTGGTACTTAAAGCAAAACGTTTGTTGTAGATTGAAAACATAATTTTTAAGATTGTGAGAAAACATAATGAAGACAATGAGCACTGCCACCTAATTTCCTTGCATTGTATTTTATAAAGCATACCATGTGACACTGTTCAGAAGCACAAAAACACAAAACACTCGGTATAATCTAGCATTCTGTATGTTGTGAAAATTATTATCACTTGCATAGTCAGATATCATATATTTATACTGCTGAGATTTCTAAAATTTAAGGAAGTAAAAGTAAGGTAGATACTTCTATCGTTCATACCATTTTCTGATGAATATCCCCAAGACATCTTCAAGTATTCGAGTGCTTGATAACCGCTTAGAATTTGTTAATCTGAAAGACAAAATAATCATCTAATAAATTGCATACATCGCATTATACTACAATTTTTTCACACAAAAAATAATTTCATTCAGACCTTAACCCTTTCCTGGATATATACGCATTTTTACGCATGTGCGACCAGTGTAGATCCTGATCAGCCGGCACATACGTGCCGTCTGATCAGGATCTGCACTGGTCGCATTTTGGTCAGAAATAACCTAATGAATCAAAAAGCGAACAGTTTAGATCCTGATCAGACGGCACGGATGTGCCGGCTGATCTGGATCTAAACTGTTCGCCCTAGCAATAAAGGTGTATCTATACAGGAAAGGGTTAAAAAATATTTAAGAGGGCACAGACTAACTGACAAACAGAGTGACAGATACACATTTAGAATGTAGTTAGTGCCATTTCCGTGGGTTTGTCAAGCTTGAGATTCAAACCTCGCTCTAAACAAATTTCAGAGAAATTATGATTCACTTTTTTATTTCAGTTTGACAAAAAATAGTTTAAAAACACTAATATTTAAAATGTCAGTTAAAGCCTCCCATGAGGTTTTTTATATATGGAATATTATAACAGTATGCATTCTGTAGGTTCGTATTTTTCGAGTTGGGTATGTAAACAATATCGCGCGAGACCGAAGGTCGAGCGTGATGTGGTTACATACGCAACGAGAAATAATACGAACCTACTGAATGCATACTGTCATAATGTTCCTTTTATTATATACCCTTCTCGCTCAAAACAAATTTAAATAAACTAAACAACAAAATTTTAGTCAAAAACGTGGTATACATAATAGCAGAAATAAAAATAGTAACGCGACAGTAAATTTATGAATGGCGTAGAAAATTTATGAATGGCGTAAAAATATCGTAACTTTTGTAAAACTGCGACGGAAATTTCCAATTTTGGAGTTCGTAATGTGCCGGAAAGTTACGACAACCTACCGTGACGTTATATATGACGTCACATATAACACGGAAAGCTGAACATTGTTCGATACGGAATTTCTAATCTGACGAGTTGCATCAATTTTGCGGATTAACGATGCACTATGCTAAAATCATTCATGGGTATATAATAAATATTTTTATCTGCATGAAGTTTTGCTCTCAAAATAACATTTCAAATTAATAATGGAAAATAAAAAGATATCAACGTCTGTTTTTCTGTTATTAAAAACAAATTAAATGTTCTATAAGGTTATTTGTTATCGAAAAATATTTTTAAAAAACAGTCTGAGTTTTAAATGTATGCTTTTTATGTTTTATATCGGAAATGTTTTATGATAATTTAAACTGACATGATATGTTAAAATGAAAACAACTACTAAAGTATTTAACATTCCAAAATACATTTAATCCTTCAACATTATATCAGGACAAAAATTTGTCATGAAGCCAGAACAAAACATATGAAAACGATACTCCTTATAGAATATTCCTATCATTTTATTGCTACGAGCATACGTTTAGCATAATTCTACTTGTAGGTATTTTACAAACAGCAAAATCCCGATTCTAAGCTTACAGTGTATAAAAAAAAACGTTTAACGTTTCGTTTATTCATCATGATTAAGGTACAAATTTGCTGCACAGTGTTGTACGTGTACCGATTTGTCGCGCTTACACGTAATGTTATTTCATTTAAGGATTGAATCGATATTCGATGATCTCCATTTGGGTATGGAAAACAGTTGGGTTGTTTAAAGTGTGTGAAGCCTGAAGGACTTCACGCCTACTTTAAACAATCCAACTGTTTTTCATACCCAAATGGAGATCATCAAATATCGATTCAATCCTTATATTTACACACACATATACTCTCAATTATACAGAAATTAAGAGAAGAATTCGTGATACTACGGCATTTTTGTATAGCTGTTGAAACAGCCACGTGGCGACAAAGTGAATGACGGCACTCTTTTTCGCAGCAACTCGTGGCAAAACGTGCGTGCTCGGCGACGTCACACGTCAAAACATTGTGCAACGTGCAATAAATAATGAACGGCTCTACTGTAGCCACGCCTTTTAAAGTAATACGTCACACTGTTTACCGTCAGAAATTATGATTTGTTAGATAAATAAGACTCCATCGTAGAAGACGAAGTTGGAGTGTAAATATATGGACGTGTTGCACATGCGACATTGGCTTAGCACTCTGCAAAGTGAAGACGATATCTGTCAACGTTTGTAAATTTAATCCGGAATCCACAGTTTATTAAAATATTCAAAATAACAATTTCAGTTTAATTAAAAAGAACATTTTTCTTTAAAAGTCATTTCAAATTTACCTATATATCTTAACACATAATTGAGGAAAATTAGCATCACTTATTATAGAACTACCTACTTAACTGTCTGCTTTTACAAAATATAAGATTTGTACATTTATACTGTACAAATTCTAACTTTTGATAAAAAAAATGTACTTTACTCAGACAATATATCATCAAAAGCTTTACTTACATAAAAAAGTAAAGAAATCCGAAATAAACGAAATCTACTACCATAATTATGAATGTGCGAATAACCAACAATTTGGAAATCAAAATTAAACAATCTTTCAGCCAAAGTCTACATACGACAATTGTAAAATGACAAAAATGAACATTAAGATATTTAAACTTAATTACGCATTTTTTTACAAAATAACATAAAAATGAAGCATATTTTTTACCTGCAAAGGGAAGATGAGATCTGTCAACGTTTGTAAATTTAATCCGGAATCAACAGTTGCCTTTGCTGATTCCGCCCGGCCTTATATACATTTTCACGGGTACGGAATTAAATCACTAAAACGTAAACGATGATAGATCTCTCTTTGCAGCTTGCTTGATGTTTGGCTTTGTTTTAACTTGAGATTGTTACAAATCATGTTAACAAAGAATAAGTAAAATTTCATGAAGACATCCTGAGTGGATTTTCCTATTGAGAAGAGAAACGTGTTTACTTTGCCACAAACTGTGAACAACAAGTCAAGCTTACTATTCTAAGGAGGAAATACAAACATGGCTTTGTTGAAGAAAATACTTAACATTACATTTCAGATTTTTATCATTAGACTTTAGCTTGGTAACAATTTAATACCTTACACCTGCAATCTAAATTTCCTTTGACTTAGTTAATACTTTATAACAAAATTTAATAATATACAAAAAATATTTCAAAAGTAATTAACAAACTTTTACACTGTTTGTCTTAACTCTTGCATAATAATTGTATGTATTTAAAAACTCATTGTCATAATTTTGTCAGATGATAACCGTTTTGATTACCTACCGATTAATTAAGCTGAGTTTTCCGGTAAAATCCTTAAAATGAAAAACGCAATATTTCTCTGGAAAAGGCACATACAGTATTCAACCATGACTTTTCGAACTGACACAGAAAATTTGCAAGTTTCTTTATATACCAGTAGAAAATCTGATTGTTTTTTACGCGTAACTTGTCATCTTATGTCATAAGTAAGATGTTGACATTGTTCATTTAAACATTATTTCATAATATTGCATCTGACCAGTCACCACTCCAGAATGAATAAGCATCCCTTTGTGAAATCGACAGTGATTCGTCAACGGTGAATATTTACTTGACAAGTTCGCCCTTCTGGCTGAATGCGGAAAAAATGGTAACGTGGATCATTCTATATCGAGTAAGTAAACAATTAAACCAATTGTCAATCCTCAAATATGTGATGAGTTCACCTGTTACTATTTCTTGTGCTATAAACCTAATGACAGAATAATCATCGAGCCTACACCAGGAAAGGAAAAAAAAGAAATAATTATATTGTGTTTGTTTCTTATAGCAGATTTTGAAAATGAATTATGTGAAAATGTGAAATATGCATTAGTGCATGCAGCATGACTGTCATGCCAAACGACTAGTGGGTGCTCGATGACCTCACCGATACCAGGGCACAGCATAAACACAATTGTGAGAAACATTATCAAACTGCTACGGTCTTTTTAATGATTTAGCTAGAAACCATTATACATGTATTAGGTGTAAACGTTTCGTTTAGGAAGTCAGTTAAAGCTAAGTTTTTTCCTAAGTTTTAATGGCTTGTGCTTTCCTATTTAAAATCCGAACGCATTTCGAGTTGACTTTTAGACGCTATAGATTCAAACTGATGTCATTAAACACGTCAAACGCATTACAAAATACATGTATGTAAAATACATATACATGGGCAGTAAAGTGATACATCTCTTAAAAAATAACATCCTTATCACATTTTTTACATATGACCCATTTCATTTTCAATTAAATGTTCTCATAATTATTGAACATTTTTTAGCCATCAGAAAGTATCTTATGTGTACTGTAATATATGGCTTAACAAATTTAAACAAATTTATAAAGTGTTTAGCGTAACCCAATTCAAGAAAAAAGGTTTTGAAAAAAGAGTTAAATAATCATACTTTGGGTTGAGTAATACATGAAAAGGGAACTTTGAAGACCCTCGACCACAACACATATGAAAATATTGCAGGCTCGGTTTGAAACTTTTGTAACTGCCTTCTTTATTCATAAATAGTTACAACTGTTTGTTTTGCATTCAACCCATATTAATAAGATTTTGCATTTTCTAGACAAGTATTGGGTCCGTTTAACAAGTGTATTATCTTCGCCTTAAACTGTCTCAAAAACTTGAAAGGATATAGTTTACAGCATGCAATTAATTGGTTAAATTACAGACACGAAAGAATGATTCATTTTTGATTAGTTTTAATGTGAATGTTATTCAATTCGTTGCGTTACAGAAAGAAGCATTTTAATGAATTACAATAATCTTCTAGAGTGATAATAATTACCTATGTGATTTTCTACCATTCTGTATTTCTTTTAATTGTTATTTTAATATACAACAATAAGACTTATAAATATTTTGTAATTAATCAATTATAAAATAACAAAAAAATCACTGAAAACGTTTAGACAGTCTGGTTGCGGACCTTTTTTTTGGGGGGGGGGGGGGGGGGGGTGCGGAGGGGGGGGGGAATGTCTCGGCTAGTTCAGTCGGTATCGTGTTCGGATTTGCATGGCTTGGCGCTATCGCCTTACGAAACGAGTTCGACTCACATTATATGCAATATAATTATTATAAATTACATTTAGCTTGAAACAGTGCCTTCTGACAATTCTAACAATTCACACAAAGAAAAATGCCCCTAGAAAGAAGCGTTAATTTATGATACTATAAAACACTGAGCAGAAGTCTGTCTTGAGGCAGTGATCAACTTAAACATATCTCACAATAGCGATATGTTGACAATATAACATTATCAATTGTTACTTGAAAAAAATACTTTCAGTTAAATATCTTGAGGCTATACGAATTTTTCATCTTTGATCAACTAATAAAGACGTTTAGACAAGCATGTAATTGTGACAGAATATCTTGTCATCTTCTAATAACAAGATGAGATGTCACACACATACATCATTGTCGTTTTCTCGCGTATTACTTTGGAGATGATGGCAGGAAAAACTTTGTGTTTTACAAAAAATGCGCTAGGCTTTAATGTTCATTTGAAAAATAAGTGCGTCAATTGCTTTCTTTTGTTTAATTGCAATACATTTATTTCGACATAAAATAAAAAGGAATATTGACTTTATTAAATAAGAAACGTAATTAGCGTCCTAAGTACAAATTTAAAATTACATCAACTTTTTTTACAAGCAATCTGGGAAAATAAAGATGATGTTCTGTTCTGTTTTTATCGATACTTCTCATAGCAGGCTAATACAACTGACTTTGTCTTTAGCCACTACACATTTATACAGCAAGTGACAAACGGATGCAACAATTGTATTTGCAACATGTTATTGCACTACAAAAGGTACAAAGCCTTCAACATGAAGGATAGGATTGTAGCGGATATTTAAATGGCGCATGACATTTCCTAGACATAATGATAATGATACGAAGTGTTAATTACTAGGTCAAATGATTATTAATATTTATGAACAGGTCAACAGTTTACCTACAACAAAATTAATGAAAAAAAACGTTATTAATAGCGGAGAGTAAATGATATTTTGTTATATAAAGACGAACGTCTCTTTTTGAAGTGATATGTGGTACAGCAATTAAACGTACTTTTGAGTTTAGACAAGGCATATAATAGGTTTGACAGAATATCTTGTCATCTTGTTAAGATGATGCACACTTATCTTTTTGTCATTTTTCCTTGTGTTACATTAAAGTGGATTCGCTTTTTTAAAATAAAGCCTATTAGTTTGATGTTCAATCAATAAACAAATGCATGAATCGAGTTCGTTTGTTTAAATGCAAAAGCATTTATTTCAACATAAAATTAAAAAAAATAGACATTAATAAATTAGAAACGTGATTAGCGGCGTGAATTTAATAATCAAATATAAAATGACATTAACCTTTCGACAACCATTAAAACTTTTCATAGCAGGCTAATACTACTGACTTTGTCTTTAGTCAGTACACATTATATACAGTAAGTGACAAACGGATGCAACATTTATATTTGCAACATGTTATTACACTACAAAAGGTACAAAGCCTCTAACATGAAGTATAGGATTGTTGCGGTTATTTAAATGGCGCACGATATTTCCTACACATAATGATTATGAGAACAAATGTTTTTCAGCGTGGACTTTTCCGTGTATACATTAAGTCGCATTTTACTGGTGCAAATGATAACTTATAATTATGAACATGTCAAAAGTTTACCTACCACAAATGAAAACCACAAATAAAAAAAAACGTTATTAATAGCGGAGAGTAAAGGATATTTGTGGTCAAACAAAACCATACAAAATGAGCCAGTCTGACAAAATGACCCTTATTCCATTCTTAAACTTGTTGGGACCTTAGTCCCCACTATCTTTACTTTCATAAAATGCTTGTTCATTTTAATACAAATGAAACATGTTCTGATTATGAAAATAAATCTTTATCTTGATGATAAGTAAGCAAGCTCTATTCTCAACTTATAAATAATTAAATATTTACTGTAAAGAGGATGTAAAACAATGTATTTTAATGTGGCCTCATGGGGGGCATTTTTCAGAGGCTGGCCTAATCAGTAATACGTGTTTCGGCAATTAAATGCACTTTTAAGTTAAGACAAGCAGGTAATTATGACAGAATATATTGTCATCTTGTTAAGATGTCGCAAACATTCATTTTTGTCGTTTTTCCTTGTGTTACTTTAGAGGATACGCTTTTTTAAATTTTAAGCCAAGTGGTTTGATTTTCAATCAATAACAAGTGTGTAAATTGCTTTATTTCGTTCAAATGCAAAAACATCTGTTACAACATAAAATTAAAAATATCGAAATTATTAAATTAGAAACGTAGTAAGCGTCATGTTTAATTAAATAATCAAATCTTAAATGATATCTTCCCTTTGACAACCAAAAACACTTCTTTTAGCTGGCTAATACAACTGACTGTCGTTAGCCGATTCATGTTATATACAGTAAGTGACAAACGGATGCAACATTTATATTTGCAACATGTTATTACACTACGAAAGGTCGAAACCTTCACCATTAAGTATAGGATTGTAGCGGATATATAAATGGCGCATGACATTTCGTAGACATAATGATAATGAGAAGTGGTTTTTTAAAGCATTGAATTTTCCGTATAAACATCTAGTCACTTTTTACTGGTGCACATAATAACTTATATTTATGAACAGGTTAAAAGTTTACCTAACACAAATGTAAACAAACGTTAATTGCAGAGACTAAAATATATTTTTATAAGAGGACAAACGTCATTTCAAAATGATACGTGGTAGAATAACAAAACAACAAAAAGTTTATAATAGGTAATGGTTAAAAATATACAGAGCAAAAAAGAAACATCCACAAAATACCATAGGAAACTAATTAAAAATTAAAAATAAAATATATCATCCCTGAACTAAATGCTTGAATTAAAAATAGCGCAGGTTGCTTTTTATTCAGAATACAAGATGAGTGTCTCAAAATCGAATGAATGAATTAATTATAAAACCATTTTTATTATTCACATATCTCTTCTAATACTAAATAAACAATTCTTTGTTAAGCCCTCTTAACAAAAAAGAAAAAAAACATTTAAAAGAATGTAAAAGATGAAATTTTTACTTAAAAAAAAACAATGACAGTTTTATATCTCGAGGCGTTGCAAAGAATTTTTTTCGATATGTCAAAATTAAAGACGTTTAAAACACTTGTTCAAGCACATAATTATGACTGAATATCATGTCATTTTCTTGTTTCACACAAAAACATGCACTTATTTTCACTTATCATTTTTGAAAGATGACGGTTTTTATATAATTATATGTATTGTAAGTTATTGTGAAACCGAGTCATAACTGACGTTGTATTTGTTTTTCGAAGCTATAAACAAAAACAGTTGTATAAAATCTTTTTTTGCGAATTTTAAATCAAAATAGAATTACAACAGTAGTAATGATTGCTTTAACAACTTTAATTATCAAAAATAATATTTTATACTACTATTACCACATCGTAAATAATCACCATATCGCTTTCAAACAATTCGTTCTAAACGGATTACATTTTGATTTTTTATCATGATAAATTTTGAGAAACTTCTTGTGTGCACTTTTGTTTCACCTTTAAATCAACCGCATCAAGTTAGAAAAAAAACTGTAGGGATTTGTAATGAATTTGAAAATAATGATATATTCTCTACATCCGTCTTAAAAAGTGACATATGCAGGAACTGCCAAGCCCAGAAAACACAGCCTCCCCACGCTACCAAACAAAAAGTAGAGAAGAAAATCGAGCACGTGTTTATAAGAATGTCAGTTTCAAATAATACACCACAAACAATTAACACAAAAAGAACTTTGTGGTAACCGCCTTGGATCGGTCAGAGGCAAAACAATTTACCACTGAGGCAAAATAATTTGCAACTAGGTTCTCAACTTCACACTTGCCCAACAGATTCTCACATGAAGAAACGGGATGTCTTGGTGAAATAGCACCAAACCACGCAACGACTCAACAATGTTCCATGCAAAGCACGCAAACATAAAAATCAAGAAGTTTATAGTATTGTAAAGCAAAAGAGCGGGTTCTCAATGACCTTACCGAGACCAGAGTCCCTGAAAGAACACGATAAGAGATTGAGGCGTTGCCATTCTTGTTCTAAACATGCGGGGTTTAATTTTTCACTGAATCAGTAAACTTTTTGATCAAAATCAATCATAGTTGTAAAAGTTACGAGAACCTCTTACACAAGTTACCCGTATGGTGTCCGACGAATAAGGAAAAGAAAATGATACACGGAGAGCTTGATATGAAATCAAAACAATATTTATATTAATAAAAAGGTGGTTATATCGCGTGTGTTTTATTTTCGTATCAAAATTTATCCGTTAAATAAATAGAGTTCAGGTAAAAGTTCATCGAATATTAGCTTTGTATCGCAAAACAATAAATGATTTGCAGTATTCTTTTAAATCGACTGTTATCTTCTAAACCCCTAAATAGACATCAAGCCAATACAATAAAGATTTATATTCTTTTTAGTGTACAAAAAGTCGATTGTTTTTGTAACCATTGAAAGTAAAAATAAATAAATAAATAAATAAATATTGCTGAAAATGAATACCTTGTGACTTTATTGTTTAATATAATCCGTGAAAATTGTTTGGATTTTGTACAAATAAAATGTTTGTTAAACCTCAGATGTTATTTCTAGTATACGAACCAAAATTTCCTGTTAAGACTCTCCTTAAATACAAGATGACAAGACTAGATAAACGAACATTACTTGCGTGCGTACCATTTATGACGTATTACGTTTACAACGCAAGATTAAAGACATTCAAAGGTGAATTAAACTATACTCAGCAAAAATAAAACGTACCCACTTTTATGCTTATATTCTCATTCACATATTTTTGTTTAACTACGAACACTTTAAAAGGTATTTTATTAATTTATCTCAGTTGTTTTTTAAGTTTAATTGATTGTGAACATAATCTTTCACACCTAGACCTGAGCAAATGTCTATCAGATAACAATAAATAATGGATTAAAAACTTTATATATTCAATTTAAAGAAAGGTAATTGGAAATGTTTGGGATTTCTAGCATTGTTTATAGAGGACGAGTTGTTTTATTAATGAATGTTTTGTGCTTTTATTGACATCAAGAACTGGTGAACTTGATTTAATTCCAATAAATGTGAATATTGTTTAGAATTACTTACTTCTTCCTAAAACCCTAATAATAGCAAAGAGGTGAAATATGCATATCAGGAATTGCCACGTTCAGAAAAAAAGCCTCCCCACACAGTCAAAAAAGAAGAGAGAGGGAGAGAGCATGGTTAATAAAAAGATCGGTTTCAAAAACGACACCACTAACAATTAACAAAAATGAGAACCGGAGGGGTAATCGCCTTGGAACGGTCAGTGGTAAATCAAATTGCCACTGGGGGTTTAAACCAGGTTCTAGGGTGCACCAACCTCACACTTGTCCCAAAAGGTTCTCATATCACAAAACAAGTACAAGTTGTCTTGGTGAAATAACTCCAACCCACCAATCGGCTCCACAATGTTGCATGCAAAAGCACACAAAACATATAAAACATTAGAAGCTAATAGCATTGCAAAGGCAAAGGTGGGTACTCAATGATTATACCGAGACCAGAGCTCCTGGAATAAAATCAGCAAGAACACGATGACAGGGATAAAAGAAACAAATCAAGCTTCTAGGTTCTTTTTAGAAAAGATTTCCCCATAAACCTTCATAAACTCTTAAACCCCTGCCACCGTCGTGCAGCCAATGAGGTAAGCATAATGATCAACTGTAGATGGGTTAATCACCAGGCCTGCAGAGCGCTGTAAAATATCATGTTGGTAACCTTCTTTTTAAATTTACATATGGTTTTTACGAATAACCGGGAGAAATTAACATTGGTTTTTATCTTCTTATGTTTATAAGGGAAAGATAACTAGGCCGTGCCTGCAGATTTTCAAGAACATTTTATTTCTTTGTAATGATTACAGAAATTCAGATCTGTTCAAAGAAAATATTTTCTTTTTTATTTTTCTAATTTTACAAAATTACAGGTAGAAAAGTGGTCCTTTTTATTTTTGCTGAGTATATCTTTGTGTGCGTTTCGTCTTTCCTTTTGACAGCTTCCTTTTTAAAATCACTCTTCAATACCATCAACACTAGTACTACTACAACAACAAAGAACTCTTTAATTTACAAGACCTGTTGGGTTGTAGCTGTGATATTTATTTGAGAATGAAAGATGTCATAAATTTAAAGTAAAAAAGGTGTGTGAGGAATACAAACATTAAGGAAACACAGGGTCTACACATCGCCAGCAACGAAGAACGAAGAAAGATTTCATGTTTATAATATGATCAAATTTTAATAAACATTACAACAATGAAAGAAATCGAAGACAGGGTCCTAGATAATAAACACGAATTTGGAGACCAGACTCAAATTTCAAGCATCTGGTCGCAATTTCTGCATATTGATGAGATGCTTGAGATAGGATAATGGTGTTCAGTTTCCATTTTTGTTTTATAATCTGTATCCAACGACCCATCAAGGTTTTCGGACTCTGAAACTCCTGACACTGTCGTTTTGTGTGTGTTATCTTTCTGTAGATAAGGTAATCAAGTACCGCGTAACAACTATAGCTGTTGCATCGATATATACTTGTACATTTACGATAACTTTCTTTTTTTAAACTGATATCGACGTGTAGACTAGAAACAAGCAAGGTACATACCGCAGGTCTTTCTTTTACAATATCCCTTCCTAATTATTCTTTGCGATATCAAGTGTACCAGTATAAATATGGTAAGTTTATTTATATGTAAGAAACAACACTCTCATCCGGATATGTAAACATCCTTCCAATAGATTAGCAATTAAAGCTCAATTATTCCTGATATGTATTTGCGTGGTAAATGAGTGGGGTTTTTTTTACTTAAAAAATCATATCTACTGCAGTCATAAGTCTGTTTGCATTTGACAGATATTTATAAATATATAGATATATATATATTGGTGTATCCCACATTTTGCACTTTATGAGTAGTTCGGTGTTAACTTTCACTTTCAGCACTTCACACCCACTTAAATCATAATTGTTCTCTAAGTACTTGAAGTACTTGCTTCCTCTTATTGAACAACATTACTTTATTTTTACTTCATCCTCTTCTAGGTGTCTTAGCCTGTTCATGGAAAGCAATGAAAATGCAAATATAACTGTACATGCCACCTGGCCTGGTTGAGCCAAACTCAATATTCACACAGATATACGTATTGTGCTCAACGGCCTTCAACGGACGTAATTCATAATAGCACTGACTGAATGTACGGGGAGACATTTTACAGGCGCCATAAGGCACAAATAAAGCTATTGTGACAATAAGAAAATATAAAAGGGGAACTAGAAAGCCATTAAAAACCAGATAAAGACTCATCCACAATCTATGATGACGTCTGACAGTCAGTTTCTTGAAGTTTTGCGAAGAGACAAAACACATCTGTCCAATGATCATTTATTACCTAGAAACAGACAATTTACAACATATTTTGCATATTTTGCAAAATGGTTTCAAATTATCGCATTACTCATATAATTACGAATTAAAAAACATCAATATATTAATGTATAACCGATGTCCGCCGCCATTACAGTTTATTCTAACTTGTAAAGACCCTGGTTTTAAAGCGTTAGTTTTTTTTAACGCAAGATGTCGTCATTGCAGATCATTTGAATGATTGTCTGTATAACTTAGACTAGCTTCCTCGCAAAAATCATTTAATAGAAAAAACACTGAATCGAAGTAAAGGCGACTTTTTAACGTCAACAATCAAATTTCTCGTTTAGACTGATAAGTAGATCTCCTTAAATGCCTGAAGGTCAATATTATTTAATTATTATTGTTTCACAATTTATAGCTTTGTAGCTTTGTATGTTACTGTAATGGAGTTGATAAATGCTCTCATTACCATCGTATACTGGATACATATTTTCAAGTATCATCGGCACTACCTGTTTTCTGATCATTAATCACGAACATAGGTTAGAGAAAAGACCTATAATGTAAGCTACTGGGAAGATACTGGGACAACCTTTCTTCAGGTCAGTAATTTCAGTGGGGTTCAAAAAAACAAAGTACTGTTTGTCTATGTCAGTGTTATGTGTTATATTGTTTTGGACCTTTTCGAGGCGATACACTCGTGTTGGAATTTTCACTAATCATTAATTGTCCGTGGTGACTATTTTGAAATCGATCATTTAATAAATCTATTACCTCTTTTTCTCTTTTCTTTGTGGGTGTGTGTGGGGGGTGATATTTTGACACAAAAAATGACTGGAAGATTCGGCAGTTCCTTTCTATTTTGTTCTTAAGTTTGTGGGTTTTTTTGTATTTGTGTAATGAAACAACTCATAACAAAAATTTAAATTTATTGCATGATCAATAATTTATCAATAAAATATTTTATATGATTTTCAAGAATGTTTAAGATTTTGCCTTGTTTTTAACATAAAAGAAAATGCGGAGAGGAGTTTTGCAATAAATTGTTGTTGTTTTCTTCTTCAGAAAAGAATGTATTACTATCTTTCAAATTACTTTTTTAACGAAAGATTCACAACAGTCTGTTGTTAGTCATTGAGGAAGATGATTGGACACCATTTCATGTTTAATATGCCCCATGTTATCTTGAATAAAACTGCTAATTGGCCCAGATGTAACCTATGCTGCTGCATGAATGCATAATAATGTTTCTTTCGCCTATCTTTTCTAATCGGAAAACATAATTACAATTATTTGCGCCGACTGCTCGGCATCAATTTTTATCTTTTGCCTTCTAGTAATAAACTCGGTCATAAGTATAAGCAGACCACAGGTAAGTAGACGAATCATGATATATTTTCTGTCAACAAGTTAAAAATAAGAAATAATATTGTTGTTGTCTAACATGCTCATTTATTTCCTGCAGTCGTTTTGAAAATATATGATTTGCATGTTTCGTGTTATATGTTATATTTGCCAGAGGCTTAGTATTACAAAATGTATCTTTATACAGACACGTTTTGATTGTCAATTATTTTATTTAATGTTTTCATATCAGTATGACGTAAAGGAATTCTTTCTGCTGGTTCCTCAAATTGTGTTTGTTGTCTTTAATATATACATGTGTATGGCGTTTCAAGCTGTCTGTAATTTTATACTTGCCATTTCTTAACATAACTGTTGGTGTTGCCTGTTTCCCAGGCGGTTACTCCTCGGGTTCTCACCTTCGTTTATTGTTAATGGCTTTTTTAAACTGATCATTGTATATCCATGCACTCTTCTCCTCTCTACTTTTTGGCTGTGGGGAAGGCTGTGTCTACTGGACGTCGCCAGAATATTAGTGTAACCTCTGTAATAGCTTACCAAAAAGAAAAACATTTCAAATACATCCGGGATAATCCCTTTTTAGAGAAAAAATCTATTTCATAAAATTTTATCTATTCTGTACCATACGTAGAGTGTAACAGGATCTGCCATTTACGCTTAAACTTTACTATAATTATACCTCTTATTAAATTATTTTAATAACTCATGATATTTATAATATAAACACGAAAAGCTAAACATGTAAAATTTTATCTAAAACGTGCACGTGTGTTTCTTGAAGGTGTCAATTTGGTGATGATTGTAATGTGGCTCCGCCAAACAAATGAAATAATTTCATTTTGATGTCGTACGTTTTTAGCTCACCTGTCACGTAGTGACAAGGTGAGCTTTTGTGATCGCAATTTGTCCAGCGTCCGTCCGTCCGTCCGTCCGTCGTCCGTCCGTAAACTTTTACTTTAAACTACATCTCCTCTTAAACCCCTGAGCCAAAGTTGATGAAACTTGCTAAGGATGTTCCTTGCATGAAGCTCTTCCAAATTTATTCAAAGAAATCAATTCCATGCAGAACTCTGGTTGCCATGGCAACCTAAAGGAAAAATTTTAAAATCTTCTTCTCTGAAACCACAAGGCCTAGAGCTTAGATATTTGGCATTTAGCACCCTCTGGTGGAACTCTACAAAGATTGTTCAAATTATTTCCCCTGGGGTCAAAATTGGCCCCGCCCCAGGGTTCACTTCATTTTACATAGACTTATATAGGAAATCTTTAAAAATCTTCTTCTCACAAACCACAATGCGTACAGCTTAGATATTTGGTAAGTAGCATTGTCTAATGGATATCTACTAAATTTGTTCAAATTATCTCCCCTGGGCCAAATTCGGCCACGCCCTAGGGTCTTCTTGGTTTACATAGTTATATAGGAAAAACATGAAAATCTTCTTCTTTAAAACCACAAGGCCTAGAGCCTTAATATTTGATATACAGCATCATCTAGTGGTCCTCTACCAAAGTTGTTCAAACTATCCCCCGGGGTCTAAAATGGCCCCGCCCCAGGGGTCACTTGTTTTACATAGACTTATATAGGGAAAACTTTAAAAATCTTCTTCTCTAAAACCACAAGGCCTAGAACCTTGGTATTTGGTATGTGTCATCATGTAGTGGTCCTCTACAAAAGTTGTTCAAATTATTCTCCTAGGGTCGAAAATGGCTCCGCCCCGGGGTTCACTAGTTTTATTACATAGTGTTATATAGTAAATCTTTAAAAATCTTCTTCTCTGAAACCGTAAGGCCAAGAGCATAGATATTTGGTATAGAGCATCATCTAGTTACATTTTCTCCACAATAGCAGCTTCATTTTTTTTAAATTTTTGACTTGATTTTACCAAACTTGCACACAACTCTTGCAACCATTGAACAGTTGTTGACAGGTGAGCGACCCAGGGTCCTATGGACCCTCTTGTTTTAAATATGTGGTTATAATTTAACGTAGTATAATATCCTAGAGTAAGTTTAATCGCTTATTTAGGTAAATACACAATGTGAAATAGTGTATGGAAATGCATATGGTCTCCCCTGTTAATTTAGATCGCTCTATTTTTTACGCATCATAACATCTTACAAGTTTTAGCTTTCCAAAAATCTAGTCGGTCATTAACTCAACCTTTTAACAAGACGGCAGAAAAGTTTGAATTTTAAGCCACTTTTATTCGATGCCATACAAAAATGTAAGTTTACTTATAGGTATTTCCTCTTTCGAATGAGATGTTTTTAACCTGGTGATAAATCTAACCCTGTTTGCGAACAAGTTAATAATTTCTCTGGAAGTAAATCAAAATGGAAAAGTTTGTCAAACAATATTTTTGTGTCAGAAAGTGTTAGAAACGATTATCAAGCTGTAAATATATATCAAAAGCTACAGAATATGTTAAAAAACCAAGTTTTTTCACAGTCATAGGGTGGGAGAGAAAAACGTGAACAGTCTGTCAGGGACTCACAGGTATGATAAAATTGTTCTTTCTGATCTAAAACAATATCGTTAGAATGTTGGTATTCGCTTAGTGTGTTCAAAAGTATGCACTACAGCGCCGTCTTTGTTAAAAGGTTATGCTAATGACCGACTAGCTTTTTGGAAAGCAAAATTTTGTATTGTTTATTATTGACAGTAGCATGGCCCGATTTGATACTTCTGCAAGTATGTGTGTTCGCATGTCCCAAAGATTATTTTGTTGATTCAAAACCAAATTACAACTAAGTAAAGCCTAAACTTGTAGTGTCTACTATTTCCAGTTTCATTACCCGATTTAAGATTTCTGCAAAACTGTGTGTTCTGGTGTTCCAAAGACAATTTTACATTCAAAACAGTTAAGCAAAATTATCAAGAAAGTACCGTCGGATGTATCCATATCGAGCTAGCTAAACCATGTAAAACATTCCCTGGGATACCTCTGATCCTCGAGTTTCACAAAATGCTGCACAAGTTCGTAGATTCGTTGTCAGCAAAATAAGTAGCTAATCTCTGTTCAGTGTTCTCTACACATTTTATTTGCTTTGGTTTAATAAATTTATAAGCTGTACATCTTTTGTTTATCATATACAGTGTACATTTACCAGACAAAATCCATGTACATGTATATGTTTATTGTTCGTTGTCGGAAATATCTTTATGAGTAATAAGCCTAGCTGATAAGAAGCTGGAGAGAGGATTTAAGAATAGGTACAGACTCCTAATGTGACGTTCTTCAACAGCCAATAAGAGGCCTCTAAGTTTTTATAGATAACGACTGAGTAAGAGTCTATCCATAAATAACGACTGAGTAAGAGTCTAATCCGTTCCGTCTGGAACGTGATCTTTGCTTTACATCACTGTTAACCGGTGTTCAGGTAGAAAGCTCAATTGAGTTTGGTCGATTATAATATGTCGGTCATCAGGATGACCGACAATTATCACGCATAGAGAGAATAGCCAAATATATCTTTGTATGACGTGAAATAACTGTGCACACAGAACTGATATTTTTCCTGTTATTCGCGAAACGATTTAAACGATACCAAAACTTTCTGCGAAAGATGATTTTTTTATCTAGTATAACATGAAAAATTGTATAGCATTAATTATTATTGGAAAGTAGGTAATATGTTTCGCCACGATTCCGTACAAAAGGTTAAGGATGGACATGCCAACGTGTTTTTACCGTTTTCTTTGGTTTGTAATGGTGCTTGTATTAACAATGCCAAAGTAAATGCTCAGTTACAAGTCATAGTGATTGTTTTTATGAGCAAACCAAATGCTTTCTCTGTGAAGAACAACCGAGGGCTGCATTTATCTGCTTCTGTCTCCTGGTTCAAACTATGTTGACTGTTCATCACTTGCCCCCATCAGTGCCGAATGTTCAAGTCTAACAGGAACCTAGAACTTCCATGTGCATATAATAATTATTGCTATAGGATCCTCGAGGGGGGATCTTCATAAGACTCCCACAACAATAGGTGTGACCCTTTGTTAACTTAGGGTGATCGAAACGTTGGGTGTACTGTGCGTGTTTCAGAACACACAGCCTTCCCTCAGTTGCTGTAGTCTGGAGGGGTCATAATTGACCATTCTATTACCTTATCATATTTTGTGTGCTTTCGAATTCATCATTGTCGAGCTGATATGTTGGGGAGTTAATTCATTAAGACAACTTGTACTTGTATTGGGGCAAGTGTAAGGTTGGTCACACTAAAACCTGGCTAAAACCCTCAAAGCGGACACCCTTTGTAACCCCAGGTTCTGATTTTCCTTCTTTGTGGTGTCCTGTTTGAAATTGATTATAATGCATGTAAACCTATGTTTTTCCTATATTTTTGACCGAGTGGGAAGGCTATCTATTCTGAATGGAGGATTTTGGGTTATCTCCATTAGCTGACCAAACCTTCAACATAATAGAGCTAGCCGCCATTTCACCACTTTCAGAGAACATGTTCATGATGACGTAATATCGGAAGAAGTTTGGCGTAAAAATATTGCGTAAAACAAAAAAGATCTCATCTCGCTATCTCTTTCAAATCAAAAATCCCACCAACAAGATGATTTGATTCATTTACAAATTTGGTCATAAATGCTATTGTCCAAAACATACGATCTTAGGATAAGGGGAACTAAGGTTTGTCATAAAGGGTAATACGCTTCCACGATAACATTAGAAAATGCTTTAACATATAAAAATCTTTTTATGGTTTCTTGTAAATTTCATGAAATGTTTTCTTTATATTTCCACCTTCAGTCAGGAAACTATTAATATTTGATGAGAACAAAAATTAGCATTTTGCATAACAAATTCATGACAGTTTTTAACTTCCAGTGCTTTTCCTGCTCTAAACTTACTATATAAAGCATTTAAGTTATAAATAGCATTATGGTTCATTAACCACGTTTCTTACAAATAGATAATTGTTCTAAGTTCTGTTGTCATTTAAATACATCCTTTTCCGCTTACCTAATATAATATATGTAAAGTATGGGTGAAGAAATAACAAAATCATAAGAAATATCATTGACAACCTTTTTGACGTATTACTGTAATAAATCAACAACGTTTCATAAAGTCGAAATAACATTGCCATAACATATTTCATGAATAATATTCATGAATCAATTATTAGCATAGAATATAACATATTATCAGTATTTTAACCAAGGCGGATGTAAACTTAAATTGCATGTTAACTTATGCGCGTCTGGTTCAGAATGTTAAACATTTCCTGGCTGTTAAATAAAAATATTAATTTAATTTTATACAGAATGTAGAACTGTCACTTATTTATATTTTGTATAACTTACACAGTTGCCGAAATTCTTTAATTAATCAAAGTATCTCTAACAAATTTTGAATAAATGCAACATGAAGAATAAACAATGGTAAAAAGTAAACAATTTTGAATTATGAATACTAGTTGTAAAACTACCGTGCGAAAACTATTTTCATTATGTTTAATTAATGATTATTTTTCTGCCATATACTGAATTGGCGAATATTAATAATGATTAATAAAAAACTATACATTGTAATGACTCTTCTCTTGAAGACGCTTAAACTACTAGGGTTCTTGGTAAGGTAAGAACATTATTTTGTCAACCACTTTGTCACTGTTTGATACATGCAAAGTTATTAAATATTTTACAGTAAATCATTATTTATTACCGCTAACTGAATATCGACAAAAATAGCTAAAAAGGCAATTTAGGTGTGTTGTTTGATTGGAAATTGAACAAACCTAGTCAAATAAAACGCACATTTATCATGCAAATTAAACTTGCAGTGCTACAGTATGCCTGAATCATACAAATGCGTACTCAAACAATAAATCTATTGTGACATGATTGACAATATTATAAGTTCAAAATATCTGTCTTATTACCTTCAATGTGGTTTGGAGTAAAACAAAAATGGTGACGGTGGTAATGGAGGAGATGACATTGTTACACATAACGAATTCTCAGAAAATGTTATTCAAAAATATAAGGGCACAATAAGAAAGTTAAAAACGCATATCAGGAATTGCCAAATTCAGAAGCCACAGCCTTCCCACACAGTCAAGAAAAAGAGAGGAAAAGAGAGAGCATGGTTTATAAAATGCTCAATTTCAAAACAGACACCACAAACAACTGACAAAAATGAGAACCAGAGGGGAACCGGCTTGGAACGGTCAGTGTCAAATCAAATTGTCACTGGGGGTTTAAACCAGGTTTTAGGGTGCACCAACCTCACACTTGCCCCAGCAGGTTCTTATATCAACAAACAAGTACAAGTTGTCTTGGTGAAATAACTTCAACCCACCCATCAGCTCAACAAAGTTGTATGCAAAAGCATACAGATGTATAAAAAATAAGAAGCTAATTGCATTGCAAAGCCAAAGGGGTGGGTGCTCAATGAACTTTCCAAGACCAGTGCCTTTGGAGTCAAATCAGCAAGAACACGATGAAAAAGTTATACAAACCAACAAACTAAAATTGACGTTAAACAAAAAGTGATTAGAAGATGAATAGTCTTAAACAATATTTGATTTAGCGATGATTTTATTTTCAACTTTTATACCTTATGCAGTAAATTTGAATCTTTTTACACTATATTTTATCACAAAAACGAATGCGAAAAAAATTAAATACGCTCATCCAAAGTTCTAATTAGCCCCTTTTTGTTTGCATTTTTCATCAACTTATAATTTTGTCTGTAATTGATTGTCCAAACAATCTTTGATTTGTGTATTAGAATTATATTAAATGATTTAACTTGTAAAAAGTTAAATATGCATATCAGGAATCGCCACACTCACAAAACATAGCCTCCCCACAAAGAGAAAAAGAAGAGAGGAAAAGACAGCATGTGTTTATAAGTATGTCAAATTCAACTAAGACACCACAAACAATTAACAAAAATGAGAACCATTGGGGTTACCGTATTGGAACGGTCAGTGGCAAAATAATTTGCCACTGTAAATAATTTGCCACTGGGGGTTTAAACAGGTTCTAGGGTGCACCAACCTCATAAATGACCCCAACAAGTTCTCATATCAACACAAAGTTTTTGCCTAGCGACCGGATAATTTATCTGAATAATTTATTTAGTTTAAAAGCTTCAAATTCACAGTTCGGAGTGGAATACGTCAAAGTCGGAGATATGGTAAATATTAATTGTATCCCCATGTAAAAACTTTACATGACTGAACAGGACCAAGTTCAGCCGAAAGTATAAACTGATCAGTACATTGTGGATGAATTTTAGTGCATTTGTAAGAAAATAACATCACATTTACATTCTGCACATGCATTTTTCTGTTTAATTCTATTTTTCTGGTCGTTGGTGCACCCTAGAACCTGTTTAAACCCCCAGTGGCAAATTATTTACAGTGGTAAATAATAAATTTAAACTATTTTTAAAAAAGTAATATACGATATCTGGTAAGTGGCAATGCATAATGATCTTTAAAATCTGTTTCAAATTTTATAAATACCTCACTTTCAATTTAATAGTGTTCAAATTTTAGCCTGCATTGTAAATAAATTTTACTGAATATTTTAGGGAGAAAATCAATAAACATTAACGAATACCGATTGGCCTATATTATATAATTGATTCCAAGAAAACACAAATTCCATTTTAAAGCTTTCTTAGCATATGGAGCCTACGAAACTAGCATGAATACTGAATGTTTGCAACTAAAGATCAATTAGAACTTGGGGTGTTTACTTGATTTTAAGGTTAATCAATGTTGACACACAAAGAGACCTATCTAATAGTTAGCTTCAGTTGTTTGGAGAATGCGTTTTTTTTCTCGATCTGAAGTTGTTTATGAGGTAATGTCAATTTAATAAAGTACTTAACCTGATGGCATGAATCTAGAAGTCACGTAGATATTCTAGTTACCTGCTGATAGTTAATTACAGTTAGCATATGTTAACATGTATTTATCTTTATACGATGAAGGTGTTTATAAAGTTGGTTAAGAGAGTTAAAGAAGTATTATCTGAATTAGTTCCTTGAGAAATGTGCACAATAGGTAAATCCTATTCAGCGAATTCAACCTCTCTACTAAGTCAATAAAGAAAAGGAATATGCAATTGCAAAAACATTAATTTTTATTTGGTTTAAGCATATTTGATCTCCACGATGTGAAAGCAAAATAATAATATTATCTTCAAAAAAAATACGGCTGGTCGAAAACAAAGATTGACATCTTATAAATGTATGTTACGTTGTCTTAGATGCAGTTACAGATGGCATAAACAGCTTTGGAGTTTTCAAGAATTGAAATTTAAAAAAAAACAGTGCACTGGTTGCAAGGTGTCAGATCTCCGACATTTAATATGACCTGCATACTTTTCTCGCTGAAAATGAACAATACAAATACTTAGCTTTAAAAACACATTAGTATACTAACGAAGGATTACCTTTAGATATTTGCTATGATAGCAAATATGTCATATTAACCGACATTTAAATAGGCGACACTAGTTCTTACACAAAAGAGACCCGACGAGCTTTCTGTTAAACTGAAAACTTATGGCACGACACTGTACGGAAAATGTAGGTTTTTGTTGTTACCGACAGGAAGCGCTTTAATAAGCGTTTTTCGACATTGATAGAAGCCGCCACAGCTAAACGAATTATAATCGTATGAAAATCCATTGCAATCATGAAATTAGTGAGGTATTGCAGTACAAACATTCATTTAAAACAACGAGAGAACTTAAGCTTTCTTTTTAAAAGCCATTAAGTTTGCAATTTCTGTGAAATTATCCCAAATTTTCTTTG